>CM038232.1:92423315-93023315 GCA_021442155.1 Cymbidium sinense | reverse complement strand
TTTTTGAGTTTATTTGATTTATCCCTAAATGTTAAATCTAAAAATAAAAATAATTATTTTTTAGCTTAATGGTTACCTTTTTATAATTTTTTTTAAGTTTTTATTTAATTAAGATAATTAATTAAGATTTAATTAATAATTAAATTCATAATTAAGTAATTTTTTGATTTAATTAGTCTTTACTGACAATGAAAGTATTTTATACAAATTTACGATATTTTCATAATTTTTATAATTTAAAATTAATTATTAGATTAAATTTTCTTTTGATGATTTAAAAATTAATAACTTTTATTCCAAACATCAAAATAACATGAAATTTTTATGAGGATTAGGAATTATTATGATAATCATACATTAAAATTTTAAGCTAATTGGATGTGTATTTTAACAATAATTAAAGAGTTTTTATTTTTAAATAAAGTTAAATTATTTTTAAAATATTAAAAAAATTAATGATCTGACTCTTTAGATGTTGTTTCTATAGAGGAGATATTTGTGTTATTTAGATTATTGATTGACTTTTAAAAAAATTCTTGAAGTTCAAGCCTATTTGTTATTTAATTAAAATTTAATTAATCCTAAGCTGTTGATTTTGATATTTAGTCAAATTCTAAGAACCTAATTAATTTTCATGGTTTATCTAGTGTTAACAATAGTTTTTTGAACTTTCTTAGTAAAATTTTTAAAATTTTATAATTTAATATTAATTATTTATTCAAATTACACTAAGATATTTTGAAAATTTGTAACTTTAAACAAGAGCTCCAAATGGCTTGTAATTTTTATGGGAGAAAAGTATTGACATTAAGCATCTTCACAAAAATTTTATTCTAATTGGATATGTATTCTAAGAGTAATTATAAAAATTCTATTTTTAATAAAACTTAAATTTGTCCCAAAATACCTTATAAAATTAATAAAGTTTAGGTTAATTAAATTTCTCTCTAATTGATGAATTCATACATGGGTTATTTGTGATTTTTTGATTGAGTGTTTTATTTTATTTTTATAATTTTTTGAAGTTTCAAACTATTTTTTGGTAAATTATAAATGCCTAAATCCTTGAATTCTCTACTTAATTATGTAAGCGGCTGATGGGAGCACTTTTATACATGTCATCACATGAATGGATTGTACAACATCCATGTGGATGACAAATCATGTGGGATAGATCTCAAACATCTAAACAAAGATCAGATGGTTGAGATTAATCTCACAACCTTCAAGGGATTTAAATTACATCTAATGGGATTTAGTTTCAACCATTTGCTCCAATCAAAAGAAACAAGGATTGTCTCCCCAACACCAACAAAAGGCGGAGCTTGGTCCGAGCTTAGTCATAATTATAGTGATTCACATCAGAATTTTGTAATTTTTCACATTAGAGAGTTTCAAAAATGAAAATGCAATGAGATTTTAGAATTTTTCCTTAGCTTACATTCATGTGATTTCACTTCACAAAAGACCAACAATTAGGGCTTGGCTATGCTTTAAGTTCATAACCTCACTCAACTTAATGTTGAGTGAATTTTTTTATTTGAAAATTTTCATTGGGACGAGATGAAACTCTGCCAAGAATTTTTATCTTGCCTCCTTATGGATTCTCTTAAACACCAAAGGCCAGTTCCCTCATTATAGTTTGGCCAATTTTAGGTGTTTTGTGGTCGAGAAAGGTGAGAGAATGTTCATTTCTTCTTTGAAGTTGAAGAAGGTGTGTAGAGTGTCAAAATAGCTTAAGAGTATTTAAGGTTGGGGTTTTCAACTTAGCCAACCATACCTCCATTAATGGAATTTATGGAGTGGCTTGAGAGAGCTTGGGAACTTGCTATGAAAATTCTTAAGTAAATTCCAAGGCAAGGAATAAGGAAGAAGTGGGCATAAAATTTCTTTTGGTGGCTGTGATTTAGATTGCATATAAAATTGGTTTTTTTTCCTTATTTTTCATGTGTTGAATTTCCTCTAAACACTTATGCTGAGGGGATTTGAATAAATTCTTTATGATTTAAGTGATTTATGATTTGGTGAAGGATTAATTTGAATTAAATTTAGTTTATGCCTAAGTTGGCTCAATTTGACCCAAAATTGGTCAAATTTGGGTCCAATGTCCCAATTGGACATTTTGGGATTTAATTGGACTTTAATTATGTTTGGTGGGTTGCTTAGACTGTTTGGGATTTATTGGTTCCAGTTTAATTGGAATAATTTTATACTTGACTCAAGGTGACCAAATTGGGTGAATTTGAGCTCAATTTAGTCCATTTGCCAAATAGGTTCAATTAGATCCCATGAAGGGTGGATTAAGTTCAATTAAGTATTTTAAGTGAATTGAAATTTATAATTTAGTTGAATTTAAGTTGTTTGGAAGTTGGAACAATAAGGTTTATTTGGGTCAACTTGGATCAAATGATCTAATCGATCAAATTAGGCCTTAGGCTTGAATTTTATTTTGATTGAATTTTTATGATGATTTTTAAGTCTTTAAGAAAACTCAACTTGATTTGATTAGATTTGGGACTAATGTAAGCTTGGTTTAAATTGCATAATTATCTAAATTGAACCTCAATTAGACTTGAATTAAATTTTATTAAGCTTGAAAAATAACTCTAAGATTTTTTGACAATTTTTAACTTTTAACTAAGAGTTCCAAACGGCTTGTAATTATTATGGGAGATAAGAACTAACATTAAACATCTTCATAAAATTTTTAACCTAATTGGATCTATATTCTAAGAGTAATTAAATAAATTTAATTTTTAATAAAACTTAAATTACTCTCAAAATATCTAATATGATTAAAAAAATTTGGGTTCATTAAATTTTTCTCAAATTGATGAATCCATACTAGAATTGTTTGTAATTTTTTGGTTGAGTATTTTATTTTATTTATAATTTTCTAAAGTTTCAAACTTTTTTTTGGTAAATTATAAACACCTAAATCCCCTAATTTTCTACTTAACCATGTAAGCGGCTAATGTGGTGCACTTTTATGCATGTTGTCGCATCAATGGACCACACAACATCCATGTAGATGGTGACGAATCATGTGGGATAAATCCCAAATGTGTAATTAAAAATCAGATGGTTGAGATTGATCTCAGAACCTTAAAGGGATTTAAATTAGATCTTATGTGATTTTATTTCAACCATTTGCTCCAATCAAAAGGAATGTATGGCTGAGAAATCATCAGTCCAACATTGGCAAAAGGCTGAGTTTGATCCGAGCTAAGCCAAAATTCTAGTGATTCATGTCAAAATTTCATGATTTTTTATATTAGAGAGTTTCAAAATGAAAATGCAATGGGATTTTATATTTTTTTCTTAGCTTAGATTCGTGTGATTTCACTTCATAAAAGACCAACACTTAGGGCTTGGCTATGGTTTTAGTTTATAATCTCACTTAACCTAACATTGAGTGGATTTTGTTTATTCAAAAATATTCATTGGGTTGAGATGAAGCTCTGTTATGAATTTTTCTCTTGTCTGCATATCGATTGCTTTAAACACCAAAGGCCACTGCCCCTCATTGGAGCTTGGTCAATTTTAGGTGTTTTGTGGTCATGAAAGGCGAGAAAATGTTCATTTCTTCTTTTTTGGAGCTAAAGAAGGTGTGCAGAGTGTCAAAAGGGTTTGAAACCTCCATTAATTGAAGTTATGGAGTGGCTTGAGAGTGCTTGGAAACTTGTTGTCAACATGCTCAAGTCAATTTCAAGGCCAAGAACGAGGAAGAAGTGGACATGAAGTTTCCTTTGGTGGTTGTGATTTAAATTGCATATAAAATTAATTTTCTCTTATTTTTCATGTGTTAACTCTCCTTTTAACACTTGGTTGAGGGGATTTGATTAGATTCTTTGAGATTTAAGTGATTTGTGGTTTGGAGAAGGTATAATTTGGTGTAAATTTGGTTTGTTCCTAAGTTGACTCAAATTGACTCTAATGGGCCAAATTTAGGTCTGATAGCCTAATTGAATATTTTGAGATTTAAGTGGACTTTAATTATGTTTGGTTGGTTGTTTAGAGTATTTTGGAATAATTGGTTGCAATTTATTTGGAATAATTTTAAATTTGGCTCATGGTGATCCAATTGGGTGAATAGGTTTAATTAGATCCTAGGAACGGTTAGACTAAATTCAATTAAGTATTTTAAGTGAATTGAAATTTTTAATTTCATTGAATTTCAAATTGGTTGAGTTTTGGCTCAATAAGTTTTCTTTGGGTCAACTTACGTCAAATGATCCAATTGAGCAAATTGTGCCTTTGTTTGACTTCAATTTTATTTTAATTGAATTTTTATGATAATTTTAAGCATTTAAAAAAGTTTAACTTGATTTAATTTTTGATTAGATATGATTTGGGCCTAGCGGTTAGCTTAGGTCAAATGGCCTAATTAGCTAAATTAAACCTTGATTAGACTTGGATTGAGTTTGATTAAGTTTGAATAACAACTCTAACTGTTAAATAGATTCAAATTGGTTTAATTATGATTCGATTTGATTTAGTTTGAATTTTGAATCAATATGACCCAAATGGGCCAATTTAAGTTAAGTAGTCCAGTTATCCTAATTATGAGTCAATTAGGCTTTAATTTTAATTTAAATGAGTCTCATAAATTTATTTGATTTTATTGGGTTTAAGGATTTTTGAATTATCTTATATTTACGCTTTGTTAGGTCTTATTGAGGCCTAGTAGCTTAATCTAAGTCTAAACTTAGGCTTTTATTTTAATTTAGTTTAGTTTAGCTTTGAGTTTTGAATTCTATTCAACTTAATTTTGATTTTAATTTTAGTTAGTTTGTTTTGATTTTAACCTTGGGATTGGTGTTTGCTTAAGCATTAAGGAACTATCTTAACGGTTTAAGTGAGGAAATCCCTAATCTAGGATTAAATCCTAAGTACTAAGACAGGGATGGGTATCAACCTCATTAAACATGAGGCCAACAATAATATTTACTTAGATTAGGCTAACCAAGCACTCAAAGAATATAAAAGAAACATCGACTGTAAAAATACGTTTTGGTGCTTTTATTATATCAAGATGTGAGTGCTCTTCACTTTTAAAGATGGTGTACTAATTTGGTGGCTAGCTTGCAAGTAAATGAGAGTTAGTGAACTCCTAATTTAATGTAGTGTGAACATAAGCCAGTAAAATGTCAAATCACATGCACATTTTTGTGTTTATATGACTTTATTATATAGTTTGAATTCTAGTATATCTACTAAATTATTTTGTATGTTTAAATGTTCTTTTAATTATAAGTTTAATGCTTCAATTTCTCTAGTGATTGAGTAAGCTGTTAAGATTGTGCTTAATAATCCAATCGCTCCTACTTGAAGCATAAATTATTTTGCATGTGTAATTGATTATCTTACATTTATTGTGGTCAATAAATATACACTCAATTATATGCTTTATTTTAATCTTACATCATCACTTGCGTGGTGTTATATTTGTAGGTTTGTATTTTATGAATACAGGTTTTCTTATGTTAATCATTAAAGATTACTAAATTTACATTCATAAAATTTTGACTTATTTTAATTTAAAATTATTTTATTTTGAAAGATAAATTTAATTAGAGTGAAAAATATAATCTTATTACTATGTGTTGGAATATTGTAACTTTAGAGGGAGTATTAGTTTAGTATTGCTAAAAAATGTAGTACATTCAAAAATAGATTAAGTGCATTCAAAATAAGATGGGAGATTAAGAGATCAATAGAATGTGTAAAATGATAATCAGAAATACACATTATGTGAAGGTTGATATGAAACTTTGAATATCGACCAACAATTTTTCCTTAGATGAGCATCTAATATTAATGATAATAATCATGATAAAAATATATATTATGATTGTCTAATAATTTATTCTACATAATATATAAAATTAAAGAAACATATAATACAAATATTCTCATCTTAATACAAAATATATCATGATATGATGTTAATTTTTTAATTTATTTCAATATTAATAATTTGCAATAGTTAACTAATAATACATTATTAAAAATATTAAAGAGCCTTATATAAAATTTATCTTGTTAATTAGCAACTATATTTCCTTTTAAACTTATATATGTGAGTTTACCAAAAAAAATATTAATTTTATGCTACACATTTGAATGCCCCATTTGAAAAACCACAAAGTGATAAATATTAATTAATTAATAATAATATAATTTATTAATAAATGTGTTCACTATTTAACTATTTTGCTTAATTATTACATATTATTTAGTTATAATGAAAATTATCAATTTAAATCAAATAAAACAAAAAGGTAAGATTTTATATCGAGAGAAACACAAAAGCCACTTTAATAATAGTATTAATATAGCTTAATATAAATGGCTAACAAGTTTATGCTAATTAGGAGTGCGCTCTATCTAGTACAAAATAAATAAATAAATCTCTTTCTACAGGAATATAAAATAAATAAACAAAAGGTGATCGAAACCATCTCACACTTCTTGTGGTATTTTAATATAAGTATAAAAAGGTCAATCTATCTCACTTAAATCATCAAAATAACAATCATGATGGCAATCTAGAATAAACAATAATAATGAATGCTTCAAGTGGTTGAATCCCATGAGAAGAATATCTAAGATGAAAGAATTTTTTTAATAAGAAAGATAGAATATATTTTCTCTTTATCAAATCTAATGATAATCATATGATAAAATCCATTTTTGAAAATCTAAATAATTAAGATAATTTGAATTAGTTCCTGATGATCAATTGTTGTAGCAACAAGAATTTACTATGTCTAAACTATACTATTCTAGCTCGATGATGCATCGAGTTTGGAGTTGATATGTCATAAGGGCACTTCTATTCATGATGTGTATATGTATCAATGCATATGCCCATTATTGTATAGATTATAGACTCTTATTATCATCAACATATTATATCATATTTGACATAAAAGATAGGTCAAGTTTATATCATTAATTGAAACCCTAATCATCATAAATGATTTGTTTCTATAATCGTGATCTTGTCAATTATGTTGGCATAATCCTTTACATATTAACTTTGAATGCTTCAAGTGGTTGGATCCCATGAGAAGAATATCTAAGAAGAAAGATAAAATATATTTTCTTTTTATCAAAACTAATGATTATCATAGGCTAAAATCCCTCTTTGAAAATTTAAATAAGTAGGATAATATAAAATAGTTCCTGATGATCGATTTATTGCAACAACAAGAATTTACTATGTCTAAACTATAACTATTCTAGTTGGATGATACAACAAGTTTGGAGTTGATATATCATAAGGGTACTTCTATTCAAGGTGTGTCTATGTATCAATGCATATGTCCATTATTGCATAGATTATAAACTCTTACTATCATCAACATATTATATCATATTTGACTTAAAAGATATGAAAACGTTATATTCCTAATTCAAACCCTAATCATTATATATTATTTGTTTCTATAATCACAATCATGTCAATTGTGTTGGCATAATCTTTTATATATTAACTTTGAATTGAGCCTCTTACCCTAATTATATAATTTTGCCAACTTTAGACTAATCAAACATTTTCTTGCATAATTTATAACTTGGTGCCAAGTTCACCAACATATTAATGAATTTATATAGTGACTTGATTAACACAAAGTACCAGCTTTAATATTATCGATTCTCATTCCATAGTATTTTTCTCATCATGAATAGAATTATTGGATAAGTTTTTTGTGATCTACTTGGCCTTATGATCACTTGATTGTACATGTATATATTTGATTTAAGGAAAAGGCAAAGGACCTTGGTTATATTTAGCAATTAAGTAGTTACAAACTATAATATAGTGATTCATGAATATGAAAATGCAAGTAATGCAACTATAAAAGTTTTGTTGGTGGACTTTGTTTTATAATAACCTATTATTATAGAGTTGTCATTTTGAGCAATTATTAGTACATTAATGATGGTAAACATATTTTTTGCACTAACCAATTATAATAATGATACAAATAAATTTGATTGACTTTGCAATTCCATTATGATGATTTCCATTAATTCTTTTATAGTGTATACATTACAATCACACAAATGATTTTCTATTTGTTATCATATATATTATTTATTTTTTATTGATTAATGTCTCTATGTTATGTTATTGAAAAATGTTTAATCTAAGCATCTATATTTTGTTAGGAATTGGGATTTTAAAGGCTACTTGCATATAATATGATATGAATATTCAACATATTGATAAATTAAATTGAGGGTTGATTCTTGTGATGTACTCATCTTGATATAATTCACTATCATGTTTGGACATTATGTTGGGTCGCATACAAGAAATTGATCAACTAAAAATATAGATAAATATTTAGTCTCAATAAAGATTGTGTCCTTTGCATCCCACTGCTTGGTTAAACATATAAGAACCTTTATAACTAGAACTTGGTTCTCATTTTATGTGAGCACAAGCTAATTATAATAATGGAAAAAATAGTATACATCTCACACAAAAGTTAATTTGATTTCATGTATAAAAAGTTCATATTTATGTACTTATCTATTTTAGTAGGCATGTCTAACTATATTTATGTATTTATAAGTAAGAATTAATTTATCTCACATTTCTTGGAAATCTGGAGAATTGAAATTCATATATAGTCATTAGGTTTTAATCAACAAGACAAACAAGTTATGATTTTGGTATTTAGATAATAAAGTTGCATCTTCAATAATGTATATTTAAACTAATTCACTAGGCAATTTGCAGCCATTTAGAACAAGGTTCCATAATTTAGAATCAAAATAAATCGAATACAGATGCATAAGATTTTTCGAATAATCAAAGGGTACATTGTCTGATAGTTGAGATTTTTGTGATTAAATGCACTTCTAATATTCCATTGATGGGAAAATCATGTTCCATAATGAATCTACTCTTTATTTTTTAAATTAATAGAATAACTTTTGCTCATATAGTAAGAAATGGTTTATGGCATCAAAAGAATATTATATCATAATAATTGCAATAGTATTCAAAATTAACTTAGCAAGGTGTGAATGAAATGTGCGTAAAACATGTGATAGAAAAAAGTTAAAATAAATACAATCGTAATCATTGCAATACTACAAGTTGAGCAAGAAAGCAAATAACGTTGCACAAGGAATTTTTTTTTTAATTTTTTGGTTTAACATCAAACTAATGCATGCCCTTTGTTAAGGATTCCACTAACAATTCTTTCCTTTTATCCTAAAGTCCTGGTGAATTAATTATTCCAATTACTCATTTGCTTCTTATGATTTTCAACATAAGATTTACATATGGATTGAGTATCATCAATTTATAAAATAATGTAATCAATCATTTAGTATATGAAAAATGAAAGAATAATTCAATAACAACTATGTATAAGCCATTTTAAATGTGAAGTTTTACACTAAACCTTTCAATATAAGTAATTTATCATTGATAACCCATGCATTTGATTGATGATCAACAATTTTAGCAACTCTTAAAATCATCCATGCCACCTATCTTAATGATGTTAAATTTAAGAATAATTCAATAACATGTATTTATAAGTAATTTAAAATGTGTAGTTGTACACTGAAGCTTCAACATAAGTAATTTATCATCGATAACCCATGCATCTAATTAGAAACTATTTAAAAGTTCATACATTTTAATCATCTTATCGTAAGTGGGGTCATTTATTGCAATTTTTTTTCATTTGATTGATGATCAAGCGATTTTAGCAACTCTTAAAATCATGCATGCAACCTATCTTAATGATCTTAAAGTTAGAAGATAATTTTCTTATAGTTAAAGATAATAAAATTAAAATCTAATTGATTCCTCTTTTATATATATACACACAAGAATGATGATTATCCTCATTGACACACATGCAAAAGTGATATTAAACTATAAAAAAAGCATATACGTGTACACACACAAACATTTACAAGTAGTTAACAAACTATAAAGAATAATGATTTACATGAAAATTCAACATTCAAGTTGCTTTTGTTGTCCCATATTTGAATATATCGTATCAAAATTGGCATAAATATCCATTGATTGTGTATGTGATCTATCTCGTGATGAAAACTAATGAACCTCGCCCTCAATTTCAATCAAACTCACCCTTAATGATTGTCTAATCCCCATATGAACCATCCTACTCCTAACTCTCAAAAAATCCTCTACCTCTCTGATCATAGCAATAAAATTAGATAGAGCATTGTACCTTCCTTCATCACATGGTTCGAGCTCAAGAAGCTTTTGTGTTCCAAGCCTGCCCATGGTTTTGATATGTCAAGCAACCTCTCAATAAAGCACCCCATACATAGGCATTCGAGTCCAATGGTATGGCCTCAATTAACATACTTGCTTCCTTATGAGGACCTTATTGACAAAGGATACTAACTAAACACCCAAAATGTTCAGTTCCCACTTGAACACCATACACCTCAGTGAAAACTATGAAGTACCTAATAGCATCAACAACCATACTTGCATGGCTACATGCCATCAGCAATGCAAGCAATGTAATACTAGCAGGCCAAATTCTAATTCTAATCATTAGAGAGAAAAAAAATATCTTTCAGCCAACCCATGAACTGCAAATCCTGTCAGTAAAGTATTCCATGATTCTAATTTTTTGTTATCCTAGTTGATGAAATATTTAGAGCAATATCTAATCGACCACATTTTGCATACATGTGCACTAGGGCGTCAATTAATTTCATGCTTCTATGGCCTCTAAAGAGCTTATAGATAAAAGCATATATCCATGCACATAATGCTAAGCATCCA
Source organism: Cymbidium sinense (assembly GCA_021442155.1). NCBI lineage: Eukaryota > Viridiplantae > Streptophyta > Magnoliopsida > Asparagales > Orchidaceae > Cymbidium > Cymbidium sinense. The sequence continues at coordinate 93,012,508 of CM038232.1, read as the reverse complement.
ATCTGAGAGCAAGCTGATAAGGCAAGACCTCACTAAGAGAAACCTTACTTATATGCATTTTCTGAATAAAGTGAGAGTTTCATCTTGACATCTACATCATAGGTAGGAGGATAACATTGCATTCTAGGCAACCAAATCTCTATCAAGAAAATCATCAAGCAATCTCCTTGCTTCAAAAATGTTCCCATTCTCTATAGTTGTTGACCTCACTTTTGGAGTGAGCACTCATCCCCTCTTCTTAGACTTAGGAGTCTTCTAGATGCTAAGACTTCCTTAGTCATAAGACACTTCTAGCACTTAGGTGAACACTTAAAATAAGCCTAAAGATTTAGAAGGATTGATCAGAGGATTAGGCTATTCCTTAGGACTTAGGGAAACCCACCTACTCTATAGCCTAAACACAATCCATGTTCACCTTCTTAAGCTATAACCAAGCCTCAAACTCAATTCAAATACCAAATCCAAATCCAAATCCAAACTCCAAGACAAATGATTGAAACTCAAATCCAAACTCAAGTGATTTTCTCAAATATCAATTCTACCCTTCAATCAATGTATTAGACTTACAACAATTCCAAATCTAATGTGCCAAAATCTACAATCATACCAAATCCTACCTAAGCTATGTGACATTCTTTCATAAACTTAGTCAAAATCGCATCCAAATCAATTTAAAATCAATTAATTTTCTCATAATCAATTTATATGTTCAATCATCTCTATAAATATAAATCAAATCCATATTCAAATGATCAAAATAAATCAAACTAAGTCAAATCCAAACTCAAAATCAACCTAAGCCCTATGATTTTATCTTATGGACTTAGCCTTAGCCAAATTCAAATTAATCCAAAATCCAATAGATTTTCACATGAATCAATCATATCTTTAATCATATTCACAAATATAAATAAAACTTATAATTATCAAACCAAATCAAAATCAACCCAAGTTAAACCCAACCTAGCCCTTTTGACTTGAGATTTTCAAGTGAACCAAAATTCATTTGAACCCAAATCAATTACAATTAAATTTATATATCAATCCCAAATCCATATATAAACTATACTAAACTCAAATCAGCCAAAATCGATTCAACTAAACCCAATTGGTCCACTTGACCCAAAGTGACCAATTTGACCAATTGAACCAAAATCTAATTCAATCCAAACCAAAGTGAATTAAGCTAATCCAAACTTCATAACATGATTTTGATCACCTTAGGTTGATCAATTATCTTAAATCAAACTAAGTCAACTTAAATTTTGACCAAGCCCATGCTCTTAACCCATGTGAACCCAAACTAGCAGAATTGCAACCTAAGACAAATCCTTTGAAACCAATAATTCATACCAACTCAAAACCAACATTTGAACTTGACTTGGCCTTCAATTGAGCAAAATCTAACCCAATTGGCCCTCTTGACCCAAGTTGACCCAATTTGACATACATGGCTAAAATGGGTCAATCAAAATCTAAATCAAATTGAAAGCAACCAATGGCTCAAGTTCATTCCAAATTGATTGTTGACCTTGACCAAAGCCTCAATTGAGCCCAATAATCCACTAAATCTAAATGACCTTAAATTGAACCTAACATGACCTAAAGGGTCAAACCAACTTAAAACCCAATTAAATCTAAATTAAACTCAACCAAAGCCTACAACATATTCCAAATGATCAACCAAACTCAAACCAAGCCATGACCCAAGCCAATTTGGCCAATTAGGTCAAATTGGTCAACTTGACCCATTTGACCCAAATGAACTCAAATGAGCCAAAATCAAATCTAAGCCAAACCAAATCAAACCAATGACACCAACACATCCCAAATGATCATATAAACTTGACCCAATCCTTGGTTTGACCAATTTGATAAATTGGTCAACTTGACCCAACCTAACCCAACTCAAATGAGTCAAATTGAGCCAAATCAAACTAAATGAACTCCGAATGACATGAAATTTATCCCAACCCACTTTTGAATCATTCTAAATCTGTTAAATCAAATCTAATGCCAAATGATCATTCTACCCTTTCAAGGGTATCACATGAGACAAATCACCCATATAAGTGGTCATTTCCAATCTTTGGCCACTTGACCCCTCCCATTGGTCCACCTACTAGGATTGCCCAACTTGACCCAAAGGTGTTTGGGTTGGCCATGACCTAAGGGGACGTGAAATCACCTCACCTCTACCATTAGTGCACTTGAAACACCAAGGACACTCGCTACCCTCCTTAGCAGCCACCTCCACACCTTCACCCAACCAAATTGAGCCACCCATACCTCTCTCTACTCATGACTCCTTGAGGTGGGGATTATCCAAAAAATTCAAATTAGGCTGAGCCATCTGATCAAGAGAAATGGGGGTATACACCCCCCTAATTTCCACTCAAACATAAGAAAATCATTCCTTAGAGTTAGAGAACCCTAAGACAAGTTGCCAAGAGCTTCTTAGAGAGTTCCCAAGCCTTCCTAAGCTCCCCATTCTCTATTTCCTTCAAGCTAAAATAGAGCATCACCTCATTCGATCCCATTTGCTCCAAACTCCACCAAAGTGCAATTAACTTTGCACACACCATCCTTGGAGCTAGTCGAGCAAGAATGAATCACCTCCCAAGCCCTCTAACCATCGAACATGTGATTTCGATCAACATTGGCCTCCCAAGCTTTGGTTAGTGGCTTTTCGAGAAAACCACCTCAAATTGGAGCTCATGCTAATTAGTAAAGCTTCGTCTCCACTAGATGAAGCTTGCTTAATCAGATTTACCACCGACATTGAGCTCTAGTAAGGTATGCCATTGAAATTGACCTTTGGATGAAATGAGTTAGAGTTTTTTGAAGAAAACTTTCATCTCGTGTGATATTAGTCATTGGATCCTTCGCGTGAAGGTGTGGGATCCATTTGGAGTCGATCTGAGCTCAGATGAGCTCGGATCATGAAGCTATGGAAGACGGACTATATTGCCCCTCGCTCGCATGACGATTGATCACACACCATCCGTTCCACATGATCGGTATGGGCGATCATGAAAAGATCCATTAGAATTATTCGATTTAATCATTTAGCAGTGTGGGATTAATAGTAGCCATCCGATCTCAAATCGGACAACGCACGAGAAAGCAGATTCCACCGCCACCATGCAAGCGTTGACTAGGATTATGTTTAAATAACCAATCCCATGTGCCATGTGGCACATTGCATCAATCGTGTATGCTAATGGGATTAAGAGTTAATTACCAAAATAGTGTGTTTTAATGGCTGAAACTTCCAAAAATCATGACTAATTATAGAAAAAATCATAAAAATGCAAATAAATATTCATTTTTAAGGTATTTCAGAGGATAATTTATTAAAATATTCTTAATTAATTTTGAATAGTAATTAAGGCTTAATTAAGGTTTAATTTAAAATATTAACTAAATTATTTTTACTTAAGTAATTAATCCCAAACTTGTGTTTGATTCAATGGGATGACCTCACTGGATTTATTGCTTAATTAATTAGGAAAATTAAATTAAACTTTAATTACTCTCTTAAGTTAATTAATCATTAATTAATCCCATGAATAATAAAAATTTAATTAAGTGGTTAATCATTGTTCAATAATGAATGAACCCATGGGATAAGGTTAGGGCCTCCTCCCTATTTCTAAGTTCATTTCATTAATTAAACTAAGTTTAATTAATTAAACTACTTAATTTGTTAAATTGAAATCACAATCAAATCAAATTTTAATTAAGTCTTGGGTAGACCCTTAGGTGTTCAAAAACCTAAAAAATTTTAAGGAAATTATGGTTAACCCACATGTGTAGGGAAACCCTAAGGGTACTTAATTAGGCTCTTTAATTCAATTAACCATTAATTATGAGCCAATTGCATTAGGTCCTTTTTATTTCTTAGGATCATTGCTAATTTAATTTCCAATTCATATGCATATCATGTTGGCTCATAATCATTTGGATGATTATATTAAGGTAACATAGGTAAGGGTTAATTAATATATTTAATGCATGTTATAACCTAATTAACTCAAAAAAATTAATTTAATTATATTTCATTAAACTAAATCAATTAAAAAACATGAGAATGGGTTAGGATCAACAAATCTTTTCTCACATCCTTAAATCAAATCAAAATATGAAATTAAAAATGATGTTAAAAAAGCTTTGGTTTACTCTAAATAGTTTTATTTGATATGATTGTCCTTAGGAATTAACTTGATAGAATGAAATCATGTGTTTATGTTTATTTATTTCTTTTCAATCATGTTAAATGTTGTATGTCATTTGAAATCATACATTCATCTTTTCAAAAATCAATTAAATCAAATGATTTTCTTTTATGTAAGCTTGCATGTGTTGGCTTAATTTATAATATGTATGGCTATTATCACTAATAAATTCAAATTATTTTTATAAAATTTATAAATCAATTACATTGATTAGAGTGATAGTAGTTATGAATACATATAGGTTTTGTATGTGTTATAACCTAGGTATGTGAAGTAAAACTTTCTTTTCCTTAATTCATATGTGTTTATATGTATTTGAATGTTAATAAGTATATAGTGACATCCACGAGAATACAAGGCTTTAGCCCAAGGAGGTCATTTGATTATCTCACTTCTCTAGTTAACAATGACACATACTTGTTTTATTTCATTTACATGTGTTATCACATTAGAATTTAGACATAATTTTGTTTCTTATACATAAATGATTCAATCAAACAAAATATAATTTATATATACATTCATGTGTAGCGAGATAGTAAAGTATATAGGGACATCTAGAATATGAGGTTTAGCTAGCCCCAAGGAGGTCATTTGATTACCTCACTTCCCTTTAACAAAGGCATATACTAGCTTATTTCTCCTTACATGTGTATGTATGTGTGGCTAAAGGATAAAAACTCCTCTTTTCTACTAAAAATGCATGCATTCATAATTTACTAAGTGCTTGGACTAATTAGTCATGTGATTTGGAGCTTTCCTTTTCATATTAATGTATATAAATTTACATATGTTTGAATGCAAATGGGTATATAGTTTGGACATCCTGAGAATACGAGGCTTTAGCTAGCCCCAAGGAGGTCATTTGATTACCTCACTTCCCTGGTTAATAATGATGCATACCTATTTAATCTCAACCCTATATATTTTTGCATAAGAGTTTAGATAGAGCAATAAACTAATATGATTAAACAATTTGATTACATAAAAGAATATAAACTTGAAACACACATATATACATCCATCATATAAGTGTGATATAACATATTGCATGTATATGTACACTTAGGATCAAAATAATATGTATATTACATGTGATGGAAAAGAATTGATTACCATATGTCATGTGGTAGTAGTTCAATCAAGTTAATCATAAGATGCCTTTCATATTGAATAGGATCATTTAAAGTGAACCTAAACTTAGGATTAATTAAATCAAATCAACATGGTTTAGGAAGGGGCTTAAGGTAAGGATGAAAGGGGAAAATCCTCTTTCTTCTATTTATAACATTTAGTTGTTAAGTGTAAGCATATGAAATAGAAGAAAGGATAAATTAAAATTCTCAAATTAATTAAATAATTTAAAGTGAAATCAACCCTTTATGTTGAATTGAATTTATCTACACTTAGAAGATTGCAACTTCAATGCTATAAGATAAACATGCCTTAACATTAAATTAAGTCACCTCTTCTAATTCTATGGTAGGATAGTGCATGATGTGATGTATATTTTGTTTTGTGATGTATTATTTTAGACTAGATGTTAGGGTGTATGCCTCGTAAACTAGATGTTAGGCTGATGTTAGCCTAACCATATTTTCTGTAGGAGATTATGCTTAAGGGGCGCTTAAAAATAAATATCAATGTTCTCTTTACAAGGTACTTAAGCCTTAAGCATAATCCAAGCTAGGACAAGTGGGCTCTATTACCCATGAGCAGGGTGCTAAGTCCAAATTATAAATATAACTGCTTGGGTTGTATGTATGTTTAGCTAACACTTATTTTGTAGGTATAGTTAGATTTACTTTTTCTATTTTTTTAATGTAATTTTATATTATGAATTAGGATTAATGCTATGGGGTTTAGGATTAAGGCTTTGTCTTGGTGCCATGTGATGCCTTGAAACCTACCAAATCAAAGCAAGGAGGAAAGGAATGAAGACATGAAGAATGAATAATGAAGATTTATAGCATTTAATTGTATTATTTTGTAATTATGGTTGTATAAGGGTAGAGCTTCTACCTATCTTTTTTTTGGGTTGTGCAAATAGTCGCATCAACCTTTTATTCTTTCATGATAGTTATAAAAATTTATTGATGTTATATTTAAATTGTGCATTAGGGTTGCTTCTTTTTATAGTTTCTTGAATGATTGATGCTTTAATGTGTGGCTATATGCAATTAGATATTAAAAAATTAATTTTTCTACCCCAATTAATCACTCAAAACTAAATTTTAAAGAAATTCATAACCTCACCATAAAGCCTAAGCATTAAATAAGATAATTAAAAGATTTAACAACCCAAGCTGAATGATTGATTATTTCACTACATGCATATCATTATTTCACTCTTGAAAATAAGAGATTTCCATCCTTACATGATAGAGAATGTTCAACTGTGAGGGCATCCCTTATGATGGAAAACACCCCTTCTTATTTAGCTAACAACTCTATTTCATCATGCATATAGACATCAAAATCCTAAAGCCTTTGTCAAAATGAAGTGTCAAAATTGAAATAAAATTTGAAAAGACTTTGCATTAGATTAAGTCATTATTCATACCACTCATGCTCTAGTCTCTTAGGGAGTGGGTTTAAGGACTTTAGTCTCTTTCTAAATTAATAATATCCCAACTATCTTGCAATTTCATAAGACTTGCCTACATGGTTTTAAAAATCATAGGAGGAGTTAGCTGGTGGCCACTCCAGATGGTTATAAGTCCAAAAGTTGGGTGGTTTATCCTCTCTTGTGGAGGTAGACCTTATGCCCATCTTTGCTTAGATTTAGGTCGTGCTTTAGCTCTTTCTAATGCTCGCTAGATTCAGGATTTGAGATAGCTATTTCTTTCTAGCTTTAAGCATAAATCCTCACCTCTTAGGCATCTTCACAATCTTGTGTTGTTGAATTATAAGCCTTAGTAATCTAATAAAATTTTAACTCAAAACATACAAGTCTCTTCACTTTCAAAACTATATAGTCCAACCATAGGATAGATTGGAATTCTTACTAGGCTTCCTTGCATCATGCCCATTCCCTACTATTCTCTTTGGATTCCAAAAATAAGTCTTCTCCTTGAACATTCCCAATTGATTTTTCAAATATAACCAATCCTTTGATAGTCTAACCTTGAAATCTTTGGAGATCCTAATTGTCTACTTTAATTGAGAGTATTCTTAGGAATTTTATTTCTTAAGATGTAATTAACTATGGAGGCTTGCCTCCATAGAACTTTAGAAGTTTAATAAAATTTTGCTTTATTCATCCATATAAAGTAGGAAAAATCTCTTGTATATTCAGACCCATATGCCTTAGAGTCCTTATTAGGTAATTAGGTCCATTGAAGGGTGATGTTTCTATCTCTCGATAGATATATCATACCTCAATATGTACGATCACTTCAATAAGTACCCTATGATCTTTGGTGTCCATCCCCATCTAAAAATAAACACCACTGATTTTTTCTAGCGGCTTCGCTTGGGATAATTCCTCTCTCCATCTTTAGTAGATAATTATTGCCTCCAAGCATCGATAGTGGACTTATATTTCATATAAGTCCAAGATTATCTTTCTTTTTATTGGAACTTAGCTTATTTCACCCTTAAGCAAAGCTCCAACATCGGTTTAGGACCTCACTCTGTAAGTCTTAAAACCCCATTGGGTCCCCAATAAGTATAAATAAATTAACTAATGAAAGGAGATGACTAAGCTTGGAACCTCTTTACCACTAGCTTGGTGAGTCAAGTTTCATCCCATATTCAAGAAAGTTTCAATAAAGTTCAAACTAAACAAGTAAAATCTTTTGCAAAATTTTCCAAAGCACTATTTCTAAATAAAATCATTTTGAAATGCACTTCACATAACTTAAAGTTTGCAAAATATAAAACTTTCAAATCTCTTTTCAAATAATAAAGACAATCAAACCTCATTTAACATGCTTAAATTTGTTAAATTAGGATCCTTTTCAAAAATCAAAATTAAATATGCATCATCAAAACCTTTTTCTTAAAATTTTAACAACACATTTTTCAAAATAAAATCAATCAATCCACCAACTCTATTTAACATATCCAAATTTTTTAAATGAGAGTTCCTCAAAATATTTCAAACACTTTTTAAAAAAGTTAACCAACTCCACTTAAGATACCTAAATTTATTAAATGGAGTTCCACTTTTCAAAATCAACATATCATTGAATCTCTTTAAACATACCCAAATTTATTAAGTAAGAGTTCCCTCTTTTCAAACGCAACATCACACACAAAATCAGAACATATTTGAACTCTATTTGACATACCCAAATTTGTCAAATGAGAGTTTCACTTTTCAAAATAAAAATAAATTGAATTCTATTTAACATACCTACATTTATTAAGTAGAGTTCCCCTTTTTTAAAATCATGTAAATCAAAACACATTTTAATTCCATTTGACATACTGAAATTTGTCAAATGGAAATTCCATCATTAAATAATACATAAAGCAAATTAAACTCTATTTAACATATCCATATTTGTTAATTAACAGTTTCTCTTTTCAAATCAAAATAAAACAAAAATATCAAACACATTTGAACCCTACGTAACATACCTAAATTTATTCAGTAAGGGTTTCATTTTCAAATCAAAACAATATATCAAACACATTTGGAACCTACTTAACATACCTAAATTTGTTAAGTAAGGATTCCACTTTTAAATCAAATCAAACATATAAACATATGAACAACAACCCTCATAAACAAAATGTTTTCAAAGATTTTCAAACATACATTTGAATCTCACTTAGCACACCCAAATTTGCTAAGTGAAAGTTCCAAAATTAAAATTCAAACAATGGATAAAAGAAAACAAATTCATCTCCAAAGTCTCTCCAAATGAATAAACCCCATCCAACATACCCAAATTTGTTGGATATGGGTTCCAAATCAAAATCAAATTCTATGACAAAGTCTCTCCTTAAATATAAAAATATCTCCAATTCAATGAACCCCACTTAGCATACCTAAATTTGTTAAGTGTGGGCTCAAATTCCAAAATCAAGAATCAATGATTAAAGGCAGCTATTAAAGGAAGGGTCTGATTTAGTTCTATTTTCAACAAATGTAGAGGTAACAATTCAGTCCTTCGGTTGCTTCTTCAATCAGTCTGTTATCATGTCTTCTGGAAAGAAGATCGTATCCTTCATGTTTGGTGTGAACTTTTCCTTGGATCAGGCCATACTCACCAACACCACCATGCATGCCATTCAATTTGGGTGTGGCTTGGTTTGAGTCACTGCGAGGGCTAGCCCTCATGATGGAGAGAGGAGGTGATAGGATAGAAGCCATTCCTTTATTTCAACATCCCGTCAAATTTTGAGTTTCCCTCGCTGAAGAGGAAGGCCGTTGAGATTCCCACGGCAGTGTCAATATTAGTCTCGTCTATTTTGGTGCTAGTTTCAATTTTAAGCCATTGCCTACAATACCAATTATTCGATTAATGCGTCATTGTATGTTGTAGCCCCATTACTCCAGGTGAGGGCTAACACCTCGATTGGTTTCCCCATTTTGAAGGAGAAGGCTTTCTTGGCCTCACGAAATAGTCTCCTACCTTTGAGGTAGGTTCTCTCCCACTTCACCCTCGAGATGCAACACCACAACAAGAATCAAAAGGTTAAGTAGCACTATGAGTGCGAGGATAGACAGATAGACACTTCCTCTTACACTACTAAAAAGGGTTCTTCCTGTGAGACCTCTCCACTCTTAAGTGGTAGCAGGTTTCACCCCTTCTCTGCTTCGGATAGAGAGGAAGATTATAGGAGGATTGCTACATTACCTCCACCACCAGGATAGTCTAAGATACTAGGTAGGGAGAGGAGGAAGCCCTACGCTAGTATATGATTAGTTTTTCGCCAGGTCGGTAGAGCCCACAGATGCTCAGAATCTAGTACATTGTTTGATTTTAGGACTCTGATCCCTAGGAGTGTAAGGGATCAGATACACAGAGAGAAAGCCTCAGAAGCTAGAGTTGTAGCCCAAGTGGCCATAAAGGAGAGGAGGAGGTATGACAGATAGTCAGCAGCCTCCGCTTTGGTAGATTTTTTAGATCGACGAGCTATCAGGGCCGATCATACTGACAACATAGTCTTTATAGGCACCACCAACTGTAGGAGGAGATTTTTGATAGAGAGGCAGTCGGTATCTCCACCATCACATCGCTCCACTCATTGCCATAACCTATCCAAGTCCCTCCTTCAACAGTCCCTGCTAAGGTACAAGAATCTGTATTTGGAGAGAGGACATCTCTATTGGTGATCTATGACCATCTCCACCTATTTAGTTGGTGGGTTGAGCTCTCCCATCCGACCTTCCACCTTAGCTGTGGTAAAGAGGGAGTGGTGACCCAAAAGTGTCATTATCGCTCCACCACCACAACCAATAGTAGAGGAAGAAGGGCATGTTAGTGCAGTCCCCATGACATTTGATCCTCCTAAGGAGAGTACTCCATCAGTAGGCAGTGTATGTACAGAGCTTCATAGGAGCACAATCCTATAGCTAGTCATCAGCGGGTCTATGTCCCAGTACAACCGGGCAGAGTAGGTGATCGTTCATTAGATGACATCCTAAATAGTTACTTTTCTAAGATCAAACAGATGAGTGGGAATGATCATTCATCGAAGAAGAGTGAGTAGACCCCACTAATGACATATTAGAGGATTAGCAAAATTCCATATGGTGCATTGAGGATCCCTTCACAAAGACCATTAAAGTCAGGAAGGTGCTATGATCGAGGAAGGTGACACCTCTCACTTGACTTAGAACCCCTTTTAGTAGCTCAAGCAGAAGGACAAGCATATCAACAGGATGGAAAGAATGGTTGAGGATTTGTTAGCAGTAGTTCTAACACTCCATAACTAAACTCGAGTTTCACAGCCTAATCCCATGGAGTCTGATCGGCCCGAGCTCTTATATGTCTTAAATCCTTCCAAGAGTACCTCTCCCATGGATCAGAACAGTGGCAGTTTGCATAGGATGATCATAGATAGTATCTCCGTGCATGAGAAAGTCATTAAGCAGATGGTGGAACAACAAGTGAAGGAAGCATTGGCACCAACCTAAGGGAGCTCATCCATTCCAAAGGGTAGACCTTACCTAGAGGAATTAAACACAGTCCAATACCCCAAAGGGTTTGTGCCACCTTCCTTCAAGAGTTTTAATGCCAGTGGGAACCACAGATGGTACATTTCGGTCTATTGCAATCGGTAATAGCGACACACTTCTTTTGCACCTTTTTGTTAGCAATCTGTCAGGGGTTGCATTCGATTGGTATGTCGAATTGTCCAATAGTTCGGTTAAGACTTTTGCTGAGTTGGAGCAACTCTTTATTAAGATTTTTGTTGGAGCCCAGCAAAAGGTAACTATGGATTATCTCATTGTAGCAAAATAAAATCTCAATGAGTCCCTTGTTGCTTACATTCTAAAGTTGGCATAACCTGAATATGAAATGTGAACCACTACTATCCGAATATCATTCCATTGAGATTCTTCTCAAGAATATCCATGGCCCGGTCGGCTTCATGCTCAAAGGCTTCACAATAAAAACATTTTCTAGGGAGTCCATGGATACATGAAAATAACATAGTTCCATCCTCTCTACATTAGTGTATGAAGATTGTGAGAGGTGGAATTGCCTACTATGTCAAAGGAGATCTCAAGCCATTTATAGTTCATGAGGTCAGCATATACAAGGATGTAGCTTGCTACATCCCTCAAAATCAACAAGTCTATTCTCACGAACTTGGCCAAAGTTCAAAAATAAAAGAAACAAAACAAGAAAAATAAAGAGAAAAAAAGAAGAAAAGAAAAGAAAAAATGAAAAAAAGGGAGTGAGAAATAGACTTGGAGGAAGTAGTGAAGCCTAACATTAGATACCACCCATAGTTCGTTGTTCCATTCGAACATATGGGTTGGATGATCGGACCTCCACTAGGTAGAGGAAGAGGCTAGTTCAGAGGTAGTCTCAGGGGTGGAAAACCTCTTTATTGGCCACCTAATAAGAGGTATGTCCCAGCCACCAAGAGTACACCTACTATCCATATAGACTTAGAATCTAGTTCAGAGGATGATTCTTATATGTTTAGCATGCTAGTTAGCACTTCTCAGAAGCTGATTCCTTTAGAGGTGACACTTGAACCAAACATTGATGAAGATCGAGCTCTAAACCAAAGCACGCCAGTATCCAAGTCTATATGTGAAATAATCAAGCATTAATTGGGAACCTTAGCTCTAACCCCAATTTCGTCACAAAAAAGTTGAGGGTTTAGTAGTTAAGGAAGCCCCTAAGTCATCCATAGATGTGAAGACTCAGAGGTTCTTTTTGGGAGTATCATCCTCAAGTCAAGAAGTTGATGCAGAATTTGAGGATGATTCGAATAAAGATTTAATAGAATTACTTTTTGATTGGTATTCGCCTTATGTTCATAACTTAACAAAGAAAAGGGTTAATCCCACATACTTAGTCAAAGCATAGGTCAGACAATTTTAAAGAATATGGAAGAACAAAATGCAAAAGTTCTCAACCAAGATCGGGACTAAGATTTAGTACATCTTGTCTAGTCGATGATGATGATTACTACCTAACCATTACCAATCATTTGGAATGTGATAAGTTTTTTTCAAATCACATTAACTTATATAAGGAGGTGTGCTTAGAAACTTTAGATGCTTCAGATGATTTTGAAGTCAAAGATGCACCACCAGAGTTCAAAGAAGAGATCAAGTCAACCATCGATGAGCTAATAAAAATCAACTTAGGAACTGAAGACAATCCATGTCCAACATACATCAATTTCTTGTTAAATGAAATTAAAACTAATGACTTAGTTAGGCTATTGACTGATTTTAAGGGCTGCTTCGCATGGAGTTATGAAGAGATTTCTAGTTTATCTCCTGAGGTAGTATTCCACAAACTAGCAATAGAGTATAGTGTTAGCCCTATTAAACAAGCTCCTAGATGCATGCGATTAGACATCGAACAATAGGCCATTTTTGAAGTCAAGAAATTAATCGATGTTGGCTTCATCCAAGAAGAAAAATACCCTACCTAGTTGACCAGTGTTGGCCTAGTTATGAAGAAGAATGGAAAAATTCGTATATGTGTAAATTTTAGGGACTTAAATAAGGCGTGTCCAAAAGATGAATTTCCACTTTCAATACTAGAATTGATGGTGGGTATTACTTCATCTCATGTAGTCTTCTCCTTCATGGATGGCTCATCTAACTATAACAAAACAAAGATGGCCCCTGAAGATGAAAGAAACACTACTTTTAGAACCCCGATCAGAATCTATTGTGATAAGGTCATGCCTTTCGACCTTAAAAATGCTAGTGTTATTTACCAATGGGCTATGACTTGAATCTTTAACGAATTCATTTTTCATCAAGTTTAATGTTATGTCGATGGTCTCATGGTCAAGAGTGAATAAAAGGATTACCACCTCTTTGACTTAAGAGTAATTTTCGAACAGTTAAGATAATTTAACCTCAAAATGAACCCCTTGAAGTGTACATTCAGAGTAGTTTCAGGGAAATTTCTTGGGTTAGTTTTCCAACACCGGGGAATCAAAATTGATTTAGAGAAGATAAAGAAGATATTTCCTAAAATTTTAACTCAACTCAGATCATTTCAAAGGCGGCTGGCGTATCTATGATGCTTTATATCCAACCTATGAGGAAGATACTGAACATTCTCAGCACTTGTTAAAATTGATGCCAGGTTCAAGTGGGAAGATAAGTGTCAGCATGCCTTCGAAGACATCAAGCACTACTTGATGACGCTGCCAGTTCTAGCAGCCCCTGTCCTAGGAAAGCCGCTCATATTAGACGACTCGCTTGGCATTTTGTTAGTTCAAACTAACGACAAAGGGAAAGAAGCTGAACTCTACTACCTCAACTATCGTCTAATCCCTATTGAGGCAAATTATCCACCCATTGAGAAGCATTTCCTAGCCTTAATCTTTGCATCACAAAAGCTAAGACATTACATGCTTTCTCATAAGGTGAACTTGATCTCTAGAATCAATCCACTGTAATATCTCATTACATGTCTGACACTGTCCATATGGTTGGCACGCTATCCATGATTTTCTTATAGTTTGACATTACTTTCGTACCCTTACATGGGGTGAAAGGATAAGCATTAGTGGATTCCTTAGCAGTGCACCCACTTCTTGTTGATTCTTTGCTTAGTGATGACCTCCCTGATGAAAAAATCATGAACTTAGGAGACACTAGCATTCGCCATTGGGAGATGTACTTTGATGGTGTGACTTCCTCTTAAATAGAAGAAGAACCACAATCTACACTTCTAAGAAAGGTAGGGGTAGAGTAGTTCTCCAAACTCCAGATCGTGATATGATGAGATTCTCATATCATCTATCCAATCTTTGCACCAACAACGAAGCTAAATATGAGGATTTGATTGCCGATTTAGAGTTAGTTGTTACTTTAAGCATCTAGAATATCAACATCTATGGGGATTCTCAATTAGTCATCAATCAAATAGCTTGGTCCTACAAGGTTCTAAAGCCTAAGCTCCATCATTACCATAAGTACAATATGGAGTTATTGGCTCAAATCTCATTGATTGCCATTTACAATGTTCCTCGAGGAGAAAATGCCATAGCGGATGCCTTAGCTAAGCTTTCCAAAGAGTTGGCATGTCTAAAAGATGAGTCCATATCAATAAGTGTCCAAATTAGACAAGTCTTATTCCTTATTGATACTAAACTCATCGAAAGGTACTCCCTTAAAGTGGAGGTTATTGTTGCCAAAAAGAAAGATCAGTTAGATTGGAGGCAACCATTCATGAATTATTTAAATAGAGATAAACTACCTCAAGAGAAGTCACTAGCCCATCAGATGAAGTAGATAACACTTTCCTACACTCTTGTTGATGGCACCTTGTACCAGCGGTCCTTTGATCATATGCGGTTATGTTGTTTAGATAAACATGAAGCCCATAAGATTGTGATTAAGTTACACTTAGATTATACAGAGCTCACAAATCCTATCCAAAGATGAAAGCCAAGATCAAGAAACTAGGATACTACTAGTCATCGATGATCACAGAATGCATGGATGTAGCTAGGCGATGCCACCAATGTCAAGTATATGGTATGGTCCTACACCAACCACCCAACATTCAACACTGTACAATGACCTCATGGCCATTCGAGTGTTGGGGTACCGACATAGTGGCTCCGATTGATCCTCCTTTCCCAAGGGTCATTGATTCATCCTAGCTGCTACTAACTACTTTTCTAAGTGGGCAGAGGTGATTTCGCTCAAAGAGGTCATAACATAGCATAGATTGAAGATATTCTATCATCTACTACTCGAGAGAAAATGGCTTGGCAAAACCCTTCAATAAAACTCTCATACAAATATTAAAGAAGACACTTGACAATAATAAGTGATAGTGGCATGAGCAGTTAGTTGAAGCTTTGTGGGCTTACCACACCACATACATAACTCCAACTCAATCTACCCCTTTCTCCTTAGTGTATGGGTCTGAAGCTGTTCTTCCTTTAGAAGTCCAACTCCCATCACTAAGGATAGTTGCGGGTAGTAAGATCACAACGAAGCAGAACGCCAAGTTACGGTTAGAAGAGCTTGAAGGTTTGGAGGAGATACGCCTACGGACATGGCAAAACCTCAAGTTGTATAAAGCAAAAATGATTCAAGCTCCCAAAAAGTTGGTCCATCCTAGAGCTTTTCAAGTAGGAGAGCATGTATTAGTTATAAGGAGACCAATTATTGCTCGTCGCAAGATTGGAGTCAAGTTTGAACTCACTTGGGAAGGCATTTTTACCATAGAGAAGGCCTTTCAAGGAGGATCTTATCAACTTATTAACCATAAGGGAGAGCGCCAAATCCTTTCAATCAATGGACTCTACCTAAAGAAATATTATCTTTAAATCCATGTTTGAAAATCTTTATCATCAATGAAAATTTCATTTCAAATTCAATCTCTCCATATTGAAAACATCTTTGTTTGTGAATCTGCCATGATGTGTTTATGGTAGGGGTAAAGAACCCAAGCGACACCCTATCCTTCAACACAATATAAAACAAACTACACACAAACACATATAAAATAAACACATATCTTTTATCTCAAGCTACATTGAGTTGGGATAACACCTCCAGCGACACTCACTCAATAGCTACTCTAGGTTGGGCTGACATTCTATCCTGCTAGTGCATCACCCCAGTGGTCTTTTATCTTTGAAGGATGTAAGTCTGGTACACTTTTCTTCTTTACTTGGCCACTACACACACCAACAAGTGCCTTGTTAGCATGGTAGGCCTTACTGCACATCAATAAGCTATCATCATGTTGGCTTCATTTAAGAGGATGTAAGTCTACTATGCCTTCTTCTTAAACTAGCCATCATGCACTGACTAGGTCATGTATATTTAAGGATTAGGGTAAGTCCCCCAGGGACTCCTTTCCTCCTAACTACTTCAAGTCTGGGTCCAGTCCTTCTTCGTGACTCCCTACTTAGTAGTCTCCCTTACGTCAAGTCGACTTACTTTGCCAATAATGGGCCACCCCAATGGTTGTTCCTTACTTTGGAAGATATAAGTCTACTACACTTTCTTCCTGGCACATTCGTTACACACCGATGGGCAGCCCTAGGTAGGATAGCACCTGTCAAGTTGATGATAGACTATCTCGGTGATCAGTTCCACTTTAGGGAGATATAAGTCTACAAGCCTTCTTCCTAGACTGATCATCACACACTAATGGGCACCTTAGGTTGGCTGGTGTTCGCTATGCTGACAACGGCCCACCCGGTGTATACACCACTCATGGTAGATGTAAGTTTGTTATGCTTTCTTCTTGAGTTGGCCACCACAAACCTACAGGCTTTCTTTATTATATGGTCCAGGATAATGCCTCTAGTGACACCACCCCTGTGGGCACTCTAGTTGGATCACATCCTTTGTGACCACATCTAGACATTACCTGAGTTACTCTTAGATTAGACAGTCCCCCTTCCTGGTAACCACCCTTGTAATTGGAGATTCTGTTCCACGGATGCAAAGATTCTCCCTTGGTCCAGTAAATCTGAGATAGGTTAAGGCCGACATAGCCCCTTCTTAGTGTGGTCCCTCACACGCCAGCAAGGTCAATGAAAACATATAAATAAACAAAGCATAGATTTTCTTGTGAATTAAAAGAATGCCCCTAGTGGCACCTTTCCAAAGCAGGCATCCTATCTTTAGGACAGTGAGCAAAACTCCCTATAGAAATCAGCTGACTATTCTTTTGTTGAGATAAGTCCCCAGCGGCACTCTCTCAGTAGTCACACTTAGGTCGGGTTTGACTTGTGCCACCAACAGGTCACCCCTACGATCGTTCTTTACTTTGAAAGATGTAAGTCTACTACACATTCTTTTTAGCACCAGCGACAAGCAAATAGCTAGGTCGTTCAATTTATTGTGCTACCACAGTCACCCGTGTTTCTTTGCTTTAGAAGATGTAAGTATACTATATATTCTTCCTAGCACAATCATGCACATCGAAAGGCACGCCTTCCTACCCTTCGACCGATAGACTACTCCTTTGGATCGATAAATCTTGGATAGGCCCAGGCTAACATTGGCCCCCCTTCTTAGTGTGATCCATCGTACATCAACAAGATCCATCAAATGAAATTAAAACAAATGAAAACAAACCATATCAAATTAAAATAAATAAAATGAACTAAAATGAAATAAAATAAAATTAATCTTGACTACTCTTGAGTTGAGATAAGATCCCTAGCGACACTCTTTCAGTAGTCATCCTAGGTCAGGTTTGATTTATTGTTCATCCAACATATTACCCCAGCGGTTGTCCCAATCTTTAGAAGATGTAAGTCTGCTATATTTTCTCCCTAGCATAGTCATTGCACACCGAAAGGCACCCATTAGGTCAGATAGTCTGCCTTGTGGCTATTAAACTACCCCTTTAGACTTGTAAATCTAAGGCAGGCCAAGGTTGACATAGCCCCTTCTTAGTGGGTCCATCACACATTGACAAGGTCCATGAATCAAATCTATAATATTTTATTGAGTTCACATCCCCAGCTGATATGCCCTCAATTTAAAACCATCTTCCTTAGTGGAGCCATAACAAATTAAACCAACTCGCTCAGTGGAGTTTAAATTAAAATAATCAAAATATAACCCATCTCTCACTAGTAGAGCTAATCAAACAAATCAAGAAAATCCAACCAAACTTTTATTCCCAGTGAATACATCCCCCAACAAATCATATTTGAAATCAAATTTTTATCCCTAGCGGATAGCTCGAACCTGCTTCTCTAGTGGAAGGTTCACATACCTAATCCCGAACAAATTCTAGCTCATATCCTTAGTGAAGATGCCTCCACATCAATTAAAATAAAACATATTGAAGCTAATTCACATTTGATCCCTAGTGGATTATAGATTCTTATCTTTAATAGATCTTCTTTGCAAAAATCATATTTGTAATCAAACTTAAGTCCATATCCCCAGTGGATAGCTCGAACCTGCTTCCCAGTGGAAGGTTCATGTACTCAATCCCAGCAGATTTCCTTCTCTTATGCTCTTGGCATAAGTTGAGTTGCATTGTACTAAGATCATGATTCTATCTACCTTTTGGGTTTTTTTTAGTACTTGCAATCTTTTAAACATTATTAATCATCTCAATCAACGCCAACATGTGGAGTTCCTTGTTAGGTTACACACCTACTTTTGGAGTGATTTCTCTTCCCCTCTTCTTAGACTTAAGAGTCTTCTAGACACTAACACTTCCTTACTCATAAGACACTTCTAGCACTTAGGTGAACACTTAACTTAAGCTTAGAGATTTAGCAGGGTTAATCAGAGGATTAGGCTATGCCTTAGGACATAAGGAAACCCACCTACCCTATAGCCTAAATTCAATCCATGTTCACCTTCTTAAGATATAACCAGACCTCAAACTCAATTCAAATACCAAATCCAAATCCAAATCCAAATTCCAAGCCAAATGATTAAAACTCAAATCCAAGCTCAAGTGATTTTCTCAAATATCAATTCAACCATTCAAACAATTTATCAGACTTATAATCAAACTCAATTTTAAACCCAATGTGCTAAAATCTACAATCATTCCAAATCCTACCTAAGCTATGTGACATTCTGTCATGAACTTAGTCAAAATCTCAACCAAATTAATTCAAAATTTTCTCATAATCAATTTATATCTTCAATCATCTCTATAAATATAAATAAAATCCACATTCCAATGATTAAAATAAATCAAACTAAATCAAATCCAAACTCAAAAGCAACATAAGCTCTATGATTTTATCTTATGCACTTAGCCTTAGCCAAATTCAAATCAATTCAAAATCCAATTGATTTTCTCATGAATCAATCATATCTTTAATCATATTTACAAATATAAACAAAACCAACAATTATAAAACCAAATTAAAATCAACCCAAGTCAAACTCAACCTAGCCCTTTTGTCTTGAGATTTTCAAGTGTACCAAAATTCATTTGAACCCAAATCAATTGCAAATGAATTTATATATCAATCCCAAATCTATATATAAACTCAACTAAACTCAAATCAATCCTAAATCAATTCAGCTAAACCCAATTGGTATACTTGACCCAAAGTGACCAATTTGACCTATTTGAACCAAAATCTAATTCAATCCAAACCAAAGTGATTTAAGCTAACCCAAACTTCATAACATGATTGTTGATCACCTTAAGTTGATCAATTATCATAAATTAAGTCAAACCAAGTCAACTTTGTCCTTTGACTAAGCCCATATTCTTAACCCATGTGAACCCAAACTAGCCAAATTGCAACCTAAGCCAAATCCTTTGAAACTAATGATTCATACCAACTCAAAACCAATATTTGAACATAACTTGACCTTCAATTGAGCCAAACCTAACCCAATTGTCCCTCATGATCAAAGTTGACCCAATTTGACTTACATGTATAAAATGGGTCAAATCAAAATCTAAATCAAATTGATTGCAACTAATGGCTCAAATTCATTCCAAATTAATTGTTGAACTTGACCAAAGCCTCAATTGAGCTCAATTGACCCACTAGATCCAAATGACCTATTGAACCTAACTTGACCTGAAGGGTTAAACAAACCTAAAACCTAATCAAATCCAAATTAAACTCAGCTAAAGCCTACAACATATTCTAAATGATCAACCAAGCCATGACCCAAGCCAATTTAGCCAATTGGGTCAAATTGGTCAACTTGACCCATTTGACCCAAATGAACTCGAATGAGCCAAAATTAAATCTAAGCCAAATCAAATCTAACCAATGACACCAATACATCCCAAATGATCATTTGAACTTGACCCAACCCTTAGTTTGACCCAATTTGACCAATTGGTCAACTTGACCCAACCTAACCCAATTTGAATCAAATGAGTCAAATTAAGCCAAATCAAACCAAATGAACTCCAAACGACATGAAATTTGGCCCAACCCACTTTTGAATCATTCCACATCTACCCAAATCAAATCCAATGCCAAATGACCATTCTACCATTGGGTCAAGAGTATCACATCAGACAAATCACCCATGTAAGTGGTCATTTCTATTCCTTGGCCACTTGACACTCTCCCATTAGTCCATAGGCTCTAGGACCGCCCAACCCAAGGTGGTTGGGTCAGCCATGACCCAAGGGGAGTTGAAATCACCTCACCTGCCACATTGGTGCACTTGAAACACTAAGGACACCAACTACCCTCCTTGGCAGCCACCTCCACACCTTCACCCAACCAAATTGAGCCAACTCATCACCTCCTTGCCATCCATGACTACCTAAGGTGGCTGGGTGATCACAAAAATCTAAAATAAGGCTGAAGTCATCAAGGAAAGGGGGGTATACACCCCCTTCATTTCCACTAAAACATAAAAAAATCATTCCTCAGAGCTAGAGAACCCTAAGGTGAGTTGCTAAGAGTCTCCTAGAGAGTTCCCAAGCCTTCCCAAGCTCCCCATTCTCAATTTCCTTCAAGCCAAAATAGGGCATCACCTCATTAGATCTCCTTTGCTCTAAACTCCACCAAAGTGAAATTAACTTTGCACACACCATCCTTGGAGCTAGTTGACCAAGAATGAATCATCTCTCGAGACCTTCGACCATCGGACATGCAATTTTGAACAACGTCAGGCTCCCAAGCTTCCGTTCATGGCCATCCAAATAAACCACCCCATATTGGAGCTTGTGTTGATTAGTAAAGCTTTATCTCCTCTAGAAAAAGCTTCCTCAATCAGATTTTCCACTAGTCTTGACCTCTAGTGAGGTATGCCATTGAAACTGACCTTTGGATGAAAATGAGTTAGAGATTTTTAAAGAAAACTTTTATATCGTGTGATCATAGTTGTTAGATCCATTTAGATCCTTCACGCAAAGGTGTGGGATCCATTTGGAATCAATCCGAGCTCAGATCATGTGAGCAATGTTGGATGAACTCCATCACCCTCACTTGTGTGATGATAAATCATGTACCATTTGTTTCACATGATCGGGATGAATGGTCATGATTAGATCCATTAGAATTATTCGATTTAATCCTTTAGCACCACAAGATTAATCATAGCAGTTCGATCTTTGATCGAATAGTGCACGAGAAAGTGCATTCTACCGCCACCACACAAGCACTGACTAAGATTATGTTTAAATAACCAATCCTATGGTGCCACGTGAAGTATGTCAACATCTCATATGGCATAATTAAGAGTTAATTAAGCCTAAATAATGTGTTTTAATGGTTGAAACTTCCAAAAATCAAAACTAATTGTAGAAGAAATCATAAAAATGAAAATAAATATTCATTTTAAAGGTATTTTAGAGGAGAATTTATTAAAAATATTCTTATTTAATTTTGAATAATAATTAAGGCTTAATTACAAAATTAATTAACTTAATTACCCATTAACTATTTAAGTAATTAATCATAAACTTTGTGGGTTGATTCAATGGGATGACCTCTGCCTCCCATAATTTTCTTGGGATTTATTGCTTAATTAATTAGGATAATTAACTAATTAAGCTTTAATTACTCTCTTAAGTTAATTAATCATTAATTAATACCATGAACAAAAAAATTAATTTAAATGGTTAATCATTATTTAATAGTGAATGAACCCATGGGATAAGGTTAGGGCCTCCTCCCTAATCTATTTCCTTAAGTTCATTTCATTAATTAAACTAATTAAGGCTTAATTAATTAATTAAACTAATTAAGGATTAATTAATTAATTTAACTACTTAATTAGTTAAATTGAAATCATAATGATATCAAATTTAAATTAAATCTTGGGTAAGCCCTTAGTTGTTCAACAACCAAAGGAAATCATAAAGAAATTATGGTTAACCCACATGTGTGGGGAAACCATAAGAGTACTTTATTAAGTTCCTTAATTCAATTAATCATTAATTATGAGCCAATTGCATTAGGTCCTTTTTATTTCCTAGGATCATTGGTAATTTAATTTCTAATTCATATGCATATCATGTTGGCTTATAATCATTAGGATGATTATATTAAGGTAACATAAGAAAGGGTTAATTAATGTATTTAATGCATGTTATAGCCTAATTAACTCATAAAATCAACTTAATTACATTTCATTAAACTAAATCAATTATACAACATGGGAATGGGTTAGGATCAGCAAACGTTTTCTCACATCCTTAAATAAAATCAAAATATGAAAGTAAAAATGATGTTAAGAAAGCTTTGGTTTACTCTAAATAGTTATATTTGATATGATTGTCCTTAGAAATTAACTTGATTGAATGAAATCATGTGTTTATGTTTATTTATTACTTTTTAATCATGTTAAATGTTGTATGTCATTTGAAATTATACATTCATCTTTTCAAAAACTAATTAAATCAAATGGTTTTATTTTATGTAAGCTTGTATGTGTTAGCTTAATTTATAATATGTTTTTCTAAAATTTATAAATCACTTACATTGATTAGAGTGGTAGTAGTTATGAATACATATAGGTTTGCATGTGCTTATAACCTAGGTATGTGAAGTAAAGCTTTCTTTTCCTTAATTCATCTGTAGTTTTACATGTATTTGAATATTAATAAGTATATAGTCTCGACATCCCAAGAAAACGATTCTATAGTTAGCACCAAAGAGGTCATTTAATTACCTCACTTTCCCTGGTTAACAATGACATGTACTTGTTTGATTTCATTTACATTTATTTTTACATTAGAATTGGAATGAAATTTTATTTCATATACATAAATGATTCAATCAAACAAATATAATTTTTGAAAGATTTGCTTCCCCTTTATTTATATATACATTCATGTGTAGCAAGATGGAAAAGTATATAGTCTGGACATCCCAGGAATATGAGGCTTTAGCTAGCCCTAATGTTTATTTTGTGATGTATTATTTTAGACTGGATGTTAAGGTGTATGCCTCATAGACTGGATGTTAGGCTAATGTTAGCCTAATCATATTTTCTATAGGAGATAGTGATTATTGGGTGATTTGAAATAAATATCAATGTTCTATTTGTAGGTTGCTTAAGCCCTTAAGCATAATCCAAGCTAGGATAGGTTGGCTCGGTTACCCATGAGTAGGGTGCTAAGTCTAAATTATAAATATAACTACTTTGGTTGTATGTATGTTTAGCTAACACTAATTTAATAAGTGTAGTTTGATTTACTTTTTATATTTTTAATGTAATTTTGCAATAGGAATTAAGATTAATGCTATGGGGGTTTAGGATGAGCATTGACTAGAAGGTTTTGTCCTAGGGGCCATGTGATGCCTTGAAACTTACCAAATCAAAGAAGCAAGGTGGAAAAAATGAAAACATGAAGAATGAAGAATGAAGGCCCCCATAGAATTTAATAAAAATTGTTATTATTATTTTATGATTATGGGTTGTATAAGGGTAGAGCTTGGCTACCTACCCTTTCTTTTTTGGGTTGTACGGCAGCACCCGATTGCATCGACCTTTTATTATTTCACGATAGTTATAAAAATTGATTGATGTTATGTTTAAATTGTGCAATAGGATTACATCTTTTTCATAGTTTTTTTGAATGATTGTTGCTTTAATGTGTGGCCTGGATGCCATTAGGTTTCTTAGAAAAAAATAATTTTTCTCCCCTAATTAGCCACTCATAACTAAATTTTAAAGCAATTTATAACATCACTATAAATATGAGGCAATAAGCAAGATAATTAAAAGATTTAGGAACCCCTTAACTAAATGGTTGAATGTTTCACAACATGCATATCATATTATTTGGCTCTTTGAAATAGGGGATTTCCATCCTTGCATGATTGGGGAATGCTTGACCTGTGAGGGCATCCCTTGTGCTGCAAAACACCCATTCTTGCTGATTTATCCAAAAGCTATTTCATCATGTATATATGCATCAAAATCCTAAAGACTTTGTCAAAATGAAGTGTCAAAATTAAAATAAAATTTGAAAAGACTTTGCATTAGATTAACTCATTATTCATACCACTCAGGCTGTAATCTCTTAGGAAGTGGGTTTAAGGACTTTAGTCTCTTTCTAAATTAATAATACCTCAACTATCTTGCAATTTCATAAGACTTTTAAAATCGTAGGAGGAGTTAGCTGGTGGCCACTCCAAGTGATTATAAGTCCAGAAGTTAGGTGGTTTATCCACTCTTGTGGAGGTATACCTTATGCTCATCTTCGCTTAGATTTAGGTCACACTTTAGCTCTTTCTAAAGCTCCCTAGATTTAGGATCTGAGGTAACTATTTCTTGCAGGCTACAAGCACAAATTCTCTCTTTAGGCTTTTCCATAATCATTTTTGCTGGATTATAAGCCCTCATAATTTTAGAAAATTTCAACTCAAAATATATAAGTCTTATCACATTCAAAATAATATTGCCCAACCATAAGATAGATTAGAATGTTCACTAGGCTTCCTAGTAGCATAAGCATTCCCTACCTATTCCCTTTGGATTCCAAAAATAAGTCTTCTCTTTAAACATTCCCAATTGATTTTCCAAATATAACCAATCCTTTGATAGTCAAGCCTTGAAATATTTGGAGATCCTAATTGTCTACTTTAATCAAGTGTATTCTTAGTAAATTTCATTTCCTAATATGTAGTTAACTGTGGAGGATTACCTCCATAGGGAACTTTAGAACTGGGTGTAATATAAACCTTGCTTTATTCATCCATGTAAATCAGGGAAAAAACCTCTAATATATTTGAAGACCCATCATGCCTTAGGAGTCCTTATTAGGTGATTAAGTCCATTGAAGGGTGATGTTTCTATCTCTCGAGATAGTATATCATACCTCAATGTCTTACCTGATCACTTCAATAAGTACGTCCTATGATCTGCATGGTGTGCCCGCAACATCTAAAAATAAAAACCATAATATCCCATAAGCATTGATGTCCTTAAGACAACATCATTATGAAGAATTCATTCAAACAATTAGGGTACATAGAATAGGAGCCCGTAGGTTGAATAGTAGCTGATGATAGAGGTCACAATAAATTTTCCAGTTCCAAGGCTAGATTTTGTGATGTGGGAATGTATGGCTTTGCCTAATGGGATGCTAGAGATGGAGGTGTAAGGTTTCATGACAGAGATAAAGTATAGTGTGGTGTTTTAATTTGGAGTCGTAGGGACATCACACAGATCTTATGGGTACTTGTTAAAGTGATCGAGTGCTACATTGAGGTATGATGTACTATCTCGAGAGATAGAAACATCATCCTATAATGAACCTAAACACAAAATAAAGACTCTTAAGATAGATGGGCCTACATGTATACTAGAGATTTTTTCCCTGCTTTACATGGATAAGTAAAGTAGGGTTTATTTTAAGCTGAGTTCTTTAGGTCCCTATGGAAGCAAGCTTCAATAATTAATTACATCTTAGAAAATGGAAATTTTTTAAGAATACCCTCAATTAAGGTAGTCAATGAATATCTCCAAAGATTTTAAGGCTAGACTATCAAAGAATTAGTTATTATTATAAATCAAATGGGATTATTCAAATAGGAAGACTTCTTCACATATTCCAAAGGAGAATAAGTAGAAAGAACCCATGATATTAGGCATCCTAGTGAGTGTTTCAATCTACCTTATAGTGAGTCTTTATATTTTTAAAGAGAAATTTACTTTTATTTAAGTTGGAATCTTATTAGAATGCCAAGGCTTATAGTCCAACAACACAAGATTGTGGAAATGCCTAAGAAGTAAGAACTTATACTCATAGTAAAAGGAAAATGAGTCGGCTCATAACCTAAATCTATAATGTTCTAGTGCAGGCTCAGAGCTTGACCTAAGTCTACTCGAGGAAAATGGGATATAAGGGTCCACCTCCACAAGAGAGGGAACACATCTCGACTCTTCTAGACTTACAACCACTTGGAATGACAGCTAGTTAACACCTCCTAAGCTTTAAAACCATGTAGGCTAGTCTTGTTTAGATGCAAGATAGTTAGGTTGTTTTTTAATAAAGAAAGAAGCTAGAATATTATACTCACTCCCTAAGAGACTAGATAATGTTTGGTATGCAAACATGACTTAGACGAATGTTATAAATTTATAAGTTTTCAGATCATTTTAACATATTTATTTTGGATCAAGGCTTAGAAAAATTATGCCTATATGCATGATGAAATTAAGTCATGGGCTAAATTATTTAAAAGAGGTGTTCTCCACTACAAGGGATCACTCTCAAAGGTCAAGCATATCCCCTATCATGTAAGAGTGCATATCCTCTTTATTCAAGAGTGACATAATACGATATGCATGTTGTTGTAGCATACAATTTTTTAGCTAAGGGGTTGCTAAATATTTTATTATCTTGATTAAAAGACTATGCTTTAAAGTAAGGTTATGAGTTTCATTGAAATTTAGTTATGAGTTATTTAGTGAGAATCTAAAATTTAATTTTTTCTTAAAGAGCCTACCGCATCCCAGCCACATATAAAATCATCAAACTTTAAGAAACCTAAGAAATAGTATGCCACTTCTATCACACAAACTAAACACAGCAATCAAGCTTTTAATCTTCATAAAAGAATAAAAGGCTAGTGTGGCCGAGTACCGTCGTAAACCCTGAAAAGAATATAAGTTAGGTAGCTGAGCTCTACCCTTATACAACCTAGATTACAATTAAAATTTACAAATGAAATGAATGCTCTGGGGGTCTTTAATTCTTATTCTTCTATCATTCTTTGGACCTACTTACTCTAGGCTTCATAGGGCCTCCCAAGCCTTTACCTTCTAGCCACTACTCATCCTAAATCCTATAACACAAATCCTAATTTTATTATAAAAAAAGTTTTTTTTATGAAAAATAAAATCAAACTACACTTGCAAAATAGACATTAGCTAAATAGGCATACATGTCAAGAAATTATATTTCATATATTTGGACTTAGCACCCTATACTTGGGTATCTAAGCCCACCTGTCCTAATTGGATTATGCTTAGGGGCATAAGCGGCACCTACATGCAAGAATATTTATATTTATTTATTATTATAGTGGCCCCTTTAGTACAATCCTCTACATAAAATATCATTAAGCTACTAACGACCTAACATCTAGTTTAAGCACAAACAATCCTAATATCTAGCCTAAAACATTAAATCATAAAACAAATAACATACACTAGCTTAACATAATACTAAGATCGGTGACATAGCATTCTAATGTGTGTGCTAAGGCTTTAGTGTGGAATGTCTTGGTTAAGCTTTGGAAGTATGATTGTTTAAAGTTTTGGAATTTTTTAAATTAATTGTTAAGGATGATTTCTCTCAATCTTCTAGTAAATTGATTGATTTTAATTTGCATGTTCTCATCTTGTTTAATACTTACTTAACATTTAACTATTATAAAGAGAAGACAAAGGCATGGCCCCTTATCCCTATCCTAAGTTATTTTCTAATGGTAGGTTGTTATAGCTTTGGTCTTCTTAGTGAAACACTTATGAATTTTCTTTTATTAAGTCTAAGTTTATATTAGCTTTAAGGAATCTTATTCAAATATGAAAAGCATCATGAGATTAATGAAATTAAGTCACCATCACATAAGTAAAAGTTTACTACTTCCTTTCATTACCAATAACATTCATGTTCTTTCATCTTTAACCCTCTTAATATTTGATTTAACATATATATAAATGCAACATACCCACATTTATGCACACTTAATGAATATTAATGAATGAATTTGATAGAAAAGAGATTTCATTTCAGCTAAGCATATGCAAACATGTATTACAAATTTAAGTAAGTATGTACCATTGTTAAACCGATAAAGTAAGATTTTCTAAGACCTTCTTGGGGCTACTTAAAGCCTGGTATGTTTAAACATAAACACAAGCATAGGAACAAAACCATGCAAGGGTTATATAAAATATTTTATTCATTTGGAGTTTAATGGCATGAAAATAAAATTTTTATCCTATATTCTAGCATATGTATACATATAAATAAAACTAAGCAAGTATGTGCCATTGTTAAACTAGGAAAATGAGATTATCTAACACCCCTTTGGGGCTACTTAAAGCCTTGTGTTCTCGGGATGTCCATACTATATATTTGTTAACCCAAATACAAGTAAACATACACATAAAATTTAAAGATAAACTAATCTATTACTATCTTTAAGTTATAACTAAATGAAAACTTTATTAAGTATTTGTAACAAATATTAATTTAAACTTCACACTATTTGATTCATTATTAACTTAAAATTTCAAAAGTAATTTGAGATTTATTAATGATAATAGCCACACCATATAATAACATTTATCCAACTCATGCAACTTAAATGCAATCATATTCTTTTAATTTTTCTTTTTACAACATGAACACATGAAACAAATGGCATGCACATTTATAATAATTGAAAGATTGTAATTAAATGTTGCCACATAACATACTCAATTTTATTGAATCCTAAGGACAATCAAGCAAAATAGACATTCCTTGACACTAACTAAAGTTTTTATATGGTTTAGTTTTGATGTTTATGTTGTTAAAACCTAAAGAGGAGAAATGACACACAGGATTCACCCCATCCCATGTTGCTTATTTGACATGTTTAAATAAGAAAGTTAAATAGGTTTTATGAGTTAATTAGGTTCAAGGAATTAATCACATCAACTTAATTACCCTTCTTTAAGCTTCTTTAATTTAATTAACTATTGTGTTGTTAATTTTAATTAAAGATCTTAGAATTGAAGTGAAGTATGACATTAAGGTATGATGTACTAAGATGGAAACATCACTTTAATAATCACCTAATAAAGACTCTTAAGATAGATGGGTCTTCATATGTACTAGATCTTTCCCTACTTTACATGGAAAGGTAAAGCAGGGTTTATTTTATACTAGAGATCTTTCCCCTACTTTAAGAGTTCTTATTAGGTGATTAAGTCTATTCTAGGGTGATGTTTCTATCTTTCAAAATAATACATCATATCTTAATGTCACACTAAATCACTTCAATAAGTACCTCCTAAGATCTACGTGGTATCAATATGACTCAACTTAAAAACTATAGATTTTTTGGGCGACTCCGCTGGGGATTGTTCCCTTCTCCACTTTTAATAGTCAATCATTATCTCCAAGCATCAATATTAAACTTATGTTTTTTTAATGTAAGTCTAAGACTATCATTCTTTCTGCTGGACACCTAGTCTATTTCATCCTTAGGCAAGTGTGTTCGACATCCTTTAGGTTTTAGAACCTCACTCCAGTAGGTTCTTAAACCACTTTTAGACCTCCAATAGGCAAAAAAAATCAACCAAAGAAATTACCCAAAAAAATTAGAAAAACTAAACAAACTCAACTCAAAACTTTTAAGAACCTCTTTCCACAAGCATGGCAAAGTAAGGTTCATCCCACTTAGTTTAATTTAAACAAATCAATCCCCCTAAAAATTACAAAACCCATATATATATATATATATATATATATATATATATATATATATATAAACCCCATCTAACATAACCAAGTTTGTTAGATGATGGTTTTCAATTCAGAGTCAAGTAAAGAACAACAGAAAAGTCAATCCATGCCTTTCTTTAATTATTATGGTATCAAGTTTCAACCTTCTCAATTGAATAGGGAGAGGAGGATGTTAGGAAGATAGCTACATCACCCCCACATCTAGTCAAGTATAAGACATTAGATAGGGATAGGAGGAGACCCTATGCTGGCCTTAGGTCTATTTAAAGCCAATCATGAAGTTATGGATGATCTTGTATTACCACCAGTAGAGATTTAAAGAGATAGAAGGAGTAGATAGCCTCAACATTGATTGACCACCATAATCCAATCATTTAGACTAGATATTTCTAATTGGTTCTTCTTATAGGAGAGATCTTTGGTAGAGAGGGTACCACCACACCACGCCATTCACCGACCACCATCACCAGTTCATGTCCTGCCATCCAAAGTTCTTACCAAATATCAAAAATCAACATACAGAGAGAATTCATCCCCCTTGGTGATACAACTATGTCCCAAGGACCATACTTCATCCTCCCTGCCAGTTGATGAAAGGTCAAGCTCTCCAACTCGAGCTCCTTCTTTAACGGTGGATAGGAAGGAGGCCTAAAAGCATCATTGTCGCTCACCATCCCAACAAGAGAAGGAGGAAGAAGGGAGTTCTGAGTTGGACTCAATGGTTGTCAAACCAATCATAGTTAACACCTCTTATGCACAAGACATATATTGTATCACCTCTTTGGAGCATAGTCCAACAGTGAGTCATCACCCAGTATATGTTTCAATCTAGGGCAGGGTAGATGATCGATCCTTAGATGACATATTAGAGGACTATCCTACTACAGTAAGGTAAATAATTAGGGATGATCATTCTAATCAAGTGGATGGCACGATATATTTCAATGCCAATGAGGATGACCTCTTAGATGATGCAGTGGAGGTCCATATGGTTGATACCATATGGTCCTTGTATAGTGAGTAGCCTAGCCAAGAAGCTCAAGGCATTGTAGTTGAGGAAGGTGAGGCATTGGACTCAACTAAATGCCTTCTCCAATAAGTTAAACTCTGAGTGATTGATAGAATATGAGAGTGGAGGAGTTGATGGGTATTGTTAGTATTAAATCACTCATTCTTATGGAGGTCACAGTAACGAACTGACATTCTAAGAGCACTACACTACTCCAATGGAAATGTAGCCTTCATAAGAAGAGATAATAGCACCTCCATTCATGAGAAGGACTTTAAGTAGATGGTAAAGCAATAAGTAAGGAAGCATTAACACAGGCCCAAGGGAGCTCATCGATTCCAAAGGTTCGACCTTACCTAGATGAATTCGATGAAATTCAATACCCCAAGGGTTTTATGCCATGATCCTTTACGGTATTTGATGGCAATGGGAACCCTGGGAAGTATATAGCACACTTCAGTGTTAGTTGTTGCAACAATAGTGGTAGAGATGCCATACTTTTCAGGTAATTCATCAGTAACCTTTTTGGAGTCATCTTTGATTGGTACCCTAAACTGCCTAATGGTTCAGTGAAGTCTTTTGTAGAATTTGAATAACTTTTCAACAAAAGATTCATAAAAGCCAAACAGAGAGTGGGTATAGGGGACCTTGTTGTAGAAAAAGTAAAAACCAAATGAGTTCGTTGATTATTTTCTCAAGTGGTAGAACCTATGTATGAAATGTGAACCACAGCTACAGGAATAGCATGCCATTGAAATTCTTCTCAAGAATATTCATGGACAAGTTACTTTCATGTTTAAAGGCTTTACTATTATGACATTTGAGAAATTAATTAGCAAGGAGACTAATCTACAAGAGGAGGCCAACCAGTTACCCTTCTTAGACCAATCATGCAAGCCCAAGCCTTAGAAGGTATTTGAAAAGAAGTTAGGGGTTATATTGATAGTGGATAAGGGGAAGCATCTAGTGAGAGCATAGTTAGGGAGGCTTTGATCTAGTAGCCTCCACTCCCACCTCATCTTCCATTACTTCAGCCACCACAAAGGCCACCTCAGTAGCTTACAAAGTAGTGGCACCAATATTCGTTGCTAGGTAGTTACTATTCATATACTCTTACTGACAAACTAAATAAGCCATATTCATTTGGAAGGGAGATAGTCAAGAAAATCTTCAAGAACCTTCTTAAGAACCCCAACTTTTAGCTACCCTAGCTTAGAAAGCTAGAGGAAGTGGGTAGGAGTGATGATCCTAACTACTGCCCCTACCACCATCTATTAGGCCATGTCTTAGAGGATTGCTTTACATTTAGGGATTAGCTTGAGTACAGCTACAATCTAGGAGCCATAGTGATCCCCAAGCATTACTTTGTGGAACAATCCTCTAGTTCCATTAAAGTAATCTCTAGGGAGATATTTGATCCTCTCAAGATAAAAGAAGCATGGGATATCTATTTATCATGTACCTCTAAAAATATCATGTCTAAAATTAAGAAACATTCATAGGTGCCTAACTCAGCTCAGACCTCCAATACCAAAGAAGGTATGTCACTTATGAAGGAAAACATAGAGAGTGTAGAAGCCCAACCGCAACAGTAGCCGCCACTTGCCCGAGATAGTTCCATAACACTATCATTATCTAAGCACAACATTCTCTCTTCCACCATTGTAGTCATGACAACTACCAACTCTGCCACCACCAACAAGAGCATTGTATCTGTGAATAAGGGCATTAAGCCACTTGTGTCACTTACTTTACTTTACTTTTAATATACTTCTTAAACTAAAGAAATCAATGAAGAAGAATAATTCACTTACATCTTGTTTAATTTTGTTGACCTCAGTGATTTTATTCAATTGATAGCTCTCCAAGTCATAATGATAATAATTTAAATAACTCTTATCAATCTCATTCAGATTCAAAAATAGATTTCCCTTTTCTGATTCTTTCACTTGAGATAGATTTGAGCAATCCGACTCTAATGATCATTTAGGAGAAGTTGTAGGAATACCCAATGGCAGGAAGAAATTTCCTCAAGCTCCTTATCACAAGAAGTCATTGATGTTAACCTTCATAGTAGCAAAGTTCTACCTCCTAGGGTAGTACCTCAAAAAAGGGTAAACAGACTAGTGGTTCCAGTGAGCAGATAGCCCTTCCACATGATGCTTTTCTTTTGGATATGCTTCTAGAGGATTAGCCCAAAGTTGACTACGATGTCCTGGTGCATCTTAGAAAGTTGTCAACTAAGCTAAGCATATTCGACTCCTCTATTTTATCCAAATAAATGGGAGAGTGACTAATCAAAATATTGCTTGACCTTGAGATATGCTTAGCTCAATTAGCTGCCATTGATCCAATTAGAGACCAAGCATGTTTTTCAAAAGAAGTCCTAAGAGTCACTTTCTTAGATGAAGACCTACTACTAGGGATAATAGAGCACAAATGTCTGCTCTATATTAAAGTGGATGTTGGCAAGTTCAGGTTATCCAAAGTGTTGGTTGATCTAGGTGCATTAGTGAACATAATGAGTCAAAGAACCCTTACCTACTTAAGGATTGACATCTCTAAATTTCAATATAAAAAGATGATGTTGAAAGGATTCAATGAACAAGGAGAGAGCGCCTTAGGCTCCATAATGTTACCATTGGATATAGATGATTGAATAACTGAGGCAAAGTTTCTTATAATAGAATTAGATACATCTTTCAATAGTTTGTTAGCATGACCCGATTTAAGAGAATATTATGGTTCCATCCTCCTTACATTAGGCATCAAGTTCATCAGGGATGGGATTGAATATTATGTCAAAGGGGATCTTAAGACATTTACAGTACATGAGGTTAGGATTTATGAGGATGCGACCTATTATCTCCCTGAGAAACAAAATATCTTCTCTTATGAACTTAACCAAAATCAAAAAGAAAAATAAAGGATAAAAAGGAAGAAAAGAAAAAGAAAAAAAATTGAAAAAAAGAAAAGGGAGCAAGAAGAAGACATTATGGAGGAAATAGAGCATGAGATTAGATTCCACCACCAGTTCTTCACTTTAATCTAACAAGTGGTTAGGATAACCCAACCTCCACCATGATGAGGAAGAGCATGTTTAGATGGAGTCCCAAAGGTGGTAGACCTTCATACCTATCACCTACCAGGAGATTTATTCTAGAATCCAAGAGTACACCTGCCATCTACATAGACTTAGAATCTAGTTCAGAGGATGTGTCCTATGTAGTGAGCACACAACTACATCTCTATGTCAGCAAACCCCATTGGAGGTGACATTAAAACCGACCGATGATGAAGATTGTGTTCCCCAAAGCATGAGTATATCTCGAGCCCACTTTTGCAAAAAAAAGCATGTGAGCATCTTAGCTCTAACCCCACTTTCCTCACCAAAAGTTGAGTGTTTGTTAGTTAAGGATTCTCCAAAAACATATACAAATTTTAAGCCTCAAAGGTTTCATCCAAGAGTAGCATCTTTAAGCTAAGAAGTTGATGTAGAGCTTGAGGATGAATCATTAAAAGATTTAATTGAATTACCTTTTGCTTGGTACTCACCTTATGTATTTAATTTAGAAAAGAAAGATTTAATTCTATATGCATGGTCTAAACACATGTTGGAGTACTTTGAAAATCTATGGAACATAAAATTCAAGAAATCTCAATCAAGACTAGGACTAGGCTTCAGCATAGTAGGCCTAGTAGATGATGATGATTATTACTAGTCTTCACCAATCATTTGGAATCTGATATGTTCTTCTCAAATCATATTAACTCATATAAAGAGATGTATTTAGAACTTGGATGATCTATAATGCTCCTAAGAAAATTTAATAATAAGCTAATATGATATGAAACAATATGAAAAGTAAATTTATAATGCTCCTAAGAAATGAGAGGGCTTAATACAATTGGCTTATGATTAATAGTTAATTAAGCTTAAGGGATCTCACTTAATTACTTTTATGATTTTCTCACACATGTGAGCCAACCATAATTTTATTATCTCTCACCTTGGGTTATTGAACACCCAAGGAGCTACCCAAGATCAACTAAATGTTACTTAGGTGTGGATGAATTGATTTTTATTTTAATTTCATTACACTTTTAGTTAATTTATTAAACACTTTGGTTATGTTTTAATTTGAATGATGAAATTAACTTAGGGGAAAGGATCAAAGGAAAAGCCCCAATCCTAATCCCTAAATCATTTAAACATTTAATTAGATTCTATTTTCCTTATCTTGAAGATTAGTCACTTAATTAATCAAATAATCATTCCATTAACCATTAATTAATTAGATTTTTAAAGGCAAAGAAAACTTAGAAAATAAATTAAGAAAAGTATCTCCAATCACATCCCCTATGTTATCTTACTGTTCAACAGAGGTAATTATGTTTAAATGATTAATCAAGTTATTGTTCATTCATTAATTATGATTAATTTGATTAACAGGGTGATCAGTGCTTAACCAAGTAATTTTCCTAATTAAGCAATCAATAAAATCCCAAAAAACTTGGGGAGGTAGAGGTCATCCCCCTAAACATCTACAATAAATTTGAGATTAAATGAGTGTTTAATTAAGGTGTAATTTAGCTAATTAAATTTTGATAAAACCTTAATTAAGCTAAAATCACTATTCAAAACTAATTAATAATAATTTTCCTAGATTCTACTCTGAGATATCTTCAAAATTAGCTCAAGTTTATATTTTTAAAATTTTCTACAATTAGTTATGATTTTAGAAAGTTTCAGGATTAAAAACTAATTAATTAGCCCTAATTAAAGCCTTAATCCCGTTGGCCATGTGGCAGCTGATGCGATTCGCTTTCCATGTGGCACGATGGGATTGGCTATTTAAGTAGTCACATTTGCGAGCTGACTCAGCCGGTGGAAGACGTGCTTTCTCTATGGACCATCTGACCTAAGATCAGACGACCATGATTCGATCCATTGTTTAAGAAAGGAATCAAAGGATCTACTGTGAAATTTGATCAGAGCCATTCATCCCAATCATGCAGGATGGACGGCTCATGATCTATCGTAGCGATAAAAAAATTGATGTCATCCATCTTCCCTCGTTCGGTCTGAGCTCACCTGACCTTGGATTGTCTCTAAATTCTTCCCACACCTTTGAGGAATGGAGACACACACATCCAACAAACAAAAATCTATGAATTTTAAATTTACTTTAAAAAATACCAACCCACTTTTCCATATAAGGCTCGATTTATGAAATTACCTCACCAAAGCTAATGTCCGGCGGTATAACACCAGAGGTAGCCTTGCCTAGTTGAGGCGAGGCCCTAAGTTGAGCTTTATTTGGTGTAGAATGCTCTGTGGACCAAGCTCCCCTCCTTTGGTGTTTGGTCTTAATCAAACTCACTCTTCTCGTGGCTTGGAAGCTTGGGAATTGGTTAATTTGTGCTCAAGTAGGTATGGTGATGGTGTGGCTAAGAGGAATTTGGGTTTGATTGTGAAACGAGGGAGTATGGATCGAGATTTCCCTCCCTTATTTTGGCCTTGCGAGAATGGGAAATGATTTTGGAGCACTCGAGAAGGCTTGAAAACACTCTAATTTCAAAAATTCTTCATAGACTGAAAGCCCTCGAATGCCTTTGAAATCATGCTCGAATTGAGGGGGTATACCCCTCAATTTACAGGGAAAGATGGATGGCCATGTGCACACGTTTAGCACTAGTTGGCCGTCGTCTAGCCATCGGACTTATCTCCATCAAGTTTGGGTGGCACGCTAGGGATGTGAGGAGTGATAGGAGGCTGCCATGGATCCATTATGTAAGGTTTACAAAGCTTGGATCTAATGGGTGCTCGGTTTGGTTTGGAGGTGAGTCAACTAACCTCCCAAAAGTCCTTGGTTGACCTAGTGTGGGTTAGGTTAGTTAGGTGGGTCAGGAGAAGGTTCTATGGAGTGCTAAGGGGCTTTCATGGGGATGGGAGAGTTGACTTTGGCTTGGATCCATTGGTTTTGAAGTTTAAATCCCATGGTTTTATGGATAATCCCTTGGGTGGGGCCCACTTAACTTTTGGGGAGGTCTTAAGCTGACCTAGAGTAAGTTTAAGCTGAGTTAGAATAGCCCACAATATTCCATAAGTTGGATTTGAGTGGTTTGGCTTAGGCTAGTCAAATGGGTTCCATTTGGGCTAGGTTGGGTTGGATTGACCAATTGGTTAAATTGGGTCAAACCAAGGCTTGGGTTAGGGTCATATGATGATTTTAGATATTTTGGTTCAATTAATTTGGATTTGTTTGGACTAAGTTTGGATTTGACTTATTTGGATTCAAAAGGGTCAAATTGGGCAAGTTGACCAATTTGACTAATTTGACCAAATTGGGTTGGGTTAGGTGTTGAGTCAAGTTCAATTGGTTGATTGAAAATGATTGTAGGCTTTTGTTTGGTTTAATTTGAAATTTGATCAATTTGACCTTTTAGGTCAATTTAGGCTAGGTTGGGTCAAGTTGACCAATTGGTGAACTTGGGCTCAATCATGGCTTTTGTCAAGTTCAATAAGTGATTTGGAATGAACTTGAGCCATTGTTTATAATCAATTTGGCTTAAATCATGATTTGACCTATTTTAGCCTTTTAGGCCAATTTGGGTCAACTTAGGTCAAGTGTTCAATTAGGATTGGTTTGGCTCAATTGATGGTTTAGTCATGTTCTATCATTG
The DNA here is from genome assembly GCA_021442155.1 of Cymbidium sinense. Lineage (NCBI taxonomy): Eukaryota > Viridiplantae > Streptophyta > Magnoliopsida > Asparagales > Orchidaceae > Cymbidium > Cymbidium sinense. The sequence goes on along the minus strand of CM038232.1, from coordinate 92,974,547 downwards.
ATTATGAATGGGTTTGAGTCAATGGTTTCAATCAATTTGGCATATGATAGATTTTGGCTAGTTTGGGTTTCATTTGGACTAAATGTTGACTTGGTAAAAGGCTAGGTTTGACTTGGTTTGACCCAATTCAAGATGGTTGATCACCCCATGATGATTGTTGATCATGATTGAGGTTTAGATGGGCTTAGTTCAATCCAATTTAGGTTGTATTAGAGCTGGCTCAAAAAGGTCTTTTAGGTCACTTTAGATCAAGTGAGCCTAAATGGGTCAATTGTCTTAATCAAGGTTTGATTCAAGTTTAGTTGAACTCACATATGAGCCTAGGATTGAAATATAAACCTAATTACAATTGGTTCGGAGCCAAGTGGGTTTTGGTTCATATGATAATTTCAAGTCAAAAGGGTCAACATGGGCTTATCTTGGGTTGACTTGGATTTGGTTTGATAATGGTGGTTTATGTTTATATTTGGATCAATGATTGAAAGAGTGATTGAATCATGAACAAATCCACCGGTTTCGAGCTGATTTAGATGTCATTTAGTCAAGCTTAAAAGTTTGGCTAAAAGGAATTTTATTTGATTTGGGTTTGGTTTGGACCATTTAAATTTATATTTCATTTATATTTGTGAATATAAATGAAGATATAAATGGGTTATGAGAAAATCACTTGAGTTTGGAGTGATTTGGTGCAAGTTTGACCAGATTAAAGGATATAGGTCAAAAGAAACTAACTTGGATTTTGAATTGGTTTGATTTATTTTTTATCATTGGAGGGTTGGTTTCATTTATATTTATGAATATAAATGAAGAAATGATTGATTTATAAAAAAATCAACCAAGTTTTGGTTGATTTGGATTTGGTTAAGTCTAAGTCCATAAGATAAAATCAAAGGGCTTAGGAAGGGATTTAGAGTTTGAATTTAGTGATAAATTTCAGTCATTGGATAGTTGGATTTGATTTTGGGCTTTGAATTTGAATTTGAGGTTTGTGTTTGAGAGAAAAAGCAAGGATTGGATTTGGGCTATAGGTTAGGCAAGTCCTCCTAAATCCCTAAGGCCCAACCTATTCCTATGGCTAACTCTTAAGTCTCTAGGGTTAGGTTAAGTGTTCACCTAATCACTAGAAGTATCTTAAGACTAAGGAACTCTTAGTGTCTATAAGAGTCCTAGATCTATGATGCGGAAACTGAGAGCTCACTCTAAAAGTGAGGTCAACAAAGGTCTCCCAATAGGTGTGGTGTGACTGAAAAGGCACACCGCACATATTGGTGTTGACCAAGATGACCAACAATGTCCGAAGGATCGCAAACACTAACAAAAATAATCTGCTCCTAAACCTGAGGTGCAGAAGGAATAGAGATCTTAGTTCAATGCAACTCAACTCATGCCATGGGCATAAGGGAGGAAGAAGGGATCCACCAAGGGATCAAGCATGTGAACCTTCCACTAGGGAAGCAGGTTCAGGTTATCCACTGGGGATAAGAGGTTTAAATTTGAATGTCAGGTATGATTTGGGTAGATTATCCATTGGGGATTAGGATGTATAACCTACCAAAGATAGATGCATGAACTTTCCACTAGGGAAGAAGATTTAGGTTATCCAATAGGGATAAAGATTTGATGGGATTTCTTTTGAGGTGCACTTGGGGCAAGTTTGAATGGTTTTAATTGACTTTCTGGGAGGTTGAGATGATTGATGTCTTGCTGGGGAGAAGTTGGTTGATTATTTGTTTAAGTTTAAGATTTTGAGATTGACCCTGTCAGTTTGTTATGGACCGCACAAAGAAGGGGCTATGTTGACCTTGGCCTAACTTAGATTTACCAACCAAAGGGGTAGTCCACCAGCCACATGGTAGAACTATCTAACCTAAGGGGTTTCCTTTAGGTGTACAATGATTGTGCTAGGGAGAAAGCATTGTAGACTTATATCTCCAAAAGAAAGGGAAAACCATTAGGGTGATATGTTGGATGCAATAAATCAAACCCGACCTAGGGAGACTACTAAATGAATGCCTCTAAGGGATTTATATAAGCTTGAAAGTAGTCAAGATAATGCCATTTAATTGAATTTTATTTGTTTTAATTTGATGGATCCCGTCGATTTGTGATGGATCCACTAAGAAGGGGTTAATATCAGTGTTGATCTGTCTTATATTTATAAATCCAAAGGGATAGTCTACTGGTTGTGGGGTAGAACTAACCAACCAAAGGGGTGCCTTTTGGTGTGTAATGGTCAAGTTAGGAAGAAAGAGTGGGGACTCACATCCTCCTAAATAAGAAACCACTAAGGTGATCGATCACATTTGCAATAAATCGACTTGACCTAAGGTTCTGTTAGTTTACAATGGTCGTGCTAAAATAATGCATAATATACTTATAGCTTTCGAAGCAAAGATGCTTATCAGGGTGACTCATTGGTGGCACAACAAGTTGAACTTGACCTAAGGGTGACTATTGAGAGAGTGCTGACCCGGGGACTTATTTCAACTCAAAGTAGTCAGGAAATTCTTATAGGGAGTTTTTTTTACGACACTTCTAAGATAGGATGCACCTTGGGAAAGGGGCAGGGGCTTGAATTCCTAATCCATAACCAAAGATATATTTTGTTTGTTTTATCTTTGCATGAACCTTGTTGGTTTGTGAGGGACCATACTAAGAAGGAGCTTATCGCCTAATCTATCTAGACTTATTGGACCGGGAGAATCATCCAACAAATTCTCCAACCATGAGGGGGACTAGGAAAGGGGACATCCAATCCATGAGTAATAGGGGTATTGTCTAAATGGGCTCACTAAGGACATGATCCAAATAGAGTGCCCACAGGGGGGAGGTGCCATTGGGGGCATTATCCTATAAAAGAAAACCTGTAGGTATTGAGTGGCCAACTCAAGGAGAAAGCACGGGGACTCACATCTTGGCGTGGTGTATCCACCGGAGGTCACATGGCATGATAACCAACCAACCTAAGGTGTCCGTCAATTTGCGACAATCAGTCTAGAAAGAAGGCATGTAGACTTACATCTCCCCAAAGTGATATAGGATAGTCTATCTTTCGACAAGGTTATCTAACCTAGGCTGCAAGTAAGAGTCCTGTAAGGACTAAACTTGAGCTTGAAGTAGTCAGGAAGAAAGGAGACACTGGGGAATTATCCCACACCTTAAATATACTCAACCTAGTTAGTGCATGATGGCTAGTTGAAAAAAAAAGCATGTAATGTACATCCTCTTAAATGAAGTCAACATGGGGTAGCTTACTGGGTGCGCAATAAGGCTTACAAAACTAACAAGGCCCTTGTTGGTTTGCAATGGTCAAGTCAAGAAGAAAGAGTTGGGACTCATAGTCACCAGACAAGTGACACACTAACAAGGAAATATATTAGCCTGACTTGGAGCAGCTAATGAGTGAGTGTCACGTGGGGCCTGCTCCCACATCAAAATAGCCCAAGACAAAAGATATGTGTTTATTTATGATGTGAAAGAAGGAATAGGATGCCGCTTGGGTTCTCTTACACCTATCCTAGATACTTAAAATGTTACTCCACAAGAAAGGATGTTGCTTGGGTTCTCTTATGCCTAACTTAGATACGTAAAAATGTTACTCCACTAAGAAAGGATGTCGCTTGGGTTCTCTTACACCTATCCTAAACACATCATGACAGATTCATAAATGAAAGATATTTCTAAGACATAAGAGGTGGAATTTGATATGAATGAAGTTTTATTGATGATTATTTTCAAAAAAGATTTATGGATAATATTTCTTTAGGTAGAGCCCATTGATTGGAAGCATAGAGTGCTCTCCCTTACAGTTTAAAAGCTGATAAGATCCTCCTTGGTAGGCATTCTCTATAGAAAAAGTGCCTTCCCAAGTGGGTTGAATCTTTCCCGCAATCTTTTGACAAGCAATAATTGGTTTCTTTAGAACTAAAACAAACTCTTCTACTTGAAAAGCTCTAGGCTGAACCAATTTGTTATGAGCTTGAATCATTTTGGCTTTGTACAACTCAAGGTTCTGCCTTGAGTGTCTCTCTCTTCCTTCAAGCTCTTCTAACCATAGCTTCATCTGTAATAATCTTGCTACCCATAACTATCCTTAGTGATGGGAGTTGGGCTTAATGGTAGAATGGCTTTGGACCACCAAGAAAAATGAGGTAGATTGAGTTGGAGTTCATATGTGGTGATGGGCTCACGCGCTTCAACCAACTTCTCATGCCACTATCACTTGTTATCGTCGAGTGTCTTCCTCAATATTTGAATGAGAGTTTTGTCGAATGCTTCTGCTAGACCATTTTCCCTAGGATAGTAGATGGTGGAGTATCTCCAATCTATGGTGCTCTCATGCAAAGATGTTGATTTTAGTGTTCCTGAATGCAGCACCATTATCGAATAAAAGTCATCAAGGCACCCCCAAACCATATATATATGGTAAAACTGGAGCACATTGTGGACCTCTAAGTGAGATTACCAATTGGAAAAGTAGTCGGTGGTAGTTATAATGAACGATGACCCTTGGAAGAAAGAGGATCGATCGAACCCACTATGTCAGTGCCTGAAAACTCAAATGGCCATGAGGCCAAAGTAGGATGTAGAATGTTGGGTGGTTGATGCAGGACCACACATGCACCTGAAATTGGTGGTGCCTTCTAGCTATATCAATGCAGTCTGTAATCAATGAAGGCCAATAGTATCCTAGTCTCTTGATCTTGGCTTTCATCTTTAGACCAGTCTGGTGAGCTCTGCATAAACCTGAATGTACCTTGGTCATGATCTTATGGGCTTTATGTTTGGCTAAATATCGTAACCACATATGATCAAAAGACTAATGGTATAGGGTGTCATCCACAAGAGCATTGGAGAGAGCTCTTTGTTTCACCTGATGGGCTAATGACTTCTCTTGAGGTAGATTTCCTGTGTTTAGCTAATCTATGAATGGTTGCCTCCAATCTAACTCATCATCCTTTTTGGCAACAACAACCTCCCCTTCAAGAGAGAGTCTCTTGATGAGTTCAACATCAATAAGGGATAAGACTTGTCTATTTTGGACCCTTATTAGAATGTACCCATCTTCTGGGCATGCCAACTCCTTGGTGAGCTTGGCCAATGCATCTGCTACAGCATTATCTCCTCAAGGAATCTTGTAGATTGTGACTTTAGGATTTGAGTCAATAACTTTATGGTGTACATATGGTAATGATAGAGCTTAGGCTTTAGAACTTTGTTGTACCCAGCCATTTGGTTGATGATGAGCTGAGAATCCTTGAAGATGTTGATGCTCTAGATGCATAATGTAATGACTAACTCTAGGATAGCAATTGGAGCCTCACATTTAGCTTTGTTATTGGTGCATAGATTGGACAGATGATATGAGAATCCTATCACATCATGGTACGGAGTTAGGAGAACTATTCCTACCCCTGCCTTCCTTAAAAGAGTATATCGTGGTTCTTCTTCTTTTTGAGAGGAAGCCACACTGTTAAAATACATCTCCCAATGGTGAATTCTAGTGTCCCCTAAGTTCATGATTTCTTCAATGGGGAGGTCATCACAAGTGAGAATCAAGAGGAAGTTGGTGTCCAAAAAATCGCTAGTGCGTCCTTTCACAATGAGAGGGTATGAATGTGATGTCAAACTGTGACAAAATTATGGACCATCGTGATAACCATCCAGATGATATTGACAGTGTCAATAGATATTACAGTGGATTAATTCTAGAGATGAGATTGACCTTATGATAAAGCATGTAATGATGTAGCTTTGGGATGCAATGATTAAAGCTATGCAGTGCTTTTCAATAGGTGGGTAGTTTGCCTCAGTAGGGATCAGATGATGACTGAGATAGTAGAGAACATTTTTTTTTCTTTCATCATTAGTTTGAGCCAACAAAGTACCAAGGGAGTGATCTAATGTAGTGATGTAGAGGATCAATGGCTTTCCTGGGATAAGGGCTACTAAAATTGATGGTGTCATCAGGTAGTGCTTGATGTCTTCAAAAGCATGCTAACACTTATCATCCCACTTGAACTTGGCATCCTTTTTGACAAGTGCTGATAATGGCTGACATCTTCCTGATAAGTTGGATATGAAGCATGTTAGATACGCTAAACACTATTGAAATGATCTGAGTTGAGTTAGACTTTTAGAGGGTGAAATTTCTAAGATAGCCTTGACCTTCTCCAAGTCGATCTCTATTCCCTAGTGTCGGACAACAAACCCAAGGAATTTCCCTGAAGCTACTCCGAATGCACACTTCAAGGGATTCATTTTGAGGTTAAATTATCTTAACTATTCAAAAACTACTCTCAAGTTGAAGAGATGGTCTTCTTTTTCTTTACTTTTGACTACTAGATCATCAACATAACATTCAACTTGATGATGAATGAGTTCATTGAAGATCCGAGTCATGGCCTGATGATATGTAGCACCGGCATTTTTAGGCCAAAAGGCATAACCTTATAATAATAGATTCTGATTAGGGTTCAAAAAGCAGTGTTTCTTTGATCCTCAGGGGCCATCTTGATTTGGTTGTAGCCAGATGACCCATCCATAAAGGAGAATACTGCATGAGATGAGGCAATTTCCACCATCAATTCTGGTATAGGAAGTGGAAATTCATCTTTAGGACATGCCTTATTCATATCCCTAAAATTGACACAAATGAGAATTTGGCCATTCTTTTTCTTAACTAGGATGATAGTGGCTAACCAGGTAGGATATTTTTCTTCTCTGATGAAACTAGCATCAATCAATTTCTTGATTTAAAAAATGACATGCTGCTCTATTTTTAATCGATATGTCTAGGAGCCTACTTGATAGGGTTAGGATTAGGTTCTATTACTAGTTTATGGACTACTACGTTAGGAGATAAACCAAGCATTTCTTCATAACTCCATGCGAAGCAATCCTTAAACTCAGTTAATAGCCTAACTAAGTCATCAATTTTTTCTTCATTCAACATGGAACTGATGTACATCGGGCGTGGATCTTCTTGTATTCCCAAGTTGATTTTTTTGAGTTCATTAATGGTTGATCTAATTTCTTCTGCAAACTCTGGTGGTGCTTCTTGACTTGCTCATTTGGGTCATCAAGTTTCTAAACATACCTCTCATAAGAGTTAGAATGATTTGAGAAGAACCTATCGCACAAATGAGTGTGATGACTGGCAATGGTTATCGCGACTGACTATGTCAATCCTAGTCCCAGTCTTGATTGAGAATGTCTACTTTGGTTGTCCCATAGTTTTTCAAAGTAGTCTGACCTGTGTTTAGAACAAGTATGTGGGATTAATCCCTTCTTTGCTAAGTTAATAACACAAAGCGAATACCACTAAAAAAAAGGTAGTTGTATTAAATCTTTATATAAATCATCCTCAAATTATACATCTGCTTCTTGACTTGAGGATGATGCTCCCAAGAAAAACCTTTTTGGATTAATATCTGTGGATGACTTAGGGGCCTCCTTAACTACCAAACATTTAACTTTCTGGGATGAAAGTGAGGTTAGAGCTAAAGTTCTCAACTACTGCCTGACTGTTCTACATAATGATGATTTGGATACATTCATGCTTTACTTGGAGGCCTGTTCTTCATCATTGTCTCACCTCCAAAGGGACCCACAGAGGGGTTGGTCAAGCACCACTGAGACTCATCCTCCGAACTAGACTCTAAGTTTATGTGGATAGCGGGAATACTCCTGTGAGGTGGAACATAACTCTTACCGGCTAGCCACTAGCAAGGAGGTCTTCCACCTCTGGAATTGCCTCTAGGCTTTCCTCTTCCTCTACCTAGTGGAGGTCAAGTCATCCTATCCTTATGTTCATATGGACAAAAAAACTGTGAGCAGTATCTAACATCTGGCTCTACCTCCTCCTCAGTGTCTGATTCTCGTTCACTTGTATTTTATTTTTCTTTTTCTTTTTTCTTATCTTTTTCTTTTTCTTTTATTTCTTTTTCTTTTGATTTTGAACTTTAACCAAGTTCATGAGAATAAACTTTTTGATTTGGAGGAAGATGGTAGGCTGCATCTCCATAAATCTTGACCTCTCTAACTGAGAATGGCTTCAAGTCTCCTTTAACACAATACTTGATTCCACCTCTTCTGAATTTGATGCACTAATGCAAATAAGATGGAAACGTGTTGTTTCCATGTATCCAAGACCTACCAACAGTGAAAGATGTATATGAATCAATTATGTAGAACTTGGCTTCGCCTTCCATCATCTATCTCGTAATATGGAGCCTAAAGCCCTCTCTTTGCTCATTGAATCCTCTCAACATCATATGATCTCAGTTCAGATGTTGATTCTCAGACAAGTTTTTAGACTCATAATGTTCACTAATGCACTTGGATCAACTAACACCCTGGAGAGTCTGAATCTGCCTATGTCCATTGTGATGTAGAGGGGATGGTTGTGCCCCATTTTCCCTTAAAAAAGGTCTTCATGGGTGAATGTAACTCCATGAGCTTCTCTTGAAAAACATGCCTCCTCTCTAATAGCTATCAACTGAGCTAAGCATATTTTTGGGTCAAGAGGGTTTTGATCAATGACTCCCTCATCTCTTTGGATAAGACAAGGGCATCATATATGTTTAATTTAGCTGGAAACTTTCTTAGGTGAGCGAGGACATTGTAGTCAACTTTGGGTTAGTCCTTCATAAGCATATCCATATGTGGAGCATCCTGTGGAGGGGCTTCATGATTGCTAGAACTAATGACTTATTTATCCTTATCCTGAGGTGCTACCCTAGGAGGTAGAACATTGTCATTACGAAGGTTGACTTCAATGACTTCATGAGATGGTTTAATGGAAAGTTCCACCTACTCATCAGGTTCACCTACAGCTTCTCATATAGGATCATTAGAGTTATCTATAGGATCATCAGAGTTAGATGACTCCAAATCTATATACGAGCTCTTATCTTAATGTATCAACCTCAATAGGATTTTTGAGTATATGTGGAGTTTGTGCCCTAATGCTCAGGTTGTAGACTTAGATAGCTACCATTAAACTTAAGTCATGACTCCTATTAAACTTCTTCTTAGTTTGAAAAGTCAATTCCTTTACTCTCTCATTTAAGTTATCCATTTGATCTTCACTAGGGTATTCCATTTCTAAATCAGAAAGGAGTGGATCGAAATTGTTATAATTATTAGCACTTGGAGAGCTTTCTATAGGAATAAAATCATCAAGATCATCAAAAGTAGAGAGGATGTAAGTGAAATCAGTCTTCTTCAGCATTGATTTCTTAGATTTGGATGAAGGTACAAAGTAGAAATCAGGTAAAGTAAGCGGAGTGAGGGATTTTTTCACTCCCCTCTCGGTATAGTAATATAGGCGAAGAGGCATTTGAAGGAGCTGTGGTATGGAAGGAGTCTGGACTTCGGTTGGTAATTGCTAATGTGCTATCCCGGGCAAGCGGAAGCTGCCATTGCCATTGCTGCTGCTGGGCTTCTAGCTCCCTCAAGTCCTCAATAACTTGTAAACCTACCTTAGAGTTGGAGGTTTGAGCTACTTTAGGCACCTGCAAGGGTAACTTTTTGATCTTAGAAATGATTTTCTTGGAGGTTCAAGATTGATAGATATCCCAACCTTCCTCTATCTTGAGAAGATCGTGTGTCTCCCCAAGGATTACCTTAATAGAACTAGAGGGATGTTCTAGTAGGTATTCCTTAGGGATGATAATGGAACCTGACTTGTAGCTATGCTCAAGCCAGTCCTTAAAGGTAAAGCAATCTTCCAAGACATAACTACATCGTGGCGGGGAGAAAAGTTTAGATCATTACTCTTGCCCACATCCTCAGCCTCCTAGGCTCACGGTAACAAGGTTTCTTTAAGAGGTTCTTAATGATCTTCCTGTTTAGCTCCCTCTTGAATGAATATAGTTTATTCAATTTGTTGGCAAGAGTAGGTAAGTGATAGCCACTTTGTGGTGGATAGGAATACTGCTGCTGATGTTGTAGATGGGAATACTACTGAATAGGAGATGGTGGAGGCCACTATAGCAACTGAACTGGTCGATATGATGATCGAGGTGGTGGCAAAGGAGGTGGTAGAGGAGGCTGGGAGCCGAGGTTTGTCACGGCCCAACCGTGCTTCCCCTGTCAACTGACTACCCACGGCTTTTCTCAAATGCCTTCTATAGTTTGCTGGTGATCTTGGAAAGGTAACGTTTGACCTCTCCTTGTAGACTAGCTACCTTGTTGACTAATTTCTCAAATATCTTAATGGTAAACCCTTTAAGCATGAAGTCGACCGGGCCATGAATATTCTTGAGTAGAATTTCAATGGCATGCTGTTCAGATAGTTGTGGTTCAAATTTTATACTTAAATTACACCATATAATAATGTAATCAACAAGGGACTCACTAGGGTGTTGTTGAGCTACAACGAGATCGCCCACAATTGCCCTTTGCTGAGCTCTAGCAAATCTCTTAATAAAGAGCTACTCCAACTCGGCAAAATATCTTACTGAATCATTGGGTAGTTCAGTGTACTAATTAAATGTGATGCCTATCAAGCTACTAATGAAGAGGAAAAATAAGAGTGCATTGCTACCACCGTCAACAATCATCCCTGAAATGTGCTATGTGCTGCCGAGGATTCCCACTGCCATAAAAAATTTTGAAGGATGGAAGCACAAGCCCTTAGGGTATTGGACACCATCAAATTCCTCTAGGTACCCTTTGGAATAGATGAGCCACCTCGGGCTTGCACCAATGCATCCCTCGCATGTTGTTCCACCTTGTATTTAATGTCTTTTTCATGCATGAAGGTGCTATCCACCACCTTCCTATGCAAGCTACTCCCTCTGCAGGAATGCATCTAAGTTGATCTAAATTGTGTGCCAACTCTGCTCTATCAACTACTATGGGAGAAGGTTGTGAAACTAGAGCTGAATTCTGCAATGCTGACATCACTACCATCAACTCTTCAATTTTATTCCCCATTTGGTCAATATGACCATCCCTCTATATAAGCTGTTGGAGGAGGTGCTGAGTTGAATGGACGGTATAATATTCTTCAACTACAAAACCTTCTTAATTATCCTTGTCTCTATGGAGGGACCCCAATTATGTGTGAACTTTGGCTGAATCCTCAAGAAGATCATCCTCATGTGGATCAAAGCTGACCTTTCACTTCTCATAATCTGATCGGTCACTCCCTAGAAATTCTCTCATCTTTGTAAAGTATTGTGCTAAAATATCATCTAGGGAGCGATCTAACCATATCATTACAAATATGTGATGCTGAATGATAGAGGGGATGTGCTCACTGATAGAGATGCACCTAACACTGCCTGTCACTGGAGTGCTGAATCTAGGAGTGTCTTGCTTTCTAAAAGAGATATGTTCATGATTTCTTATTGGTGGAGCGTTGTCCCTAGGGAGATCCACTACCATGGGGACTGCAGAATTGTCCCCTTCTCACTCTACAGCTACCGCTATCACTAACTCTGATGGTGGAGGTGGTGGTGGTTCAACCACAATGCTGCGGGGTCGCCACTCCTTCTTCACCAAGAATGAAGTAGGAGGTCAAGTAGGGGAACTCGCCCGCACCTCAGTCAGTGGAGTAGATGAAGTGGGATCCTTTGGCTATAGCCGGATCACCAAGGGGTCTTTCTTCTCCCTGGATGCTGTCTTCTATGCCTTTGTAGGAATGTGGATGGTGAGACCTAAACTGATGATGCTGAATGAGGAGTGGATTGATGTGGTGGAGACAACACTGGCTCTACTCTTGTCGAGACTTTCCCCCTATGAGTGGTGGTACCTGTTAACACTATCCTATCGGTTACATTGGCCCTGGTGGTCCGATGATTGAGAAAATCAACTAGAGCGGAGGCCACCAACTGCTTGGCAAACCTTCATCGCTCCTTGCTCCCTGATTGAGCTGCTACTCGGCCCTCTAATACTTTATCACTATGAATATGCCTGGTAACACTCCTTGGAATGATCAACCTTAAGTCAAATAATGTGCCGGTCTCTGAACGTCCATGTGCCCTGCCTACCTGGCGTAATACCATCAACAGACTAACATTGGACTTCCTTCTATCCATAGCTGAAACCTCATGCTATGTAGGAGGTGGAGTCAATGCAACTATCCTATGGTAGTCTTCCTCTCCATCTGATGCTGAGAAGGGGTGGAATTGGTTGCTAGTCAGAAATGGAGAAACCTCACGGGGAGAACCCTCCTCTATAATGTGGGATGCGGCGTCTATTTCTCGGGAGGCATGCTCGTGATGTCGGTTGATCTTGCGGCTCCTGTTACATCACTGTGTGCATCTCTACGTATGGATGAGTAAGGAGGAGTGGGATCTAGATCCTACCTTGAAGGAAGGGAGACTATCTCTGAAGTCAGGATAGCCTTCCCCTTAGAGGTGCTAGCACACACTGGCGATTGTGAGCTCCGAGTGAGAACTAGGCGATTGGAGAATCGACCACCTTCCTCTTCAAGGAAGGATACTCAGTGTTAGAAGCCAGGTCAATGTGGATGATCAGCTTCTGCCCAGCCACCTCATCCCGGCTAACATTGGTGAGGGTCGCCCCCTCATAGGTAATGTTGGATCTCTTAAATCCTCAGCCGAAGAAGACCAAATGGGTGGAGTCAGTCTGAGGGAGGCTGGCTTGATCTAAAGCCAAATCTATCCTGAACGAAAAGGTGAAAACAAACTACTAAAAATCCATGTGTATGCGACAAAACAGTGATCCGAGATGTATGTCAAATGTTGAAATGTAACTATCGATTTATCTTGATTTTTGTTCTAAGAATGTAACAGAGGTTTGTAGTTTTGAACCTACACTTAATAATTCAAATATGTTAAGTGGGGTTCATAGGAGAAATTTGGATGTTTGGAGGAGAGTCTTTTGCCATTTGATTTTTTTGATTTTAGAACCCATACACAACCAATTTAGTTAGGTTGGGTGGGGTTCAAAAATTTGATGAGAGATTTGTTTTTTTTTTGTTTTTGGAGATTGTTTGCATTTTATGTTTCTTGTTTAAAAATATGGATAGTTTGAAAGAGCCTCTACTTAGCAAATTTGGGTATGCTAAGAAGAGGTTGTGATTGTGTGTTTGAAATATTTTTTTTGCTTATGAAGATTTGATTGTGTGATATTTTGATTTGAAAAATGAGGCTTCCTACATAAAAAATTTGGTATGTTAAGTAGAGGCCACATGTGTTTAATTTGTGCTTGAAGATGAAACTTTCACTTAACAAATTTGGTATGTTAAGTGAAAGCCAAATGTGATTGTGAGATAGATTTACTTTTCTTTGAAGGCAGAAGTCCCATTTAATAAATTTTGTATGTTATGTGAAAGCCCCAAAAGTGTTTGAGATATATTTATTTTTTTCTGTGAAAATGAGGCTTTCACTTAACAAATTTGGTATGTAAAGTGAAATCTCAAGTGTGGTTGATATGAAAAATTGGATCCTTAAAAAATTTGGTATGTTAAATAGGGATCAAATGTGTGTTAAAAAGAGACCCTCACTTAACAAATTTGGTATGTTAAGTGAAAGCCTAAAAGTGGTTGATATGTATTCGAAAATGGGACTCCCACTTAATAATTTGGTGTGTTAAGTGGAAATCAAAGTATGATATGACTTGAGAATGGGATTCTCACTTAATAAATTTGGTATGTTAAGTGGAAATCCAATATGGCATGATTATGTGATTCTTACTGAACAAATTTGATGTGTTTAAGTAGAACCAAATATATGCTTTGATAGTGAGACTCTTACTTAGCAAATTGGATATGCTAAGTGAAAGTCTAAATGTATGTTTTGAAAATGAGACCCTCACAAAAAAAATTGAATATGTTAAGTGAAAGTCAAATTTTATGTTTTGAAATGAGACCCCACTTAACAAATTGAAATTGTTAAGTGAAATTCAAATTCATGTTTTGAAAATGAGATCCCCACTTAACAAATTGAAATTGTTAAGTGCAAGTCAAATTCATGTTTTGAAAATGAGATCCCCACTTAACAAAATAAAATTGTTAAGTGAAAGTCAAATTCATATTTTGAAATTGAGACCCCCACTTAACAAATTGAAATTGTTAAGTGAAGGTCAAATTTGTGTTTTGAAAATGAGACCCCCACTTAACAAATTGAAATTGTTAAGTGAAGGTCGAATTTATGTTTTGAAAATAAGACCCTCAATTAACAAATTGAAATTTTTAAGTGAAAGTCAAATTTATGTTTGATTCAAATAGAGATTCTCACTTAATATGTTTAGATATATTAAGTGGGAATTATGGCATGATTTGCTCTTGAAAAGAGGGAGACTACAACTCCAACATATGTGAATATGTTAGATGAAGTTTCAATTTATTTGAAAAATGGATTCCTCATTCAATAATTTTGAGTATGTTGAATGGGCATGGTTATTTTTTAAGAATGTGTTTTTCAAAACAACCTCCATGTAACAATCTTAGAGATTGTTAAATGGAGGGGTTTGAATTTTTGAGTTTTGTGAAAGGTGTTCTTGTAAAGTGTCATTTTGTGAAAAAAATTATTTTCTTTAAATTTTATGATGAACCTTGCCTCACCAAGTTAGTGGTGAGGAGGTTCTAAATTTTTATTATCTCCCCTCTTCAATGATAAATTTTGTTCTCACCTATTGGGGAACCCAATAGGGGTTTCAAGTCCTATACGGAGTGAGGTCCTAAAACCTAAAGAATGTTGGCTAACTTTGCTTAATAATAAAATAAGCTAAGTGCCAATAGAAGGAAAGATAGTCTTGGGATCACATAAAAGGCAACTCCACTATCGATGCTTGGAGACAACAATCGTCTACTAGAGATGGAGAGAGGAACCATCCCTAGGGAGTTGCCAGAAAAATTTACAGTGTTTATTTTTGGTTTGTATTGGGTGTGTATATGTGAGGGGGCACCATGCAGATTCGAGGATGTACTTATTGAGGTGATCGGGTATGACATCGAGGAATAGTGTACTATCTCGAGAGATAGAAGTCACTACCCTATAATAGACCTAATCACCTAATATGGACTCCTAAGGCATGATGGGTCTTTGAATATACCAGAGATTTTCCTCTACTTTACATGAAAAACCAAAGTAGAGTTTATTTAAATTGGGTTCATTAAGTTCTCTATGGAAGCAAGCATCCATTGTTAGTTACATCCTAAGAAAGGTGAGTTCCTTAAGAATATTCTTGATTAAAGTAGGTGATTATTATCTCTAAAGAATTTAAAGATAGGACTATCAACAAATTGGTTATATTTTTAGAAAATTTAGTGGGATAGATCAAAAGGGTAGAGTTATTATCGAAATTAAAGGAGATGAGTAGGGAGTGCTCATAATACTAGGAAACCTAGTGAGCACTCCAATTTATCTTATGGTTGGGCTTTATATATTTGAATTTGAGGAGATTTATTTATTTGAGTTGAAATTTTATTAGAAATCTAGGACTTATAATTCCACAATATAAGATTGTGGAAATACCTAAGAGGTGAGGATTTATGCTTGTAGCCCAGGAAACAATAATAGATCCTAAATCTAGGGAGCTTTGGCGAGGGCCAAAGCACACTTAAATTAAAAGCAAAGTGGGTATATGGTTTATCTCCAGAGAGTAAGCCACTACTTGAACCATTTACTTCCGGAGTGGCACTAACTCCTATGCTTTAAATCCATGTAGGAAAGTCATATGCTTTGCAACATAGTTAAGCTACTATTTATTTAGAAGAAAAACTAAATCTTTAAACCCACTCCTTAAGAGACTAGAGCATGAGGGGTATGAATAATGACTTAATTTAATACAAATTTTATTAAGTTTTATTTGATTTTAGGACCCTTTATTTTGACACAGGCTATAGGACTTTGTATGTCTAAATGCATGCAAAATTAATTATAGGACAAATCAAAAGGGAAAGAGGTGTCTTTCCATCAAAGGCTCTTAAAGGTTAAGCCTTTATTCTCAGACAAAGATGGAAGCCCTCTCTTAACAAGAGTGGAAGAATATGACATGCATGATATTATACATATAATCATCTAGCTAAGGGGATGCTTAATATTTTATTATGTTGATTTAATGCCTAAGATTTTACATGAGGTTATGAGTTATTTTAAAATTTTAGTTATGAGTTGTTAATGAGATAGAAAATTTATTTTTATCCTAAGAGCCTAATCGCATCCATGACGCATAGAAGTAACCAATCATAAAGAAACTATGAAAGACATACTATTTCAAATGCACAAGCTAAATAAAATATCAAAAAATTTATAAAGCTATCGCAAAAGAATAAGAAGGTCGATTCAGTGCATCAACCCAAAAAAAAAATGTGGTAGCTCTACTTGTAAAGATCTCGACATAATGAAAGAATAATTACAATTATAAAATGATAAGTGTTTGTGAGTCTTCATTCTTCATCCTCCATTCTTCACACTTCATCTTTCATTTCTTCATTTTGATTTACTCCATTTCTTTCTTTCTTTTGGCATTTTGGGATGTTTGCTCAAAGGATCACATGGTATATAAGACTTGGTCTTATAACCAATGCTCATCTTAATCCTCCATAACACTTATCCTAATCCTAATACAAAATTACATTAAAATGAAGGAAAGTAAATCTAGCTACACCTACAAAATAATTGTTAGCTAAACATGCCACACAACCCAAGTAGTTATATGAATAATTTGGACTTACCACCCCACACATGGGTAACCAAGGCCACCTATCCTAACTTGGGCTATGCTTAGGGGTATAAGTAACCTGCACAGCAAAAAAATATTTATATTTTTATTACAGCAGCCTCTTAAGCATAACCCCCTACAGAAAATATGATTAGGCTAATATCAGCCTAACATCCAGACTACACACATACACCCTAACATCTAGTCTAAAATAATACATCACAAAATCAAACATACACCAAATCATGCACCATCCTAATCTAATGCTAGAAATGATGACTTAATCTAATGTGCATGTGTTAAGACTTATGTGGTATGTCCTAACTAGGCTTTAGAGTTATAATTTGCTAAGTGTGGGGGATTTAATTTATAAAGGGTTGATTTCTCTTTAAGTGATTTATTTGATTTGAAGATTTTACTTAGTTTTTTTTTGTTTCATATAGCCGACACTTAACAACTAAGGGTTACAAAGAAAAAGAAAGAGAGGGAATCTCACTTTTATCCCTACCTTATGTCATTTCTAAGGTAACTCAATCAATTAATTTCCTTTAGTAAATGGCTTATTATGTGTTTTAATTAACCCTATGTTTAGGTTCACTTTAAATAACAATATTTAATAAGGAAGGCATCTTAAGATTAATCAAAATGGATTACTATCACATAACACACATTCATTCATTTTTTTCCATCATGTATATCTTGCATATGAGTGAATCTTAAGCATACTTATACATGCAATTTAAATCTTAGCACACTTTGATGATGAATGCAAATAAGTGTATTTAAAATTTAAATATTTCATTTTTAATTGAATTATGAATGCATGCCTTATTACATAGAAAAGTGGGATTTTTCATCCATTAGTTAGATACACATCATATGTAAAAAAGTTTTAAGTGAGTACATCGCCATTATTTTTTACACGAGGGGTGCAAGGTACAAGACCTACTTAGGGATACTTAAATCCTTGCAACCCTGGGATGTGCAGACTAATATACCACTTTTCTTAGATACATGTAGATGTATGAACAACTATAAGGATAGGAAAATCCATGCAAATAGTTGTGTTTAATTTATTTAATTTTTGATTCTTAGTCATTGGCCACATCATACATGCCATATGTATAAGAGTTTTAAGTGAGTATGATGCCATTATTTTCTTCACGTGGGGCCTAAGGTACAAGACCTACATAGGGCTACTTAAAGCCTCACAGCCCCGAAATGTCCAGACTAATATACCACTTTTCTCAAATACATATGAATGTACAAAAAGAACCACAAGAATAAGGAATCATGTAATAAATTATGTTTCATTTGATTGTATGATTTACATATGTGATATGAAATTCTTCCTGAGTCTTAGCATGAAGATGCATAGGAATAGATTTAGGCAAATGTTGTGTTCTTTCAAATGAACTATACACTTGCAAATCCTATGTGAATCCATGCAGGATAAGGAAACAGAACTTCATATTGCATATCTTATATTATCATCACATGCAAGTTTATAGATACTTATAATTAACATCACTTCATTTATAATAATTGATTCATAGGCTTTCAAAAATAATTTTTGATTTAATAGTGATAATAGCCACACATATTTAATTTAAGTCAACACATGCAATTTGACAAAAAAGAAACCCTTTCATTTAATTAATTTTAAAAGAATTGAATGCATGATTTCATATGGAAAGCAATATTTAGCATGATTGGAAAGAAATAATTGAATGTAAACCATAATTTCATTCATCCCAATTAATTCTTAAGGACAATCACATTACATTAGGCTATTTAAAGTAAACCAAAATTCTTTAAAAACATTTTAAACTTTGAGTTTGATTTTATTTAGGAATATTAAAGAGGTTTTCTAATCCTAATCCAATTCCCCATATGTGAATTAATTTGGTTTAATGAATAATATTTAAGTTGATTTTATGTTTTAATTAGATTAAGGTATGAATTGAATTAATTAACCCTTACCTATATCACCTTAAGTTAATTAGCTAATTAATAGTAAGCCAATATGATATGCAACCATATGAAAAGTAAATTTGCAATGCTCTAAAGAAATTAAAGGGGCTTAATGCAATTGGCTTATGATTAATATTTAATTAAGCTTAAGGGATCTCTCTTAATTACTTTTATAATTTTCTCACATATATGAGCCAACCATAATTTTATTATCTCTCACCTTGGGTTGTTGAACACCCAAGGAGCTACCCAAGATCAATTAAAAGTTGCTTAAGTGTGGATGAGTTGATTTTTTAATTTTAATTTCATTAAGACTTTAATTAATTGATTAAACATTTTAGTTATGTTTTAAATTGAATGATGAAATTAACTTAAGGGAAAGGATCAAGGGAAAAGCCTCAATCCCAATCCCTAAAACATTTAAACATTCACAGTTCAAAGACATTTTGTAGGAAAAACCGCAGCTCAGGGTTTTTCTTTTCTCTCCCTGGCAAAGGATAACTCGGGGTGTTGACCGGAAAAACTTTCTTTTCTCTCCATGGTGGGGGGTGGGTCACCTCCTCCTCATAAAGGGATAGAGGCTAGAAGGAAGAAGGCCGAGAATGTGAGAAGGAGAGGGGCCATGGCAAGGTGGTGCTAGGGATGGACAAGGATTTTGATGCAAGGGATGGTCGGGTTGGTGATGATTTTGACATGAAAATGCATGGAGAAGGTGGAGACCTCTCCAAGGACCATGCAAAGCTTCTAAGAGAGGAGGTTAGGGATGGCAAGTGGTGTGTTTGGCAGGAGGAAGAGATTTTGAAAAATCAACCATGATTCTTATTCACTCTCAGTCATTCACTCTACTGTCTGGCGTGGGTGGCTTTACGGACAAGGATCAAGTCATCCAGAAGACCGAGCCATGGCCTATGCTTATGCCAATCACGTAAGTGATTGCGGGGCGGGAAGCGTTGGGAAGCACGCAATTTCGCTGATGGCGGACCACATCCGAGATTGTGGCGGCGCCACGACATTATTCATCTGCGGCTGCAGGAGGAAGCCGCAGACAAAGATGTCATCCGAACACTTGTTCACTCTCTTGTCTTTGGAGGAAGCCGAGGACAAACCATAAACCATCCAGTACTATTCACTCATGGTCCAAATTTCACTTTTGGCTAGACATGCGAAATGGCGATCAAGTGGCCAATGGGGATGATGACATGGAGGATGGTGAAGACCAACGACTTGCTAAGGACAACATCACACCTGAGGGAAAACCAAAAGCATGGAGGGGCTTCAACAGCCAAGGAAATATAATGAGCATGATAGTGATATTAGGGCTTGTTGCAGACATGTGGATGATTTTTGGTGGGGATCATCTTTGAACACCAAGGGAAAGGGGGGAGGCTGACCAAGATGTCTCTATGGATGATGACATTACTACAAGACAATGCACACAAGGTGTTTGCACAAATGCCAAGGAGAACCCAGCACCTTTGCTTGGGGTGTGCTTCAAGGATTGAACAAAGGGAAGGGCAAGGCTACTACCAACCCCTTTGAAGATAATAGCCTCCCTAGAGGCTCTTCCTAGAACTTCAAATGGTGCTAGCTCTCCAAGGGAAGGCAATGATCAAACTAATAGAAGAAGAAGGAGTATGTTAAATTGGGGCTGTTGATAAAATGCGCACTCATGGAGGATGGCATTACTATTCGATGACCAAGGCTGGATGACAATCAAGTGAAGCTTGAAAGAGCACTTGTAGGAAAGGTGTTGGGAGAAGACCACCCTATTTCTACCTTAATCGAACTGAGAGGAAGTGGAGTAGATGGGGGCTTTCAAACCGATTATGGTTGATCCTGCTTTGTACATCTTTGAAACTCGAGGCTAGAGATGCGGTTTTGATGAATGGGCCTTGGTTGGATTTGGAAATGTCATTGGGTTGGATAAGTAGACTCCCACTTTCAATCCCAAATCTTTTGATGGGCTCTCCTCTCCGATGGTACGCTTAACCTCCCCTTGCTTTTGGGACAATACTAATATTGCCGATCTTCCTTCATTGGAGAGCCATGGGTGGACCACCTAATAAACTCATGGGGGCAAAGCATGTTTGCTGAGTATGCATCGCTTGATCTTTCACAAAACTCCCCAGTTTGGATCCATGGAAGAAATGGAAGGTTTTCCAACGGGTTGAGTATGAGGGGATTACTCACTTTGCTTGTGGAAAGGTGGGACACAAGGTTGACTCTTGACCCACCAAGGGAGTTCCTCCATACCACTCATGGTAAGACTTCTCTCCTTCTCCTTATAATGCAGAGTCTATGCGAACTTTCACTACTGAGAAGGGGAATGTAGCACTACTAATCAAAATCCTACCAATGGAAAAATCTTTGAGACACACATACTTCACCACCATTACCTACAGGAGTTCACTTCTTAGTATGGTCAATGTCTTGGTCACCGAAGAGAGAACTAACAACAAGCGGCGTGATTAAGAAGAAGGAAGGTGGGAAGCAAGGCCATGAGTGGCCAACACTACTCAATCCCGAAGAGCTCCTCTTCAGGAGCACCTTCAAAGCAATCCCTCCCTCCTGAGCCTCCTCGGCTCTATATTCCAAGCCAAAATGGTGAGAAGCTCAAAAGCCTGAGGAGAAGGCAACCACCCCACCACAAGGATGTCTGAACTTTGAGAGGGAGCTATAGAATTTGGGGCCAGTGAGGCCAACTCAAGAAGAGGAAAAGAACACACAATCACTGCTTAATTAAATCCCCATGGTGACTTAATGTCATCGATTCTATTTTGAATTATAGGGTGCCCGCAAGAAGACTAAGCAACTACCACACCTTATTGGTGGTAACGATCTCGATTATTGGCTTACTTGAAACCAAGATTGAGTGCATCTCAAGACATGAAGTGGACAAAATGGCGGGATCAATGGCTTTGTAAACCTCAAATGGGCTGAGGCATTATCATCCTTTGAGAAAGGATATTGTGGACTTCTCCCCTGATTATTTCGACGCTTATTTTGGGCACTGTTATGGCATTAGGTGGACTATTGGTTGGGTCTATGCCAACAAGAGTTATCTTCTGGACCTGAAAACCATCAAGGACAATGTGGATCTTCAAGCTCCCATGGATTGGGGGTGACTTTAATTGTATCTTGGCTCAAAGTGACAAGAAGGGTGGGAGGCCCTTTCATTATACACTTGCAACACAGGAGATGGAGGAGTGTATGGCTTTGGTAGATTTGCATGAGTTGGAGTTTGTTAAAGTTCACTTGGACCAACAAAGATAATGTAGGATCAGTTGGCTTGATGTCGATCAACTCTATGGCTTCTCTTGGGGATACCAAGGTTCGTCACTTACCTTGGATCGCTTCTGATCATGCTCCTCTTCTTCTTCCTCTTTCTAGGCCTACAACTGAAGCCCCCCAAAGATGGTTAAGGTTTGAAGATACTTGGCTCTCTTATCCTATGAGTTGGAGGCTGGTTTGGAAGAACTGGCAGAAGGAAGACTTTGGCTCAAAATGCAATTCTCAGGAGAAGAGTTGTTACTCATCTCTCTTCCATTGGAGTAAGAGTATGTTGAAGAACCTCCACTCTCTCATTGACTTGGAAAAGGACATTACCTCTCTCCAAACTCTTGATTGTTCGATGATGGACTCACTCCTACCCAAGAAGGGGAGCTCACTCAGGTTATTGAGCTTAACTCTACATTGGCCGATTTGACTTGGTGGAGACAAAGGGCTAAAGCTAGATGGCTCAAGGATGGAGATGGGAACACTCATTTTTTCCATATTGCCTAGACTCGACCACAGTTAAATTATTTTGATGTGGAGGTATGATTGAGAACCCTTGAGATTTGATATTTTCACTTCCTTCTTGCAAAATGGGTTGAGGGGATGTCTCCCTTGATGGTTGGCCTATTTCACTATAGAGAGGTTCCTCCGTCGACCAAATCTCTTCTTGAAGCCCTGTGATCAAGATATTTGGGAGGCAATTCATTCTATGGGGTGTAGTTCACACGGACTTGATGGGATCACGCCTCTTTTACAAGCATTTACGGCCTTGTGTGAAGAAGGATATGTCTTTCTGTTGAGTTCTTTGAACTTGATCATATGGAGGATTCATGGAAGGAGACACTTATTGTCCTCATCCCCAAAGTTATTGGGGCTAGCACTCCTTCAAATTTGCCCATTAGCACTGGCATCTATAAAGTGGTGGCCAAGATTTTGGTGAGTGAGTTGAAGCATTTACTACCTCTCCTTGTTTAGAAGAACAAGGTGCTTTTGTGCAGAGAACATCTCTCACCATGCTCTCCTTGCCCAAGAAATCATCAACAAATTCCCATTCTTCTTCCTGGGTTGGTTTCATGGCGATTAAAGTTGATATGGAGCAAGCCTATGATAAGATGGTTACATTGAGCAAGATGCTCACCTTGATGGGGTTCCACGATAGATTGGGTAAGTGGATTCTACAATGTCACTCACCCCAGATTCTCCATCTCTTGAATGGTAAGGTCTCTGATTGGCCTTGAGTGGATTTAGGCATGTCCTCTCACCTTACCATTTATTCTATGTTCGAGCTACTTTCTTTGCTTTTAAGCGAGGGCAACCAGGTATGATTGTGAAGACGAGGTACCTATCTCTAATCTCTTATGTCGATGACATTCGATTTTGCCTATTGCATGCCAAGCAAATTAAAGCCATCCTTGATGATTGTGGATTTGGGAGAACGGATCAGCTTAGTCGCCATTCTCTTTAACAAATTGCTAAAAGATGGAGGACTAATCATTGCTAGGCTTATTGGGTTGTAAGGTCCAAGAGATGGAGTATCTTGGCCTTAAGTTATATGAGGAAGCTCTACAAGCATGATTTGATTCCATGATTGGCCAAAGAGAAGATTATGTCTGGGAACTGACATCTCTCCTATGCGGTAGGCTACCCTTATTTCTCGGCTCTTATACAGGTTGATTTGTCCTAACACATACAACTATTCCCTTGAATGTGCGGGAGATTGAGTTATGGGTCCTTCTTATGGGACAAGTCACTTCAGAGGTATTCACTATGTCGGTTAGTGCTTGTTTGCTATTAAGCATGGGGCTTGGTTTCACTCTACCCAGGCAGCCCTCTGGCAAGGTTGGCAGGATTTTCTTGAAGCCACTTTACTTGTTGCATTAGCGATGGGGAAGATATTTGGAGTGGAAGCTTGAAGGGGGGACTCAAGACTTGGTCATTCTTAGTGAGGCTCAAAGTCTTGAACCTCTCATTCACTGGAAGATTGCGATGGCGACAAAGTTGATTTTGGATCACACATGGTTAGATTGTTCCTTAGCTTGGGAGGCAGACTTTCTTAGATCGCTTGAGGATCGAGGCACGCTTCATCCATAGGGACGACATGGGATATTACACTAGAGTAGCATTTTGGAGGATCTTGTGAAGCACATTACCAAGGTGGAGCTTCATTGGACTTAGATGAAGACACGAGCTTCTTCACCTCCCTTTGGGAAATATCGGTGGCCTTTGATGCCCTCTTCCCCCTTCCCGCTAGCCACTCTTGGCTACAAAGTTCCGCTTTACTGCAGAAGTTTTTGGTGGTGCATCGAAGAATGCCTTACCCTACCACTCAAGGTGGAGACTCATTGCCCCATGCATGGAGATTGAGGATCATATCCTCACTACCGCTCTCTTACTTCCTCTATCATGTTTGTCCTCTTAGAGTTAACCTCCCTCTTTTCTAATGCTCATGATCTATTTGGCATTATGACCACCAAGTCGACATGGCTTGGGGTAGAGTTTGACATGATATATCAAGTTTGAGGACACTGCAAAGATACATGGTAGCCAACATGGGACACCAAAGGTCATTCTTTACTATTTTGGAGGCTTTTACAAATGCATCTACCTTTCTATAGACAATGGGAGCTCCAGGCTCCACTCCCCTTTCTCCTGACTCCCTCCCTGATGGCTAAAGGTGAATGTAGATGGTACTCTCCTCTCCTGGCTTGGCGGCATTGGAGTTATCTTCGTGGGATGATCTTTGGTGACTTCATTAAGTGTTGGTATCCAGGTTTCTCCATTGGGATAGTGCTTTCATAGAAATGCAGGCTATGCTTGCTGTTAAGAAGCTTGTTGACCCTTGGATGTATGATGAGTACAAGGGCATCATATTGGAGGGGGACAACATTAGTGTTGTCAATTTACTTAGGAAGACCATGCAGCAAACTTTCTAGTCTTCTCTCCCTCAGGAAGCTCCAGACTTGGGCTTTCTTCTAGCCTTCCACCAAGTTCTATTTTCACACGTTTCCCGGGACTTCAACCGGGTGGCGGACTACTGTGCTTGCTTGGCTACCGAAGCAGAATTTACTTGGTGGTCTTTAGATGTTTCTACTTTACCTTCTATTTTTGTTTCATTATTTGAGGATGATAAGAAGCATGTTGCTTCTATTTAGCTTCTTGTTTTAGACTCTCTAGCCTTTGCTAGTTCTTGTATTACTTTTTTACTATTATTAAATGAAATATGCAAGTTTCAAAAAAAAATAAAACATTTAAACATTCAATTAGATTCTGATTTCCTTATCTTGAAGATTAGTCACTTAATTAATCAATTAATCATTCCATTAATAATTAATTAATTTTTGATTTTTAAAGGTAAAGAAAACTTAGGAAATAAATGAGGAAAAGTATCCCCAATCACATCCTCTAACTTATCTTACTGTTCAATAGAGGTAATTATGTTTAAATGATTAATTGAGTTACTGTTCATTCATTAATTATAAATAATTAGATTAAGAGGGTGATTAGGGCTTAATCAAGTGATTTCCCTAATTAAATAATCAATAAAATCTCAACAAAAATAGGGGAGGCAGGGGGCATCCCCCTAAACATCCACAAATAATTTGAGATTAACTGAGTATTTAATTAAGGTGTAATTTAGCTAATTATATTTTTGATAAAATCTTAATTAATCCAAAATCATTATTCAAAACTAATTGATAATAATTTTTCTAGATTCTACTCTAAAATATCTTCAAAATGAGCCTAAGTTTATATTTTTTGCATTCAAATACAATTTGTTATGATTTTAAAAAGTTTCAAGATTAAAAACTAATTAATTAGCTCTAATTAAAGCCTTATTCCCGTCGGGCCATGTGGTGGTTGATGTGGTGCGCTGATGCGGCGTGCTTTCCACATGGCCTGACAAGATTGGCTATTTAAGTAGTCACATCTGTACACTGATTTAGCTGGTGGCAGATGTGCTTTCTCTGTGAACCATCTGATCTAAAATTAGACGGGCACGATTCAACCTATTGTTTAGAAAAGGAATCAAAGGATCTACCATGGGATTTGATCAGAGTTGTTCATTCTAATCACGCACGATGGATGGCTCATGATCTATCTCATTCGCGAGCGATGAAAGACAGATGACATCCATCTTCCCTCATTCAAATTGAGCTCACCCGAGCTCGATTGTCTCCAAATTCTTCCCACACCTTCGGGGAAGAGAGACACACATATCCAACAGACAAAAATCCATGAATTTCAAATTTACTTCACAAAAGACCAACCCACTTTTCCATACAAGGCTTGGTTTGTGAATTTACCTCACCAAAGCTAATGTCTGGGAGGTAATGCTGGAAGTAGCTTCGCCTAGTTGAGGTGAGACCCTATTAAAGAATTTCGAGCTTGATTTGGTGTGGAATGCTTTGTGGACCAAGCTCCCCTCCTTTGGCATTCGGTCTTGATCGAACTCACATCTCCCTTGGAAGCTTGGGAATTAGTTCATTTGCGCTTGACTAAGTATGGTGATGGTGTGGCTAAGCGGAATTTGGGTTTGATTTTGAAATGAGGGAGTATGGATCAAGATTTCCCTTCCCTATTTTGGCCATGCACGGGAATGGGAAATTCAGATTTTAGAGTGCTCGAGAAGGATTGGAATCACTCTCTGAGGTTTTGAAAATGCTTCCTAGACTCAAAGCTCTCGAATTCCTTTGAAATTGTGGTCGAATTGAGGGGGTATACCCCTCAATTCATAGAGAAGGATGGATGATCGTGTGCACAGATTTTGCACTGACTAGCTATCATTCAGCTACTGGACTTTTCTCCTTGAAGTCAGGGTGGCATGCCAAGGATGGGAGGAGTGATGGAAGGCTTCCATGGATCCATTATGCAAGGTTTTCAAAGCTTGGATCCAATGGGTGCTCGGTTTGGGTTGGAAGTGAGTCAACTCACCTCTTAATGGTCCTTTGTCAACCTAGAGTGGGTTAGGTTGGCTAGGTGGGTCAGGAGAAGGTTCTATAAAGTTCTAAGAGGCTACCATGGGGATGGGATACTTGACTTTGGCTTAAATCCATTAGTTTTGAAGTTTAAATCCCATGGTTTGATGGCTAATCCCTTGGGTGGGGCCCATTTAGCTTTTGGGGAATTCTTAGACTGACCTAGGGTGAGTTTATGCTGAGTTATATCAGCCCACAAGATTCCATAAGTTAGATTTGAGTGGTTTGGCTTGGATTGGTCAAATGGGATTCCATTTGGGCTAGGTTGGGTTGGGTTGACCAATTGGTCAAATTGGGTCAAACCAAGGCTTGGGTTAGGTTCATATGATGATTTGGGATATTTTGGTTCAATTAATTTGGATTGGTTTGGCCTAGGTTTGGATTTGACTCATTTGGATTCAAAATGGTCAAATTTGTCAAGTTGACCAATTTGACCAATTTGACCAAATTTGGGTTAGGTGTTGAGTCAAGTTCAATTGGTTGATTGAAGATGATAGTAGGCTTTGGTTTGATTTAATTTGGAATTAATTTGAATTTTGGTCAATTTGACCTTTTAGGTTAATTTGCGCTAGGTTGGGTCAAGTTGACCAATTGATCAACTTGTGCTCAATCATGGCTTTGGTCAAGTTCAATAAGTGATTTGGAATGAACTTGAGCCATTAGTTGCAATCAATTTGGCTTAAATCATGATTTGTCCTATTTTAGCCTTTTAGGCCTGAGTCAACTTTGGTCAAGTGGCCAATTAGGCTTGGTTTGGCTCAATTGATGGTTTGGTCAGGTTCAATCATTGATTATGAATGGGTTTGAGTCAATGGTTTCAATCAATTTGGCATATGATGGATTTTGGATAGTTTGGGTTTCATTTGGGCTAAATGTTGACTTGGTCAAAGACTAGGTTTGACTTGGTTTGACCTAATTCAAGATAGTTGATCACCCCATGATGATTGTTGATCATGATTGAGGTTTAGATGGTCTTAGTTCAATCCAACTTGGGTTGGATTAGAACTTGGCTCAAAAAGGCCTTTTTGGTCACTTTAGGTTAAGTGAGCCTAAATGGATCAATTGGATTGATCAAGGTTTGATTCAAGTTTAGTTGAACTCACATATCAGCCTAGGAATGAAATATAAACCCAATTGCAATTGGTTTGGAGCCAAGTGGGTTTTGGTTCATATGATAATTTCAAGTCAAAAGGGTCAACATGGGCTTGTCTTAGGTTGACTTGGATTTGGTTTGATAAAGGTGGTTTATGTTTATATTTGGATCAATGATTGAAGGAGTGATTGTCATGAAGAAATCCATGAGTTTTGAGCTGATTTAGATGTCATTTAGCCAAGCTCAAAAGTTTGTCTAAAAGGGATAAAATTGGGAATTTGATTTTGATTTGGGTTTGGTTTGGAACATTAAAATTTATATTTCATTTGTATTTGTGAATATAAATGAAGATATAAATGGATTATGAGAAAATAACTTGAGTTTGTTGTGATTTGGAAGCTAGTTTGACCAGATTAAAGGATATAGGTCAAAAGAAGCTAACTTGGATTTTGAATTGGTTTGATTTATTTTTGGTCATTGGAGGATGGGTTTCAATTATATTTATGAATATAAATGAAGGAATGATTGATTTATAAAGGAATCAACCAAGTTTGGGTTGATTTGGAGTTGGTTAAGGCTAAGTCCATAAGACAAAATCAAAGGGCTCATGAAGGGATTTGGAGTTTGAATTCAATGATGGATTCCAATCATTAGATAGTTATATTTAATTTTGGGATTAGAATTTGAATTTGAATTTGAGGTTTGGGTTTGAAAGAAGGAAGCAAGGATTAGGTTAGGGCTATAGGTTAGGCAAGTCCTCCTATATCCCTAAGGCACAACTTATTCTATGGTTAACTCCTCTAAGTCTCTAGGGTTAGGTTAAGTGTTCACCTAATAACTAGAAGTGTCTTAAGACTAAGAAACTCTTAGGGTTTATAAGAGTCCTAGATCTATGATGAGGAAGCTGAGAGCTCACTCCAATATTGAGGTCAACAAGATCGATTTGGAGAAGATCAAAGTGATATTAGAAATGCTACCCCCTAAAAGATTAACTTAACTTAGATCATTCCAAGGAAGGTTGGATTATCTAAAACACTTTATATCCAACAAATCAAAAAGGTGTCAACCATTCTTAGTACTAGTCAAGGAAGGCATCAAATTTAAGTGGGATGATGAATGCCAACATGGATTTGAAAGTATCAAGCAATACCTTATGACACCTCCAGTCCTAGCCGTCCCTATCCCGGACAAACCCCTTATACTCTACATTATTGCATTAGACAACTCCCTTGGTGCTTTATTGGCCCAAGCAAACAACGAGTGGAAAGAGAACATGCTCTATTATCTCAGTCATCGTCTGATACTTGCTAAGGGAAACTATCCACCCATTGAGAATCATTGGCTAGCTTTGATCTTTGCAGCCTAGAAGCTACGACATTATATGCTTTCTCACAAAGTAAACTTAATTTTAGAGTTAATCCACTACAATATCTCATAACACAACCAATGCTTTCTAGACAGTTGTCATGATGGTCCATGATTTTATCACAATTTGACATTACATTCATACCCCTTCATGTAGTGAAAGGGAAAGCACTTGTAGACTTTTTAGCAACACACCCACCTCCTGTAGATTCCCCTCTTAGGATGATCTTCCCAATGCATAAATCATGAATTTAAAAGATACAAACACTCATCGATGGGAGATGTATTTTGATATGGCAACTTCCTTTCAAAGAGGAGAAGAACCACAATCTACTATTCCAAGCAAGGCAGGGGTAGGAACAGTCCTCCTTACACCAGACCGCGGTATGATGAGATTCTCATATCACCTATCCAAAACTTTCATCGATAATGAAGCTAAATATGAGGCTCTAATCATCTGTTGGAGTTAGCCATCTCCTTAGGCAACCAAAGCATCAGTATATTCGAGGATTCACATCTAGTGCTCAATAAAATTGTTGGGTCCTATAATGTTCTAACTCCCAAAATCCATCACTACCACAAGTACATTATGGAGTTACTAGCCCAGATCCTAAAGATCACAATCTATAAGATCCCTCGAGAAGAAAATACCATAGTTGATTCCTTAGCTAAGCTCGCCGAAGAATTGACATGTCCGGAAGATGAGTCCATAATAATAGAGGTTCATAATAGATAGATCCTACTTCTTATTAATAATGAACACATCAACAAATACACTCTTAAAGGGGAGGTTGCCATTCTAAAAAGAATAAATAGATAACTTAGATGCAACTCTTCATTGATTACTTAAACAAAGGCAAACAATCTTAATAAAAATCTTAAGCCCATCAAGTCAAGCAAAGAGCACTCTCCTATGCACTCATCGATGGTGTCTTATACCGACTGTCCTTCGATCATACATGGTTACGCTGTTTATGCAAACATGAAGCCCGTAAGATTATCACTGAGATGCATTCAAGATTATGTGGAGCTCACTAGTCTAGACCCAAGATGAAGGTCAAAATTAAAAGGCTTGGGTATTACTGGCTAACGATGATCACAGATTTAATGGATGTAGCCAAGCATTGCCACCAATGTTAAGTGGACGGAGTAGTTCTACATCAATTACCCAACATTCTACACTCAACTATAGCTCCATGGACATTCAAGTAAATTCCTATACAATTTACATATGTATTTATGAACTTTAATTAATAAAGATAATCAAAGTATGTCAATCATTTGTATCATCAACACTTCTCTAAAGTATATAGTTTTGACACTCGGGGGTGTAGGGCTACTAATTGAAGGAGGTCTTAGATACCTCGTTTCTCTAGTTTAACAATGTCACTCACGTAAGAGATTATGGAGATAAATGCATATATAAGTCGTATTACCTTTAAAATTTGTGGTCAATAAAATTATTAAATAAATAATATTATCTACATACATGTTTTACATACATATACATGTTTAATAAGTATATAGTCTAGAAACCTAAGATCATAAGGCTATTGGTTTGAAAGTGATTTTGACCTCACATTTCTAGTTTAATAATGGCATAAACTTGTAAAAGCATATGTGTGTGCATACCCATATATGTGAATCATTAATTTCATCCTATAAAATGCATGCATATTCAAGTAGGTTAATATGTATATATGCAGTAGTTATTAAAATTCTTAATAAAAAATAATATGAAGTATAAATCATGAATGATATATGCATACAAGAATAAGTGAAATCTTTATAAGTGATATGTAAATTAAACCAGGTATTGTCTTAGTAATATTGAATAAAATAATAATATTTTGAATGAAATACTAAAGTGATAAAAAGGATAGGACAAATGCCATATGGAGAATCATATCTTATAGCTATTAATCTTAAGATCTTTTTCATGTGATCATGACCTCATTTAAGCATAATTTAAATCTAAGATTTAATTAAAATTTAACACTTCATTCAAATGATTAAAAGTCATAAAATCCACCCTCTAGATATAACTTCAGGGTAGGGTGTTGGAAAAGAATAGATTTCTCCTCAAGCGGAATCCATAACTTTTTATACCCTTAAAACATTAAACTAAAGTTAAGCAAAATTAAATTTATAATATAAAAATGCATTTTTTTAAAGCTATTAATTACTTAGATTAGAATCACGTCATGTTAATAAATTAAACCATTCATTCAAAATGCAACTTGAAATCCAAAGGTCTAGCTATGTCACACGGCACTATCCTTTGCACAAACTTTGGATTGATATGTCACTGATCTTATGCTTAGGTAGGCAGTGCTTGTTTGTGATGTATTCATTTTCTTATTTTATGGTATACTAGTTTAGGCTAAATGTTTAGATTATATGCTCATACACAAGATGGTAAACAATATTTATTAAATTAGTATTTTTTTTCTATAGGAGGTTGTGCTTAATAAAGGGGTCCGTTATATTAAAAAAAAATTACGTTAAATGATTTTTCTTGCAAGTGCTATTTGCCTTTTAGCATAACTCATTAGTGTTGACCTCATTTTTAGATGATGTTAACATCACTTCTAAAATCAATAATTAGGATACCTAATCTTAGATTAGGAACCTCCTAATTAAAGTGCTCAAGACACTACATCTAGTGACCTAGTGCATCTTCCTTGAGTTTGATCTAACCTAATGGGCTTAGGTAAACTCAACACAAATATCAAATTTGGATTAAATCAAAAAAATCCAAATAAATGAAAATGAATTCAAATTAAATCAAATGAATAAATCCAAATCAAAATAAAATCTAGTCAACCCATCATGAACCTAAGTAAATATAAATTTATTTAGGTCTTACTTAGGTTAATTAAACCACTT
Organism: Cymbidium sinense; assembly: GCA_021442155.1. Taxonomy (NCBI): domain Eukaryota; kingdom Viridiplantae; phylum Streptophyta; class Magnoliopsida; order Asparagales; family Orchidaceae; genus Cymbidium; species Cymbidium sinense. The sequence continues at coordinate 92,942,330 of CM038232.1, read as the reverse complement.
AATCTAAATGAATCTAAATGGGTCCTATTGGGTTCAAACCTAAATTAAATTGAAATCAACTCAATATGATTACTCAAAATTATTTTGAAATGATAATCAAACGTAATCCAATCCATCATTGGGTCTAATTTGATCAAATTGGGTATTTGACCGAAATAAACCCAAGCTTAACCCATTAGAATCCACTTTGGGTCAAATGGGTTCAAATTGAAATGAAAATCAAATAAAATGAAATTAAACACTCCAAATCTTCTCACACATGTGATCAAGCATGATTGGAGTCTAACTAAAATCCAATTGAGTCAAATGGGTAATTTAAACCTAATTGAAATCAAGCTTAACCCATTTAGGCCTAAATAGGTTGAAATGAAATGAAACCCAAAATTAATTCAAATCCTAAATGAATTAATCAAATCAAAATATGTTAAATCATCAATAAAGATATTGAATCTAAAATTTAATGAATTGAATCAAAACCAAAACACTTTGAATCCAAATGCTTGAATTAGGTTCAAATTTCCAATCCAATTCAAATGGATTTTAATTTAACCTCAAGCTCACATGGAATTTGATTTGGGCAGCCACACACTAGACTAAAGGTTGTGATGATGATGCTAAAAGCCATAAATAGAGCCAAAAGAGAGATCAGTGGAAGTTTTGACCAAGTAAAGATACTTGGTAGATTATTCCTCCTCCCATCATAAAAAATCATTTTGATTTTATTCAAGCTAGCTTTGACCACCTCTTGGAGGATGGTGCCAAGGCTTGGAACCAATTGACCAGCCCTCAAGCAAAGATGGAATTATCTTCCTCCATGAGGAAAAGATAAGGAGGCAAGGGAGAAAGCAAAGAGAAGCCAAGTTCTTGGCCAAGGGAGGAATTGACTTCCTCCCCTCAAACCTCTAATCCAAATATGCTCATAAGGCCAAGGGGGACTAAATCGACCCTCTGGCCGACCCTCCTCCCGTCAAGGGTCAAAATCTTCCACCCTAAAGCTCACATACATTACTTCGATCATGTATGGAAAGAGAGAAGGGAGAGCCTTTCCTCTCCCTCTTTTTATCCTAAAACATCCACAAAAGGAGGAGAAGAGAAAAGGAAACATCCTTTTGACCCTCGTCATTAATAAGCCAACATTCATCCAAATCTGATGGCAACCATTCAACCTTTAATGGAACAACACTAGGGGGAGTGTTTCACCTCAAATTGAACATTCCAACACATTCTAAAGGTCGAGACAACCTCAAACAAACCTTCACCATGACCCCTTGCTACTGGCTAGCTAGAGAACGGCCAAACTAGACGAAAATTGGCCTCACGTTTGTCTACAAGGCATTTGGCAGAGAGGTAAGCCACCAAATCATGCCCATGACTTCATCACATCGAGGCAAAGGTGTTTGAGTTGATCCCTCCTCTAGATATTGCTGAAATTTAGGTATGCCTCACCACCAACATCTATAACATTTAGTTTTGGTTGTTTGTGAAACGATTTTGATCCCTATGAGGGTCAACCATATAAATCGATTGCAAATCAATCACAAATCAATTCTTGATCATTTTGCAATAGAAATTGTGTCAGACTTAGCCCTGGATTGCCATAAATTCATCAAATTTGATGGACGATGTCCGTCTCTCACTGGAGATGCTCGAGAAATGATCTCCACCATTCATTTTGTCTATTTGCAAAGGACGATTGAGTTTAGCCACACGATCTGATTAATCCCCTTAAGGAAATTATGGAATGAATCGGGACTATCCAATCCTCGATCAAACTATCAAGATCCATCTCACGTGGCACCACTTTTAACATGGCCACCACACGAAATTCTCATGGCCTAATGGCACCACGCCACGTGGCAAAGGTGTCACATTGGCACAATCATTTTAAAATAATAAATCTCATTTTAAATAATTAAAATTATATTAAAAAGTGCCAAAAAATTTAAAAAATTCATATAAAATAAAATATAAATTCAAAAAATGCAAACTTTGGCTCAATGGATTCACCTCAATTAGTAGAATCCATTAAACCCAAAATCCCCAATTAATTTTGGATAAATTTGGCTTTAAATGAAATAAATTAAACTCAAATTACTGACAAAAAGAGTTCAAGACTTTCCATGAGCAATAGAGCTCACAAACTATCAATCCAATTGAAATGAAACTTTGAGAAACTAAAATTAAGGTTAAAACACACCTTAAAAAAAGTTTCATGAATTATTGCAATGTAATTAAAGAAATATTAAATTTCAATACTTAACTTCAATTTTAATTAAATAAATTAAAATTAAATAACATGAATCATTAAAATGAATTAAATTAGATCAAATTGACATAATAAACCCTAATGAGCTTAGAAATGCTAATGAAATCCATTAAAACATGATAAATCACAAAATGGCTTAATTTGATAATTAAGTTAGTTTAATAATTCAAATAATTAAATAGAAATTAAATAAATCACAATAAATCAACTAAATTTTTAAAAGTTATGAAGAAACCCTCTAAGGAAGCATCCTTTAGAGAGGAATCAAGAAAATAAAATAAAATCCCCAAATAATCCTCATTAAACTAGGCTTAATTTAGGTTTTAATGAACCATAAGTACACCCTAATTATGCATCTGATTAAAATGAAACTTTGAATATATGAAATTTGCAACGAACCCCACTTACCATAAAAATTTCAAGCAGAATTGACCTTTGGATTGGGAATTGTTAAATTTCCAAATCTCTAGGTCAATATAAATCAAATAATAAATTAAAAAAATTTACAAAATCATAAAATTCATAAAGTTACTTGAAATAATCCTCATTGACATCAGAACAATCAAGGATGATTCTTCAATAGCCTAAATTAATGAATTTAATTACTTTCATACTTAAAGATTAACGAAACTAATAATGAAATATTAAGTTTAATTAAACCCTAAGGTTATTGAACTCATTATCAAATTAATTAATGAAATCTTAATCCACAATCAATAAAAATTAAGAATGGATTAGAACATTAACTAAACTGCCTTAAGTTAACATAGTTTAATCCAAATCAAATGAACATGAATTCAATAAACATAAATGTAATTCAAACTAAATGATAAACTAATTCAAATGAAATGAAACAACAACAACAACAACAACAATAAGCCTTTATCTCACTAAGTGGGGTCAGCTACATGAAGCCTTCATCTCCATTGTGTCCTATTATGTGTCCACTTCTCATTTAATTCAAGTATACTAAGGTCATTTTTATACATCTTAATGATGTCTTTTTAGGTCTACCTCTACCTTTCTTAACATAAGGCAAATCTAATGCATCTACTCTCCTAACTGGGTCATTAGACGACCGATGCTTTATGTGGAAAAACCATCTAAGGCGACTCTCTCTAATCTTATTTTCCATTGGAGCTACTCCAACTTTTTCCTGAACATACTCATTTCACATTTTATCTCTAAGAGTAAAGCCACTCATCCACCTAAGCATCCTCATCTCTGTAACACTTAACTTAGTCTTATGCTTCTCTTTTATTGGCCAACATTCTGCACCATAAGTCATGTGTCTTACCACCATCTTATAAAATTTTCCTTAAGTTTAAGTGGAACTTTTCTATCACATAATAGGCCAGTTGCATTCCTCCACTTCAACCATCCAACTTGAATTCTACTAATAACATGTTCATCTATTTCACCATCATTTTGAACAATAGAGCCTAAATATCTGAAATGCTCATCGTTTTAATGACTTGTTCATCTATTGTCATAAAACTACCACTAGAACTTCTACAACTAAAAGTACACTCCATATATTCAGTTTTAGATCTACTTAAACGAAAACCCATTAGACTTAAAGGTTGACCTCCATAATTTAAGTTCCTCTTGGACTCCCTCTCTAGTCTTATCAAAAAGAAGAATGTCATCAGAAAAAAGCATACACCAAGGTACATCTTCTTGTAAATGCCTAGTAAGAACATCCATAACTATAGCAAAAAAGATAAGGGCTTAACGCTTATCTTTGATGTAATCCAACTGAAATAGGAAAATATTTTGTCAATATTTCTTGTGTTTTGACACAAGTGATAGAACTAGTATACATACCTTTAATGTCTTGAATATAGCCAATATTAACTCCTTTCTTATCTAGAACTCTCCAAAGAACATCTCTTGAAATTTTATCATAAGCTTTCTCTAAATCAATAAATATCATATGTAGATCCTCCTTGCAATCACTATACTTCTCTATCAAACCTCTTAACAAATTTATAGCATCCATAGGAGATCTACCTAGCCTAAAACCAAACTGATTGTGAGAAACTTTTGTATGACATCATAACCTATGCTCAAGTACTCTCTCCCATAATTTTAATGTATAACACATTAACTTAATTCCTCTATAATTTGCACACTCTTGTGCATCACTTTTATTCTTAAATATAGGAACTAACAAACTCTTTCTCCACTCATCTAGCTTCTTTTTAGTCTTTAAAATAACATTAAAAAGATTTATAAACAAAGAAATTCCTTGATCTCTTAAACATTTCCACACTTCTATTGCTATATCATTAGGTCCTACAATTTTTCTACATTTCCTTTTCTTTAAAGCTTCTCTAACTTCAGATTTACTAATACGTCAATAAAAACAAAATTCTCTATTTTTTAGGGTTTAAGGTTGCTAAAATCAAACATATTTTCAGATCCTTCACTAAAAAGTTTATCAAAATATCTCATCCATGTATTTTCAATATCCTTTTCTAAGAAAAGCACTTTATGATTTTCATCCTTAATATACATCAATTGAGTTAGATCTTTACTTTTCCTATCTCTTTGGTTAACTAACTTAGACATACATCTTTCACCTTCTTCAATATCTAGTCTATTGTATAAATCACTAAAAGCTAATTTTTTTGCATCATATATTATTTTCTTAGAATATCTACATGCCACTTTATATTTTTCCCAATTCTCTGAGTTTGTAAATCTAAACCAAGTTTCATAACAACACTTCTTCTTTTTTTAATCTTTTCTTGCATATTCTGACTCCACCACCAACTATTTTTATTAAAAGAAACTTTTCCTTTTGATTCTCCAAGAACATTTTTAGCAACTTGCTTAATTTCACCATCTACTTTTTTCCACATAATATTAACTTCCTTATGAATATCCCAAATTCTAAGCTCTTGTAGCTTTCTCTTAAAAATATTTATATTAATGTTCTTTAAGTGCCCCAATCTAATCCTAGGGTAATAATTTGATTTATTTTTCATCTTTCAATCTTTCATCTTAAAATCTAAGACTAATAATCGATGTTGGGTATTTAAATTTTCACTTGGAATGACCTTACAATCTTCACAATCTAAATGATCTATTTTTCTTATCAAAAAATAATCAATCTGTGTTTTACTAGATCCATTTTTATAAGTAATAATATGCTCATCACTTTTCTTAAATAAACTATTAGCAACTACAAAATAATAGGTTAAAGCAAAATCTAATATAGTCCTACCTTCTTCATTAGTCACTCCAAATCCATAACCACCATGAATACTTTTAAAATATTCTACCACTCTACCAATATGTCCATTTAAATCTCCTCCAATAAATAATTTTTCTTCATGAAGTATTTTTTGTATTAATCCCTCTAATTCATTCCAAAAAAATTTTTGAGCCTACATCCAAACCTACTTGAGGAGCATAAACACTTATAATATTGATAATCTTAGTATCAATAATAATCATTAAAGCTATAATTCTATCTTCGCATCTATTAATTTTTATAACATTATCCTTCAAACGTTTATCTATAATCACACCTATGACATTTCTAATTCGACTTCTACATGAATACCGAAGTTTAAAACCTAAACTATCAATCTCTTTGGCTTTCTCCCCAACCCATTTAGTTTCTAGTACACATAAAATATTTATCTTCCTATGAACCATAATATCTATTAATTCCATTACTTTACCTATAAGAGTACCTATATTCCAAGTTCCTAACCTAATTATAGTTTCATGGACTAACTTCTTTGCCCACATCCAACCATAATGTGGGAACCCTTGCTTGGCACTCCTGGCATTGATGCAGTGGCCCTTGCACACTTTTCACTATATTCAGGTCATACAGCGTGTCGCTTTTAGGGAATGCCCTAGCATTAACACAATTTTTTAAAGGATTCATGTCATGATTATTTTGACAAGTTTTACACTAGTTGTCGACTACCTATCACAACCCTTCACTTTTTACAACTGGGCTTGGGACCAATAATGGTAGTGTTAAAATCAAATTAAACAAATGAAAAAAATTCAAATAAAATAAAATAAATCAAAACATAATTAAAAATAAACTAATTTAGGAATAAAAATTAAATCAAGTTAAAGAAATAACAATAAGAATTAAATTTCAAAATGATTGAAACATTAAACCAAATTGAACTCTAACCCAAATCATTTAAATGAATCTAAAAAGATTAAATAAGATACTTAAGGATGTTAGTCAAGCCTTTGATATGAATCTTCATCTTAAGATGAATGTTTCTTTCCATTAGGGGTTAGGATATTGAATAGAATGGGTTCCACCCAAAAATAAAATCTATTATACTCTTCATTCATGAAAACCTAACCTTCACTTTAATATAATAAAAGTGAACTTAAATATGAAAATGAAAACAAATCATTAAATCAATTGAATTGAAACCATCAAAAGGTAAAAACAAACAAACTCAAAACTCCAAATTGAAATTTAAACTAAAAAAGGCTTAGTAAAGCCTTGCCACACAAGCATATTCCCTTCACACACTAGATCATTAAGTCACTGATCCTAGACTTAGGTTAAGTTTATCTGTGATACTTTATGATACTTTGTGTTGTGATATGATATGCTTCACATGTATTTGTGGTATACTATTTTAAACTGCATGTCTAGTATTATTTTCCCATTATACTGGATGATAAGACACTCTTTTTAGGTCTAACATTATCTTCTATAGGGGGCTATTCTAGAAAGGACTACTATCATAAGTAAATTTAAAATTTTATTTTTATGCAGGTATGCTTAAGTCCTTAAGCATGGCCCAATAGAACAAGTTGGCTTAGCATGTAGCTAATGCTAAGTCTATATGTTTGACAAATATAACTGTTGTGTGCTGTTTGTATTTTCCTAAAATCTATTTTACAGAGTTTAGGTTTTATTTTTGAATTTCAAATATAAATTTGACCTTAGAATTAGGTTAGGATCTATGTGGACTAGGATTAGCAGAAGTTAACCCTACTAGGAGATAGTTGCACTGATCCCCTATGAAGCCCAATGGAGGTCCCTGAAGAAGGAGATTATCCTGGAAAGAAGACCCATTGATCTAAACTTATATTTCTAGCTTGCTTGTATAAGAGTAGAGCTCAATTGCCCGTTTTCTCTTTCTTTCGGTGTATACAGTGGTACCTGGTCGCATTGGAATTTCTTTAAATTAAATTGGTTTGATTTATTTTTGGTGCACAACAGAATCATCCTACTTTTTTAGGTTTTTTTTGTGTTGTGCTTTCTGTGATGAATGCCTAAATGTAGGCTCATAAGAAAAACTAAATTTTTTACCCAACTTAAATCTAATCAATTGAAATAAAAATAAAGAAAACTAAAAACCTCACATAAATTAAATCCTTGGGAAAAATTTAAAATCAATTAGAAATTATCAGCTCTCAAAAATCATGCAATCATATTACTCTGAACTCTTGAATTGGGCACTTCACCCATTAGTCTTAAGGGGCACCTAACCTGTGTGGATGACCACCATCTTGGAGAAGTCTGCCTTATTTTATTGATTTGTCCCATAACCATTTCTATTTGCTTGACATTTAGGCATAAAAATGCATACCCTAAGACCTAAAATATATCTTGAGTCAAAATATCAAAAATCTAAAAATGTGTATTAGTTAGATGCAATTCATTTCCTATATGATCCTTGGGTTTTGGGAGTGAGTCTAAGATTCTTAGAATCCTTTCCTTAAAAATAAAACATTAGCCATATTGCATATATGAGACTTGACGTCATGAATTTAAAATGCGCTTAGGTGGTATTAGTTGGCAGCCCCTCCAGGTAGATTGTAAGTCAAGAAGATTCAGGGATAGGTTTGTTCCCTCAAGTGAGAAAAATGATCATAATTCTCAAAATAAAACTAGGTTGAGTGTCTGACTTGAGTCAGAAGCACTTATAGACTTAGATTCTAAAGCATCCTCATTGGAGTAAGTTTTCAACCCTATAAAATTCTGTAGTCCTATGCTCCTAGAATCTAAGGCCTAGACTTATAAGATAGTTGAAAATCAACTCAAAATTTAAATTAAATACCAAAATTTAAATCCCAATGATAAGATAGTTGAAATTCTTATTGGCATCCTAGTATTAATAGGCATTTCCTACTTCATCCCATTTGACCTTCCAAAAGAACTCTTTCCACTTTGGGTCATTCCCATTTGAAAATTCCAAATATCATTTCTTTTAAAACCAGCTTAGAACTCCATAGAAATAATAACTTATTTCTTTAATCAAGAGTATACTTAGGAAGAGACCCTTCTTCTTGAGATGTAATTAACTATAGATGTTTGCATTATATGGAATCATGAACCCAATTTAAAATAAACCCTGCTTTACTTCTCATGTAGTTTAGGAGAAAACTTTTTGGTTCATGAATGACCAATTAGCCTTAAGAGTCTTTTATTAAATGATTAAATCCATTATATGATAACATGTTTATCTTTTGAGATAATATGTTTACTCTTTAATGATGAATTTGATCATCCAAATAAGAAATTCCTAAACTCTATGTGGTGTCATAAATTTTTTCTATAATTAGGACAGGTGGGCTTGGTACTCACTAGTGTTAAGCCAAATTATATGAAATATAACTTGTTGGTGTGTATGTGTGGTAAGGCTAACCTCTAGTTTTTAGGTTTAGTTAGGATTTTAACTTAAAATTTTAAAAGTAAATTTTATATTAAAATTAGGAACAAAGCCAAGGGATTTAAGATGAGTAGTGGTTAGAAGGCATACAGTTGGAAAGCCTTATGAAGTTTAGAGTACCAACACTTGGAGGAGAATAGATGAATACCCCTATTAGCTTTCTTTCATTGTATCATTTAGTATAAACTAGGATATATAAATGGCCAAGCTCAACTTCATATTTTCATCTTTTTTTGGGGGTATAGTGGAATCTAGCTACATCAATATTTTTATTATTTTAATTGATTTTATAGTGTTGGTGTGTTTACTTTCAATGAATAATATAAATAAAATGTTTTTCATAGGTTTCTTAAATTGTGATATTTTTTATATGTGGCTAGGATTTTGTTAGGCTCTTTAGAATTTAATTTTATTAGCACAACTAAATTAATTAACTCAAGATTAAAATTATAACAACTCATAACCTCATCTTAAATCTTAGAAATTAATCAACTAAAAGATTTAGGAATAACTATGTATGTTGTTAATGTACAACCATATCATATGCATGTTTTTTTTTCCTTTCCTTGAGTATAGAGGATCTTCACTAACTACATGATAAGGGGGAGTGTAGGACCATTGACAGTAACTACTATAAATGAAGAACACCTCCCTCATGTATTGGTTTATAACTTAATTTTATCATGCATGTACGTATACTTATCTAACCAAGCCCGAGTCAAATTTGAGGAAATAAAATTTATAAAAGAAATTTTTTATTACATTAGTTTATGACAGTACTCATACCTATCATGATCTAGAAACTACGGAGTGAGTTAATTTAGGCTCTTAGGTTTTCATTCCTAATGAATAATAGCCTACCATCTTGCATTTTACCTGAGACTTGTACACATTATTTTAACTCATAGGAGAGGTTAAGTAGCAACCTTCTAGACAATTATAAGTCTGAAAGAGTCAGATATGTTCATTCTCTAGTGAAAGTGAAACAACAGATTCCTATTTCTCTCTTACAAGTTTAAGCTGAGCTCTTAGCTTGTGTTAGAGAACCTTATTCCAAGGTCATCCGTTTCTCTTTTGCTATGAGTCTAAATCTTCACCTTGTAAGAATTTCTATAATTTTGTGTCGCTAGAATATTAGTCTTGGCATTTTAATAAAATGATAATTAGAATAATAATGCTTTTTTTACTTCTAAAATATAAAGCATCACACTAGGATATATTGAAATGCTCAGTAGGCTTCCTAGTATTATGAATACTTCCTACTTATCTTCATTTGGACTCTATTAAAAACTCTTCCTATTTGAGCTTGTCCACTTGACTTCTAAAAATTACCAATCCTTTGCTTTAAACTTTTAAATCCATAAAGAAGTTAACTGACCACTTTAATTGAGAGTTTTCTTAAAAGTTTCATGCTTTTTAATTTGTAACTAACTATGTGAGATTGCCCCAATAGGGAATTTATTACTTGACTTACCCTACCTCACTTAATCCATATAGGGTTGGGGGAAATTTATGATGCACGTAGACTAATCAACCATAGGTGTCCTTATTAGGTTCAGTCCATCATAAAGTAATTTTTTATCTTTCAAGATAGTGTTTCATCCTTTGATGTTATACTTGATCATTTTAATAAGTATCCCCTTAAGATCTATGTGGTGTCCCTCATCATATTTTTAAACACCATAGCAATCATTTGAGTGCTCATGTCCTTAATAAATCAAATGACATGCCTTCTAACTAACTTGTCGATTGAATCAATGCATTATCAAAAAAAAAAACAAAAAAATGGAATGCATCGTATGCCAAATCTTGCAAGTCTATGACCTATATTCTTTCCTTTTTCTTACCTTTAATAGCTTTTCTCCATATGTCAAACTCTAACTACTCAAATTGTCCACTTGAATTTCTTACAGTAGTAGAACTTTGACTCTACACCTCCATCAACCTCATATACTCATATTACAAAATTTCATGATGTTATTTAAATATAACATATTTTTAAGAAAATTTTAATTTAAATATAAATTTTTTTTTACATGAGCTCTCTATGATTTAACATCAACCCACGCTTGGTCCACCTATAGTTGATGCATAATACTATGCAATTCTATAGCTATTGGATTACTTCAAAGTACTTAAGTTTGTTAACATACTAATGAAGTTAGTCAATGGAGAATATAATTTTTAGTAATCTAAGTTGTCAATTACTTATCAATCTTCTCCTATACTCAATATGAGGAACAAGCCTCTAGTATGTAGGGTGCTACCTATGCCATCACAATTATATGACCGATTTTGTTTAGCTTGCCCCCTTATATGAACATAGTTAAGAAAGGTCTAGTTGTATATAGCTTATCATATACTTCTTCTCCAATCAAGAGAAACCTTTGTTTAAACTTGCAAATGTCTATGAACATATAACAAAAAGGGGGCAGCACCACTTGCCTCAAATTTCTTCTAATATTATAGCTTTGCTCTCGTGGCCACCAAAATTCTTTTTGTAATATTAAATACTTAATTGGTAATCAGAAAATCATTAGTGCAATAAATTGTATAAGTAAAGAGAAAAAAGTATATAAAAGAATTAAAAAAAATCATATTTTATGAATAAAACATTAAAAAAGGTAGCACATTCTAATGTTTAAGAAAATTTTTTGTGGACACCATGCAGATCCTAGGGGTACTTATTTAAATTACTGAATACAACATCATGCAATAGCTTTAATCATTCAATAAGGACTCCTAAGGCTAATTGGTCTATGTGTCTAGATAATTTTCCCCTAGCTTACATTCATAAAGTAAGACAAGATTTATTTTAAGCTAAGCTATAAGTTCTCTACATAGGCAAGCCTCTAAAGTTAATTACATTTGAGAAGATATGAATTTCTTAAGAAAACCCATGAAAACTCTTTATTAAAGAACTCCTAATGCATATGATCTTAATCCTAAGTATATCTTTACACACAACATATTTTAGCACACTTACTTGATGGAAGTAGATGTGTATTTGAAGTGTATATCTTTCCTTTGATTGAATTATTTAATCTTATTAATTTAAAGTTCTATCTAGATTCTTATACAAAAATACATAGGGATGACATCAAATAAGTATGTGCCATTATTAATCAGAGATGTGGGATAATCAAATGACCTCCTTGGGGCTAGCTAAAGCCTCGTATTCTCCAGATGTCCATACTAAATACCCATTTGCATTTAGACATATGTAAATTTATATACATGAATATAATACGAAAAGCTCCAAATCACATGACTAATTAATTCTTCACTTAGTCAATTATGGATGCACGTATTTTTAGCAGAAAAGGAGATTTTCATTCTCTAATTACATATACATACACATGTACAAAAAAATAAGCGAGCACATGCCTTTATTAACCAGGAAAGTGTGGTAATCAAATTACCTCCTTTGGGCTAGCAAAAGCTTCATATTCTCGAGATGTCCAGACTATGTACTTTTCTATCTCTTTACACATGAATGTATATATAAATAAAGGAAGGAAAACCATGCAAAAATTGCATTCTTATTTGATTGAATCATTTATGCATGTGAATTAAAGTAATATCCAAATTCTAATGTAGAAATACATGTAAATGAAATCAAATAAGTTTGTGTCATTATTAAGCATGGAAGTGAGGTAATCAAATGACCTCCTTGGGGCTAGCTAAAGCCTCGTATTCCCAGGATGTCAAAATTATATACTTATTAACATTCAAATACATGTAAAACTACATATGAATTAAGGAAAAGAAAGATTTATCTCACATAACTAAGATATAAGCATATTTAAATCCTATATGTGTTCATAACTACCATCACTCTAATCAATGTAATTAATTTATAAACTTTAGAAAGTAATTTGAATTTATTAGTGATAATAGCCACACATATTATAAATTAATCCAACACATGCAAGCTTAAATAAAGGATAATCATTTGATTTAATTAGTTTTGAAAAAATATGAGGCTCTGATTGTCGGTCTATAGTTAGCTATCTCACTAGACATTCAAAATATCAGCATCTCTGGGGATTCACAAGTAGTCGTCAATAAGATCATTGGGTCCTACAAAGTCTTGAAGCTCAAACTCCATCACTATCACAAGTACACCGTGGAGTTACTAGCCCAAACCCTAAAGGTCACAATCTACAAGATCCTCCGAGGAGGAAATGTCATAGCTAATGCCTTAGCCAAGTTCGCTAAAGAGTTGGTGTGGTGTTTTAATTTGGATGTTGTGGGTGGACACCACGCAGATCTTGGGGGGGAGGGGGGGGGGGTTACTCATTGAAGTGATCGGGTATGACATTGAGGTAAGATGTACTATCTCAAAAGATAGAAATATCACTCTACAATAGATCTAACCACCTAATGGACTCCTAAGTCATAATGGTTCTTCAAAAATACCATAGATCTTTCTCATAATTTACATGGAAAAGTAAAGAAGGGTTTATTTTATACCAGGTTCTTTAGTTCCATTTGGAGGCAAGCCTCTAGAGTTAATTACATCCTAGGAAATACAAATTTCTAAGAAAACTCTCAATTAAAGTAGACAATAAGTTATCTCCAAAGATTTCAAGGTTAATATTATCAATAAATTAGATTTTTTGAAAAATTAAGTGGGAATGTTCAATTGGAAGACTTATTTTGGAATCCAAAGGAAGATAAGTAGGAAGTGCTCATGATACTAGAAAGCCTAGTGAGGACTCCAATCTATCATATAGTGAGGCTTTATATGAATGAAAGTGAGTATTTATTTTGGTTTGAGTTGAAATTTTATTAGAAACCTAGGGCTTATAGTCCATCAACACAAGATTGTGGAAATGCCTAAGAGGTGAGCATTTATGCTCATAGCCCGAAGGAAACAAATAACCTCAAAACCTAAATCTAGGGTGTTTTAGTATAAGCTAAGAGTGCTCCCTAAGTCTAACGGAAGAGGGATACAATGGTTTACCTCCATAAGAGAGAGTAAACCTATCCGACCCTTCTAGACTTACAACTGCTTGGAGTGGCTGCCAGCTAACACCTCCTATGCTTTAAACCCATGTAGACCAGTCTTATGTAATTGCAAGATAGCTAGGCCTATTATTTAAATAGGAAAGAGACTAGAGTCTTAAACTCACTCCTTAAAAGACTAGAGCACGATTGGTATGAAATCATGACTTAAGTTTTTACAAATTATATCATTTTGACATAATATTTTGGACAAAGGCTTGGGATATTTATGCCTAAATGGATGATGAAATTTTGTTATTGACCAAATTATATAGAGAGGGTGAATCTCTACCATGAGGGTGCTCTCATAGGACAAGCGTTCCCTAAATTGTAAGAAAGGAGGCCCTCATTTGTTCAAGAGTGATATAAGACGTCATGCATAATGTGAGACATTCAACATTCAGCTAAGGGTTTGCTAAATCTTTTAATTATCTTGATTATATCTTAAGCTTTATAGTGAGATTGAAAGTTATTTTAAAATTTAGTTTTGAGTTGTTAATTAGGTAGAATAATTAATTTTATTCTAAGAGCCTACCGCATCCAGGCCACACATCAAAACATCAAGTTTAAGAAACTATAAAAATCATGGTATTCTAGTGCCCAAGCTAAACACAACAACAATCATTTTATAGACTACCATGAAAGAATAAAAGGCTAGTGCGGCCGGGTACCACCGTACACCCTGGAAAAGAGACAAATTTGGGTATCCTAGCTTTACCCTTATACAACTGAGATTACAAAATAATATTACAATTGAAATTAAATTAGATGCTACAGGGGTCTTCATTCTTCATTTCTTCTTTCTTCTTCTTTTCTTTTTATTTGATTTACTTCAAGGCATAACAGGGCACCCTAGGACTATGCCCTTTAGACACTACTCATCCTAAACCCCATAGCACTAATCCTAATTCCTATTATAAAAATTACATTTTTATGACTAGTAAAATCTAACTAGACTGGCAATATAGATGTTAGCTAAACTTACATACAAATCTCAAGCTTATCCCCTAATGTAGCAATTCATAAACTTGTCATTAAACTAAATGTGATGCCTATTAAGCAAGCTCTTAGATGATCGAAGCATGCTTCATCCGGGAGAAAAAGTATGCAGATTGGATAGCTAATATTGTCCCATTTAGGAAGAAGAACGGTCAAATCCATGTCTGTATTGACTTCCGGGACCTAAATAAGGAGTGCCCAAAAGATGACTTTTCCCTTCCAATATCAGAACTACTAGTAGACAATACTTCTAACTATAATATGTTCTCATTCATGGATGAATCATTAGGATACAATCAAATCAATATTATTCCTGAAGATGAGAAGCACACATCATTTAGGGCGCAAATTAGTATATATTGCTACATAGTCATGCCATTTGGTTTGTAAAATGCTAGAACTACCTACCAAAAAGCTATGACGCATATTTTTGATAAGTTAATTCACCAAAAGGTGGAATGTTATATGGACGATTTGGTGGTGAAGAGATTAAATCGTGAAAATCATTTTGAAGACTTGAGAATTATATTGGAGAGAATAAAAAATATGATCTCAAGATGAATCCTTTAAAGTGTACATTCGAGGTATCCTCTAAAAAATTTCTTAGGTATATTGTACGTCACAGAGGAACTGAAATTGATCCTGCTAGAATCAAGGCAATCGTGGATATGCATCCACCGAAGAGCTTGGGTCAGCTTCATTCTTTACAAAGACAGCTCACATTTATTTGTCGATTCATACCAAACCTATCAGGGCACTGTCAACCATTTGCAAAGTTGATGAAGAAGGATGCTCCATTCAAATGGGATAAGGAGTGCCAAGAAGCCATCAATAGCTTTAAAAGCTATCTGTTAAATCCACCAATCCTTGCAACGCTTACTCCTAGGAAGCCCCTCATTTTATACACAGCTGCATTAGAAAAGTCTCTTGGAGCATTATTGGCATTACACAATAAAGAAAGCAAAGAGAATACTCTTTATTATATCAATCGAAGATTAATAAGAGCAGAAATGATATACTCTCCATAGAGAAGCACTATTTGGCATTGATCTTTGCAGTCCAAAAGCTCCATCATTATATGTTATCTCACAAGATTACCCTCATCTAAAGGATCAATCCACTGAAGTACTTGATGACAAGACTAGCGTTGACAGGTCGCTTGGCAAGATGGGCAATATTGCTTTTACAATTTGATATCACATACGTTCCATAGAAAGTAGTGAAGAGAAATGTCATAGGAGATTTTCTAGCTGCACATTCCATCCCTACGGACTCTTTTCTTAATGATGATTTTCCCGATGAGCAAACTATGCTCATTCATGAAAGAGAAAAATTAGAAATTTGGAAAATATACTTTAATGGAGCCTGATCGATCAAACAAATCCAACCTCTAAATTTCCCAAGGGCAAGGCAGGAATCAACATCATCTTTATAACACTAGAAGGAGAAATAATGAGATGAACATATGGGTTGATCGAGCCAAGAACTAATAATGAAGTTGAGTATGAAGCATTAGTGGTAGATCTTGAAGAAGCTATTTTCATAGGCATTCAAAACTTGCATATGTTTGGTGATTCCTAGTTTATTATAAATAAAGTACTTGGCATCTATAAAATTAAGAAGCTTGAGTTAGCTTTTTTATCATAAGAGAGCTTTTGAGCTTATGAAGCAGATACCAAATGTCATACTAACTCGAGTCTCTTGATCCGAGAATAATAAAGCTGATTGCTTAGCAAAATTAGCTAAGAAAATGACAAGTATGAATGGTGATTATGTCATGATCGAGATATTTACTCGATGAGTTCTAGAGCCAGTAAAGTACCAATCCCTACTAGTAGAGGGGTTATCAAATTTGACCCGGTAGGATGCAACTCAAGTTGCTCCTCATACTCCTCAAAATCAACATGGAATTATACCTATAAGAGCTAAGAATGACATTGCCCCAGAAAAGCAGTGTGAAGCTTTTATTGTAGAAGATCCACATGATTGGAGGATCCACTGGGGGACTTATCCTAAACCTCAAATATACTCAACCTAGTTAGTGCATGATGGTTAATTCAAGAAGAAAGAATATAGGCTTACATCCTCTTAAACAAAGTCAACACAGGGTAGCTTACCGTCTACATAGTAAGACCAACCAAACTAATAAGGCACTCATTAGTTTGCAATGGTCAAGTCAGAAATAAAGCACGGGGACTTACATCCACTAGACAAGTGACCCCTAGGGTCACACACTAGCAAGGTAATATATCAGCCTGACCTGGAGTAGCTAATGAGTGAATGCCATGTGGGGCTTGCTCCCACATCAAAAAAGCCCAAGATAAAAGATATGTGTTTGTTTATGATGTGAAAGAAGGAATAAGATGCTACTTCAGTTCTCTTAAACCTATCCTAGATACGTAAAAATGTTACTCTACCAAGAATGGATGCTAGATTTGTAGAAATGTTACTCCACCAAGAAAGGATGCCACTTGGATTCTCTTACACTTATCCTAAATACATCATGGCGGACTAACAAAAGAAAGATATTTGTAACACATAAGAGATGAAATTTGATATGAACAAAGTTTTATTGATGATTATTTTCAAACAAGATTTATGAATAATATTTCATTAGGTAGAGCCCATTAATTTGAAGCATAGGGCGCTCTCCCTTATAGTTTATAAGCTGATAAGATCATCCTTGGTAGGCCTTCTCTATGGCAAAAGGGCCTTCTCAAGTGGGTTCAAACCTTCCCCCCATCTTTTGATGGGCAACAATTGGTTTTCTTTGAATTGAAATAAGCTCTCCTACTCAAAAAGCTCTAGGATGGACCAACTTATTGTGACCTTGAATCATTTTGGCTTTGTAAAACTTGAGATTCTGTCAGCCTTTAGGCATCTCTCCTCCAAACCTTCAAGCTCTTCCAATCATAGTTTGGCATTCTGCTATGTAGTAATCTTGCTGCCCACAACTATCCTTAGTGATGGGAGTTAGAATTCTAATGGTAGAACGGCTTCGGACCCATACACTAAGGAAAATGGGGTAGATTATGTTGGAGTTCTATATATGGTGAGGTAGGCTGACAAGACCTCAACCAACTACTCATGCCACTATCGCTTGTTGTCATTGAGTGTCTTCTTCAATATTTGAATGAGAGTTTTGTTGAATGCTTCTGTTAGATCATTTTCCCTTGGATAGTAGATGGTGGAATATCTCTAATCTATGATATGTTTCCAGGAAAAGCTATCGATTTTAATTCCCTTAAACACAGTACCATTATCAAATATAATTTGTTGAGGCACCCCAAACATATATACAATATGGTTCCTAAAAAATTAGAGCACATGCTGAGCTGTGACCTCTCTAAGTGGGATTTCCTCCATCCACTTGGAAAAGTAGTCGGTGGCAACTAGAATGAACCGGTGACTCTTGGAAGAAGGAGGATTGATCGAACCCACTATGTCCGTGCCCCAACACTCAAATGACCATGAGGATAAAGTAGGATGTAGAATGTTGGGTGGTTGATGAAGGACCTCACCGTGCACCTGACATTGGTGGCACGTCCTAGCTATATCCATGCAGTCTGTAATCATCGAAGGCCAGTAGTATCCTAGTCTCTTGATCTTGACTTTCATCTTTAGACCAAACTAGTGAGCTCTGCATAAGCCTGAATGTACCTCTGTCATGATCTTTTGGGCTTCTTGTTTGGATAAACAACATAACCACATATGATCAAAAGATCACCGATATAGGGTGTCATCCATGAGAGCATAGGAGAGAGCTCTTTATTTCACCTGATGGGCTAATAAATTCTCTTGAGGTAGTTTTCCTGTGTTTAGGTAATCCATGAATGGTTTCCTCTAATCTGACTCATTGCCCTTTTCAGCAACGATAATCTCCCCTTCAAGAGAGAGTCTTCAATGAGGTCAGCATCAATAAGGGATAAGACTTATCTATTTTGGACCCTTATTGGAATGGAACCATATTCTGGGCATGTCAACTCCTTGGCAAGCTTAGCCAATGCATTTGCTATATAGTATTATCTTCTCGAGGAATCTTGTAGATAGTGACCTCTAGGATTTGAGCCAACAACTCCATGGTGTACTTGTGGTAATGACGGAGCTTAGGCTTTAGAACTTTGTAGGACCCAGCGATTTGGTTGATAATAAGCTGAGAATCCCCGAAGATGTTGATGCTCTGGATACATAATATAATGTTTAACTCTAGAACGATAATCAAAGCCTCATATTCAACTTCATTATTGGTGCATGGATTGGACAGATGATATAAGAATCTCATCACATCGTAGTCCAGAGTTAGGAGAACTATTCCAATCCCTGCCTTCCCTGGAAGAGTAGATCATGGTTATTCTCCTTTTTGAGAGGAAGCTGCAACATCAAAATACATCTCCCAATGGTGAATGCTAGTGTCCCCTAAGTTCATGATTTATTCATCGGGGAGGTCATCACTAAGCGAAGAATTAGTAGGAAGTGGGTGTGCTGCTAAGAAATCCTCTAGTGTCTGTCCTTTCATAGCACGGAGGGGTACGAATGTGACATCAAACTATGACAAAATCATGGATCATCATGCCAACTGTACAGATAACATTGGCCATGTCATGAGATATTATAGTGGATTGATTTTAGAGATCAGATTCATCTTATGAAAAAATATGTAATGATGTAGCTTTTGGGATGCAAAAATTAAAGCTAGGCAGTGCTTTTAATAGGTGGGTAGTTTACCTCAGTAGGGATCAGACAATGACTGAGATAGTAGAGAGCATTTTCTTTTCCTTCATCGTTGGTTTCAGCCAACAAAGCACCAAGGGAGTCATCTAATGCAGCGGTGTAGATGATCAATGGCTTGCTCGGGATAGGGGCTACTATAACTAGTGATGCCAGGTAGTGCTTGATGTCTTCAAAAGTATGCTGACACTTTTCATTCCACTTGAACTTGGCATCCTTTTTATAAGTGTTGAGAAAGGTTGGCATCTTCCTAATAAGTTGGATATGAAGCATCTTAGATACGCCAACTGCCCTTGAAATGATCTGAGTTGAGTTAGACTTTTAGGGGGTGGCATTTCTAAGATAACCTTAATCTTCTCTGAGTCAATCTCTATTCCCTGGTGTTGGACAATAAACCCAAGGAATTTTCTTGAAGCTGCTATAATTGCACACTTTAAGGGATTCATTTTGAGGTTAAATTGTCTTAACCATTCAAAAACTACTCTCAAGTCAAAGAGATGGTCTTCTTTTTCTTTGCTTTTAACTACTAGATCATCAACATAGCATTCAACTTGATGATGAATGAGTTCATTAAAGATCCGAGTCATGGCCAGCTGATATGTAGCACCGAGATTTTTAAGGCCAAAAGGCATGACCTTATAATAATAGATTCTGATCGGGGTTCAAAAAGTAGTATTTGTTTCATCCTCGGTGGTCATCTTGATTTAATTGTGGTGATATGACCCATCTTTAAAGGAGAATACTGCATGAGATGAGGTAATGTCCACCATCAATTCTGTTAAGGAAGTGGAAATTCATCTTTAGGACATGCCTAGTTCAGATCCCTAAAATCGACATATATGCAAATTTAGCCATTATTTTTCTTAACTGGATGACATTGGCTAACCAAGTAGGATATTTTTCTTCCCTGATGAAGCCAACATCGATCAGTTTCTTGATTTCAGAAATGACCTACTACTTAGTTTCAAATCGTATGTGTCTAGGAGCTTGATTGATAGGGTTAGCATTATGTTATATTGCTAGTTTATGGAATGCTATGTCAAGAGATAAATCGGGCACTTCTTCATAAATCCATTCAAAGAAGTCCCTAAACTCAGCTATTAGCCTAATTAAGTCATTGGTTTCTTCTTCATTCAATAAGGAACTGATGTACATCGAGCGTGGATCATTTTTTTCTCCCAAGTTGATTTCTTTAAGTTCATCAATGGTTGATCTAATTTCTTCTTCATACTCTGGTGGTGCCTCTTTGACTTCAGGCTCATTTGGGTCATCTAAAGTTTATAAACATGCCTCCTCATAAGAGTTAGCATGAATTGAGAAGAACATATTAGACCCCAGATGAGTGGTGATGACTAGGAAATAGTTATCATCATCGACTGGACCATCTGTGCCAAATCCTAGTCTTGGCCTTGATTGAGAATGTCTGCTTTGGTTATCCCATAGTTTTTCAAAGTAGTCTAACCTATGTTTAGACCAAGTATATGGGATTAATCTCATCTTTGCTATGTTAATAACACAAGGTGAATACCAATCAAAAGGTAGTTGTATTAAATATTTATATGAATCATCCTCAATTTAAACATCGACTTCTTGACTTGAGGATGATGCTCCCAACAAAAATCTTTTCAACCTAACATCTGTGGATGACTTGGGGGCCTCCTTAACTACCAATCCTTCAACTTTCTGGGAAGAAAGTGAGGTTAGAGCTAAAGTTCCCAACTACTGCCTGACTGTTCTACATAATGATGAATTAGATACATTCATGCTTTGCTTGGAGGTCTGGTCTTCATCATTGTCTAGCCCGAATGTCACCTCCAAAGGGACCCGCTAAGAGGGGTTGGTCAGCGTGCCAACCACGTGAGACTCATCCTCCGAACTAGACTTTAAGTCTATGTGGATAGCGTGGGTACTCTAGTGAGCTAGAACATAGCTCCTACCGGCGGACCACCAGCAAAGAGGTCTTCCACCTTTAGAACTGCCTCTGGACTTGCTTCATCCTCTACATGGTTGAGGTCGAGTCATCCTACCAATGTGTTCATGTGGAGGAACAAAATGTGGGCGGTATCTAACATTTTGGCTCTACCTCCTCCTTGGTGTCTAACTCTCATTCACTTGTATTTTATTTTTCTTTTCCTTTTTTTTTCTTTTTTCCTTTTCAATTTATTTTCTTTTTCTTTTGTTTCTTTTTCTTTTGATTTTAAACTTTAACCAAGTTCATGAGAATAGACTTTTTGATTTGAAGGAAGATAGTAGGCTGCATCTTCATAAATCCCGACCTCTCTAACTGAGAATGGCTTCAAGTCTCCTTTAACACAATACTCAATTCCACCTCTTCTGAATTTGATGCACTAATGCAAAGAAGATGGAATCATGTTGTTTCCATGTATCCAAGGCCTACCGAGCAAAGAGGTGAAAGATGTATCTGAATCAATTATGTAGAACTTGGCTTCTATCTTCCAGTCATCTATCTCTAATGGAAACACTATGGAGCCTAAAGCCCTCTCGCCTTGCTCATTGAATCCTCTCAACATCATCTTATAGAGGGGCTTCTTGATTGTTAGAACCAATGACTTGTTTACCCTTATCTTGAGGTGCTACCATAGGAGGTAGAACTTTGCCACTTCGAAGGTTGATTTCATGAGATGGTTTAATGGAAAGTTCTACCTGCTCATCAGGTTCACCTACAACTTCCCCTATAGGATCATCAGAGTCAGATGACTCCAAATCTATCTCATTGGGTGAACCTGGGTGATTTAGGAATGGGTAATCCATTTCTAAATCAGAAAGGAGTGTATCAGAATTGTTATAATTATTAATACTTGGAGAACTTTCTATAGGAATAAAATCATCAAGATCATCAAAAGTGGAGAGGATGTAGGCGAAATCAGTCATTTTCTTCATTAATTTCTTAGATTTGGATGAAGGTATAAAATAGAAATCAAGTGAAGTAAGCAGAGTGAGGGATTTGACACCCCCACCGCTGATACAGTACACTTGCTAGAAGAAGAGCTGGTTGAAGGAACTATGACTGCAACTATGGAAGGAGTGATGGACTCGGTTGGTGGTTGCGCTAATATGCTATCCCGGGCAAGTGGAAGTTGTTGTTGCTGCTATGCTTCTACCTCCCTCAAGGTGCCCTTATCAACTTGCAAACCTTCTTTAGAGTTGGAGGTTTGAGCTGCTTCAAGCACTTGCAAGGGTAACTTTGTGATCTTAGATATGATTTTCATGGAGGTTCGGGATAGGGAGATATCCCAACCTTCCTTTATCTTGAGAAGATCACGTGTATCCCCAAGGATTAGGGATGACAATGACACTCAACTTATAGCTATGCTCAAGTCAATCCTTAAAGATAAAGTAATCTTTCAAGTTAAGATCATGTGGTGGTGGGGGAAAAAGTTTGGATCATGACTCTTTCCCACATCCTCCAGCCTCTTAGGCTCTGGTAACTAAAAATTAGGCTTCTTTAAGAGGTTCTTAAAGATCATCCTGACTACCTCCCTCTTAAATAAATGAGTTTTATTTAATTTATCGGTAAGAGTAGGTAAGTGATAGCTACCTGGTGGTGGATAAGAATACTACTCTTACGATATGAATGGGGATCACTCGGCGGCGATAGCAGAGGTCATTAGGAAATTGAGGTGGTCGATATGACAGCTGAGGTGGTGGCAAGGAGGTGGTAGAGAGGGTTACTGAGCTCGAGATCTATCTAATTGAACCCTGGCTAGCTCCTTCCCCTTGTCAACTATCATGACTACCCCTAGATTTTTGTCAAATGCCTTCTACAATCTGGGCTTGGCTGACTGATCTTGGAAAGGTAACTGTTTGACCTCTCCTTGTAGACTATCCGCCTTATTGATTAATTTTTAAAATGCCTTAAAACCCTTAAGCATCTGACCATATTCTTTTTTAGAATTCTTCACATTTCCTCAAATGCCAATAGCCCATAATTTTGCTAAGCTCCAACAAATCTCTTAATAAAAGCTGCTCTCAATATCTTCACTAAACGATTGGGTAGTTCATGGTAATCAAATGTGATACTGTCAACTCTTGAGAAAGGCGAATAAGGGTGCATCGCTACCGACATCCATCGAAATGTGTTATGTGGTTCCCACTTATCAAAAAATTTTGAAGGATGGAGGCACAAATCCCTTAGGGTATTGGACATCATCATATTCCTCTTGGTAGGGTCTACTCTTTGGAACATATGAGCCACCTCAAGCTTGCACCAATGCAGCCCTCACATGTTGCTCTACCACGTGTTTAATCTCTTTTTCATGCATGGAGGTGCTATCGACCACCTTCCTATGCAAGCTACCACTATCTCCCTCTGTAGGAATGCATCTAGGATGATCCAAAGTGTATGCCAACTCTGCTCTATCAACTATTATGAGAGAAGGTTGTGAAACTGGAGCTGAATTCTATAATACTGACACCACTGCCATCAACTCTTCAATCGTCTTTCTCATTTGGTCAATATGATCTTCCCTCTATCTAAGCTGTTGGAGGAGGTGCTGAGTTGAATGGAGGGCATCATCTTCTTCAACTACAATACCTTCCTGACTATGTTAGTCTCTATGGAGGGACCCCTTAGTATCGACCATGTAAACTTTGGCCAAATCCCCAAGAAGATCATCCTTATCTAGATCAAAGCTGACCTTTTTCTCCTCATAATTTGACCTGTCACTGCCTAGAAGTTCTCTCTTCTCTACAAAGTATTGTGCTAAAATATCATCTAGGGAGCAGTCTAACCACATCGGTACAAATACATGTTGTTAGCAGATGGGGCTCTCACTAATGCACCAAACACTGTCGTTTAGTCGCTCTAAGAGGGTCATTCTTGCTGGAAGAGATATGCTCATGACTGCTCATGGGTGGAGTGGTATCCCTAGGGAGACCCACTATCATGGGGACTGCAGAACTGTCCCCTTCCCCCTTTACAACTATCACAATCATTGGCTCTTATGGTGGTGGTGGTGGTGCGACCATGACACTGTGGGGTTGCCACTCCTTCACTAAGACTGAAGTAGAAGGTCGAGTAGGGGAACTCGCTCTCACCTCAATGGATAGAGTAGATGAATTGGGATCCTGTATCTATAGTCGGATCACTATGGGGGCTTTCTTCTTCTTAGATGATGCCTTCTATAACTTTAGGAATGGTGGATGGTAGGACCTGAACTAGTGATGGCGAGGGAGGAGTGGATCAGTGTGGTGGAGACAACATTAGCTCTACCCTCACCGGGGCTATTCTACTATGACTGGTGGTACCTGTTAACACTATGCTATCAATTTTATCAGCTCTAGTGGCCTGATGACCAGGGAAATCAACTAGAGTGGAGGCCATTGACTGCCTAGAAAACCTCCATCTCCCGCTTACCAGCCTCGATACTTTATCCTTTCAGAATATGCGGTAACACTCCTAGGGATGATCGACCTCAAGTCAAATAATGTGTTGGCTCTGAAAGTCTGTGTGTCCTGCCTATGTGGTGTAATACCAGTCGTAGATCGACATAGGACTTCCTCTTGTCCCTAGCCAAAACCTCATGGTATGTAAGAGGTGGAGGCAATGTAGCTATCCTTTGGTAGTCTTCCTCTATGTCTGATGCAGAGAGGGGGTGGAACTGGTTGCTAGTAATAAATGGAGAAACCTTGCGGGGAGAACCCTCCTCTGCAATGTGGGATGTGGCATTTATCTCTCCAGCGGCATGCTCGTGATGGCGCTTGATCTTGTGGCTCTTATTATGCCGATATGTGTGGCATTGCATGCAACTGAGTAAGGCAGTGTGAGAGCTAGATCCTACCTTGAAGGTATGGGAGACTATCTCCGGAGCCAGGATAGCCTTCCCCTTAGCGGGAACCAATGAGGAGGTCTTCACGGCATGTGAGAGGAATTGATTGGGTAACCTAGAACCTTGGACCTTCCTCTTCAAAGAAGAATACTCAGTGTTGGAAAGTAGGTCAATGCAGATGACTGGCTTTTGCCCAGCCACCTCATCCTGATTAACAATAGTGAGGGTCACCCCCACACAGGTAATGTGGGCTGCCTCAAATCCTCGATCGAAGA
Source organism: Cymbidium sinense (assembly GCA_021442155.1). Classification (NCBI taxonomy): domain Eukaryota; kingdom Viridiplantae; phylum Streptophyta; class Magnoliopsida; order Asparagales; family Orchidaceae; genus Cymbidium; species Cymbidium sinense. The sequence goes on along the minus strand of CM038232.1, from coordinate 92,916,586 downwards.
AAACCAAATGGGTGGAGTCTGTCTGAGGGAGGATGGCCCGATCCAACACCAAATTCATCCCTAATGGAAAGTTGAAATCAAACTTCTGAGAAGCCATGTGTACTAACTGTAAAGACTACACTGACTGTTCTGAGTTGTATGCCTGCATATGTTGAAATGTAACTTATATTAGATTTCTTTCTTGATATTTATTCCAAGAAGGTAACAAAGGTTTGGAGTTGTGAACCCACACTCAATAATTCAAATATGTTAAGTGGGGTTCATTGGAGAGATTTGGATGTTTGGAGAAGAGTCTTTACCATTTGATTTTTTTTTATTTTAGAACCCATACTCAACCTATTTAAGTAGGTTGGGTGGGGTTCAAAAAATTGAGGAGATATTTCTTTTTTTTGAAGCTTGTTTGCATTTTATGTTTCTTGTTTGAAAATATGTATAGTTTGAAAGAACCTTTACTTAGCAAATTTGGGTATGCTAAGAAGAGGTTGTGATTGTGTGTTTGAAATATTTTTCTGCTTGTGAAGATTTGAATGTGTGATATTTTGATTTGAAAAATGGGGCTTCTTACTTAACAAATTTGGTATGTTAAGTAGAGGCCACATGTGTTTGATTTGTGCTTGAAGATCAGAATTTTACTTAACAAATTTGGTATGTTAGGAATAGGTCATGCCTTAGGGGTGTTTGGAAAACTTGCCTACCATTAGCTTGAACCATTCCTCACTTTTCATCCTTCAAGTCAAACTCCAAACTAATTCTAATTGATTTTGCCCTAACTCAAATCAACTTCATGTGCTTGAAATCAATGATCAAAATCGATAAATAAAATCCCTAAGTCTAAAATTTTCCTAAGTCCTTAATCTTCTCTTAAGGACTTAGCCAAAATCATGATCTAAACAAAATCAAATCTTTGAGATTTTCTCATAATTCATTTATATTCTCATTTATGTTCACATATATAAATAAAATATAAATTCAAACCAATCAAATCTAAATCCAAAATTCAAATTCAATTCATGAAATCTCCTAAGTCTTTTAAATTCCTTTTAATGGACTTAGCCAAAATCAAATCTAAATCAATTCAAACTCATGATATTTTCTCAAAACTCATTTATATTCTCATATTTATTCACATATATAAATGAAATATAAATATAAATCAATCAAATCAAATCCAAGAATTAAATTCTAAATTTAAAATTTCCTCCTTCTTAAGGACTTAGCTAAAATCAACTCTAAATCATTTCAAATTCATGGGATTTTCTCATAACTCATTTATATCCTCATTTATATTTCATATATTCAGTATAAATATAAATCACTCAAACCGAATTCAAAAATTCAAGCTTCAAACTCTAAAAAAAATTCCTAAGTCCTTTAAATTCCCTCCTAATGGACTTAGCCAAAATCATGATCAAATCACTTCAAATCCTTGAAGTTTTCTCATGATCAACTTATATTTTCATTTATATTACATATATAAATGAAATATAAATTCAAACAATCAAAACCAATTCCAAAATCAAACTCAAATCCACTCAAAATCCAACCTAAGCCTTTCAAGTCAAAATCTTGAACTTAGCAAAATCAATTTCAAATCCAACCAAACTCTTGATTTTCCTTCATGATTTAATCAAACCTATAATCATGAATTCATATATAAATACAAATTTCCATCACCAAATCAAAATCAATTCAAAAATCAAGCCACAAATCCTTTCATGTTTCACCCATTGAATATGAAATTGTCAAATGAGTCAAAACCAATTTGACTTCAAACCACTTAGAAATGCATTTATAATTCAATCATAAGTCCATATACAAGTTCAATCAAACTCAAATCAAGCTTTGACCAAGCCATTTGACCCACTTAGGCTCACTTGACCCAAAGTGACCTAAAGTACCTTTATGAGCCAAATTATAATCCTAACTAAATTGGATTGAACCAAACTCACCTATGCCTCTCATCATGATCAACAATCATCATGAGATGATCAATCAATCAAATTGGGTCAAACCAAGTCAAACCTAAGGGTTGACCAAGTCAACACTTAGCCCAAAATGAAACCTAACATAGCCAAATCCACCATAGGCCAAATTGATTGAAACCATTGATCTAAGTTCATTCATGGCCTATGTTTGAACTTGACCAAGTCAACATTTGAGCCTAACCTAGCCCAAATTGGCCACTTGACCCAAGTTGACCCAACTTGACCTAAAAGATCAAAATGAGTCAAAACTTGATCTAAGCTAAATTGATTGAAACCAATGGATCAATTTCATTCCAAATCACTTGTTGAACTTGATCAAAGCCTCAATTGGCCAACTAGACCCAACTAGCCTTGACCAGACCCAACACAACTTGACCTAAAGGGGTCATGTTGAGCCAAATTCAAACTTAACCAAAATTGATTGGAAACAAAGATACCAATCCACCCATATGACTAACCAAACCTAAACCTACTTGACCAAGCCCAAATCAAATGGGTCAAATAGGTCAACTTGACCCATTTGACCTAAATGAAGTCATATGAGCCAAATTCAAAACTAATCCAAATTGAATCAAACCAAAGCCATTAAAACATTTCAAATGGTCTTATGAACTTGACCTAGTTGACCCATTTTGACCTAAATGGGTCAACATGAGCAAATGACCATGTGCCAACATATCCAAATCTCATGAAACTTGGCCAAACATATATTTTTTACATACCCAACATATTCAAATTAAAAAATTAGCAAATGACCATCCTACCCTTAGTCCATAGAACAAATTTTCAAGTAATCCATTGGTAATTTGGTCATACCCTCTTCATATCAAATTGATGCCTTCCTAATAGCTCAAGTGGACCTAATGTAGAGTGGTGCATCCAACCCAATGGGTTTGGGTCAGCCCAAATGGACCCAAGGCCAAACCCGAACCCCTTGCTCAATTTGGCCAATTCCAAATTCTCCTTCCACTCAATTTGATGCAATTGGAGGCTAGCAATCCACACAATACCTCAAATTGACCATGTGCCAACTCCAAATAGATCAAACAACTCCTCACATATGGTCAATTGGATCAAAATGATAAGCTATGTGTCAGCCATCTGATTGCCATAGGGGGAGATATACTCCATCTAATTCAATTTGAAATGATGATTCCCACATTCGATTGAAGCCTAGTGAGTGTTAGGAAAGATCAGAGAGCCATCCTAAGCTTTCTAAGAGGGATTTGAAAAGGGCATTTCTTGATTTTCTTCTTTGGGAAACAAGGGAGCACCTTTGAATCTTCAACTTCCCCTATACTCAAATCCATTCCAATTCCTCTTGCACACTCCCTCAGGGGATCAAGTTGAGTGCACCCAAGCATTCTCTCAAGTTCCCAAAGCAAGGAGAGGTGGAATTGGATCAAAGCTGCAAGCAAGGTGAAGTGGTGTTGGTCCATAGGAAGATCCACTCAACCCCAAGGCTTGAAATTTTCAATAGGGCTTCATCTCCACTAGATGAGGCTACCTCAATTGAGCTCGAGCCCCGGTGATCACCTCTGAGGTATGGAATTTTTCTTAGCAGGGGTGTTGGTCTTGTGAAAGAATTTTCACATAAATCCAATTTGGATGGCTTCTCATTGCTTTAGATGGTGAATCATTCCAATAAGCTCAATTGAGCTCGATCTTCCCTGATCATGGATGATCTCATTGATCAAGGAAAGAACTGTGATCTCACCATCCATCCGCACATTTTGGATGGACGGAAATCCCAATTTTAGAAATTTTTTCCTTTTTATAAACCATGGATGATCTCGCCATTCGATCCTTGATCAATGGTAGGATCAAACATCGCCATACCGCCATGGATGACATTAAGTGATTAGCTCACTACACGATGCATGTAAAGCACGCCATCACACCGTGCGGTGCGATGATGAAAGATTAGTTAGATTTAATTAATTTAATCTTAACCTTCAAAAATTCATATCTCAATAAAATTCAACAAAATATGAGATAAAATTCTATGGAAAGATATTTCAACATAGAATATTTAAAAAAATAATTTCAATTGATTTTGAATTATCATTTTCTCTAATTTTGGGTTTTATTGGAAATATCAATTTGCCGATTACTTCTTAATGAATCCTCTCATTAATCCCAAACTTCTTGGGTATGATTTAGGGGATGACCTCTGCCTCCCCTAATTTTTTTGGGATTTATTTAAGGCTTAATTAGAGGAATTGCAAATATGTTTCCAAATTACCCTCAGTATATAATTAAGAATAATTAAGGTTGGATTAGTGTTTTAATCCATTATTAAGGTTGATTAAGGTTAGATCCAATGAATAGGTGGCTTAGGGAATAATTTTAGGGCATTTCCTCTAAGCTATTCCCTAAATTTCCTTTTCTTTCCTTAATCCTCTCTTAATTAAGGGTTAATTCATTAATTATCCCATTAATTGATTTCTAAAAGTTCTAAAACCTTCTAGAACTCAATTAATCTATGTTGGGTTGATGCTTAGATGTTTAAGAGCCTAAGTTCAATTAAGGAATTCAAAACCCTATTTATATGTGTGAAGGGGTGTTTTGAAATTACTTAAGTTAAACCCCTTAGCTTAATTAACCATTAATCATGAGCCAAATTGCATTAGGCCCTTTTCTTCCTAGGTGCATTGCAAGTTTAAATTCCTTGTGAGTTTTTATGTCATCTCATTGGCTCATAATTATTTGGTTAATTATGTCAAGGTGGTGTAGGTAAGGGTTAATTAAATTGCTTAATTCATACCTTAACCTAATCAAAACTTAAAATGAATCTAATCATCTAAAAATTAAACAAAAATATCAAACACATGTGGGAATGGATTAGAAACAACAAACTCAATCCACATTTTTAAAATTAAATCAAATTTTAAATCAAACAAAAATCACATTGAATAAACTTTGATTTATTTTAAATTTTCTTATTTCATAAGATTGTCTTTAGGAATTAATTAAATTGAATGTGTTTACATGATTTTATTACTGTAGTTCTTTCCCCCAACATGTTAAATTTTTATATCATATGGTTTCATGCATTCATATTTTTCAAAATTCAAGTTTAAAAGGAAATTGTTTACTTTATGTCAAATTTGCATGTGTTGGCTAAAGTAATAATATGAGTGGCTATTATCACTATTAAATTAAAATTATTTTCAGAAATATATGAATGAAATGCCTAAAATTGAAAGTGTGCTACTTATATTTTAATTATAAGCTTACATGTGTGAGTATAAAGGATGTGCTTAGATAGGTTTCCTTCTCTCTTATTTTTAGTATAGTTTTGAATAGGAGTTGGTAAGATGTATGGTTCATTTGAAAAGAACCTAACACTTGCCTAATTCCACATCCTATTCATTCCTATGCTATCACTTAAGAAGGTTACCTATGCTTGCACACATAAATTGCATAAACAAAATGAATCAACTAATACAAGTTTTGTATTATTTCTTTCCAATTTATTTCTTTTATACACATATTTATATTTAAGGAAAGTGGTATATTAGTTTAGACAACCTGATTAGAGGCTTTAAGTAGCCTAAGTAGGTCTTGTACCTTACACCTGGTTAACAATGCATGCACTCACTTATGCCTTTCTTACTTTCATGTGCATGTGAAAATTGGATAAGAAACTCTTTTCTAATAAAAAAATCATGCATATAAACTTCCAAATTTCCTTAAATGAGTTACTTAGCATGCATCATAAAGTGGGTTAAATATTCTCATTTGTGTGTATAGATATGCTTAGGACTCATTCATATGCATGTTATACATGTTGGGAAAGAAATGAAGTGATGTATGTTTTATGAATTTAGTTCATTTTATTTAATCTGAAGATGCCTTTCTCTTTAAGTAGCTTTGTTTAGAGTTTTATCTAAACTTAGGATTAATTAAAACACTTAATCAAAACATTCACTAAACAAAACTAAAATTTGAATCCACTTTAGAATTTACTTAGGTTAGGGGAGGAAAGAGAAGTTATCTTCTCTTTCTCTCTCTTTATAACTTAGTAATTAATTGTAGGATTCACTTGAACCAAAACAAAACATGAAATAAAATCAACCCAAAACAATTAAGTCACTTAAATAAAACCCTCATCTAAGTTGAACATGCTTCACACTTAGAAAATTCTAACTTAAAGCCATAGCTAAGCATAGCACACAAACCTTCTAGCTTTAGGTTAGGGCGATGCATGGTTTGATATTTGTTTTGTTTTATGATATATGTTTTAGAATGGATGTTAGGATGTATGGTTGTAGAATGAATGGTAGGTTGATCTTAGTCTAACCATTATTTTCTGCAAGGGATTGTGCTTAAGGGGCGCTGTATAAATAAAAATATCAATACTTTTTCTTGCAGGTGCTTATACCCCTAAGCATAATCCAATAGGCCAGGTGGACTTAGTCACCCATGTGTGGGGTGATAAGTCCAATATACATGCTTGGTGTGGTTTATTTTAGCTAATCTCTATTTTGTGGGTGTTAATTAGATTTACTTTTCCTTTTCATGTAAATTTGCATTAGATTTTGAAATGATTGTTATGGGGATTAGATGAACATTGGTCATAAGATCCTATCCTATGCACCATGTGAAGCCTTGGAGCATCTACCTTCCAACCATCCAAAAAAAGGAACCAAAGAAGAAAGAGAAGAAGAAGAAGAAGAAAGAAGAAAAGAAGAAGAAGAAATGAAGCTTGAAGACCCCCATAACAATGAATTCCTTGCTTAATTGTAATTTAATTCATTTGTAATCTAGTTGTATGTAGAGCTCGCTACCCAATTTATTATTTGGTTTGTGCGGTGGTGCCCACCACATGGCCTTTTTTTTTGATTAGCTTTATAAATTGATTGATGATTTGTTTAGCTGCATTAAGTGGCATATTTTCCTAGTTTCTTCCTTTTTATGTATGCCTGGATGTGATTAGGCTCTTAGGGAAAAATAAATCTTTACCAAACTTAACAACTTAAAATTAAAATAAAATAACTCATAACCTCACCTAAAGCTTAGGTTTAAAATCAAGATAAAAGATTAGCAACCCCTTAGCTGGATGAGTCTTTTCTTTTATAATATCATGCACAAACATCTTATTTCACTCTTGATTGGAGGGCTTCCACCTTGCAGAGAGAAACTTGGCTTGACCTTTAAGAGCGATTGTGGAAACACACCTCCTCCCTTCTCGCTGATTTTGGCCAATAAATTTATTTCTCATGCATTAGGCATATGAATCCTATTACCCTGAGTCAAAATGATTGTCCAAAAATGAAAATAAAATGACATTTGAATTGCATTAGAGCTAGGTCATTTGAAGCATGTCCCTACATGATCTAGTCTCTTTAGGGAGTGAGTTTAAGGACTTAGTCTCTTCTAAATAAATAATAGTCTAGCTATCTTGCATAAGCTTAAGACTTGCCTATATATATTTAAAATCATAGGAGGAGTTAGTTGGCGGCCATCCACAGATGGTTGTAAGTCTAAGCAATCATGTGGTTTGTCCTCTCTTATGGAGGCAAACCAAATACCCATTTTCACCATAGATTTAGGTTGTGCATTTGGCTCTCGTCATAGCTCCCAAGATTTAGGTTCTGAGGTTGGTTCTCCTCTTTTTGGGCCATAAGCATAATTCCTCACCTCTTAGGCATTCCCTTAATCTTATATTAAGGAATCATAAGTCCTAAATTTCTAATAAAAATGTCACTCAAACAAATTAAATCAATTTAAAAAATGTGAAGTCCAACCATAGGATAGTTTGAGATGCTCGGGTTTCCATCATGTATCTCCTACTTATCTTTCTTTTTGGCTTCATAATAACTCCTCTTTGATCAATCCATTTGATCTTCAAAATGAACCAATCGATTGATAGTCCTTTCCTATTGAATCTTTGAAGAGAACGATCATTTACCTTAATCAAGAGTATTCCTAAGGGATCTCTTCCTTTAGGATGTAATTAACTATGGGAGTTTGCCCCTATAGGGAACTTAATGAACCCGATTTAAAATAAATATTGTTTTACTTTTCCATGTAAAGTAAGGGAAGAATCTTTAGTACATATGCAGACCCATCATCCTTCGGAGTCCTTATTGAGGTGATTAGGTCTATTAAAGGGTATTAAATTCTATCTCTTGAGATAGTACACTATTCTTTGATGACATACTTGATCACATGAATAAGCACATCTGCAGATCTGCGTGGCATCCTAAAATATTGAACTTTTATATTCTTGCCTTCTCTCACCAATTGATTTGAAGGGGACCTATATAGAAATTTTCTCAACAGATTTTTCTGGTGACTCCACTAGGGATGGTTCCTCTCTCCATCTTTGATAAATGATCATTTTCTTTGAGTATCGATAATGGGTTTGTACTTTAGTATGAACCTGATACTATCTTTTTTTCATTGGCACTTAGCTTATTTCATTCTTGAGTTGAGTTAGCCAACATCTTTAGGTTTTAGGACCTCACTCCATGTGAGTCTTAAAACCTCTGTTGGGTTCTCCATTGGGTAAAAATAAAAAAGATCTAAATAAAAAAGAAAGCATTTAAAGACTTCCTCTTTTTCATTTTTATGACAAGGAAAGGTTCATTCTAAAAATAATAAAGACAAAATAAATTTCCCATAAGAACTTTTCAAATAGCACTCTTTCAAAATGCACTTAATAAAATATTTTCACAAAATTTTATCACCATTTAACAATTCCTAATTGTTACATGTAGAAATTTTCAAAAAATAAAACTACATTTTCTTTTCCAGAAGCACAAATGAACATCTTCCTTCAATTCATTTTGATGAAGATTTTATTTTCAAAATAAAATGAACAATCATCTTTCCAAAAATCAAAATTAAAATTAAAAATAAAGTTTTTAAAAAAGCACACATGAACCTTTCCATTCAATACACTCATACATATTGAATGGAAGTTTCATTTTCAAACAAAATTAAAATTTTCTAAAAGCACATATGAACACCTTCATTTAATATACCTAAATTTATTAAATGAATATTTCATTCTAAACTAAAAATAACACCATTTGGAAATCCCACTTAAACATATACTACATATGATTAAATTGGAATTCCTCTCTTTTAAAAAAAAAAGCAATAATCACACACAAAATAAAAATCTTCACATTTGCAAAAATAAGATTGACCTCCATTCCTACATACCCAAATTTGTTGAATGGAAGTCCTCTTTTCCAAAATTGAAACTTAACAATCATGTTTTCAAAATTCAAACACATTTTGGAACTTCATTTAGCATACACAAATTCGCTAAGTGAAGTCTCCAAATTCAAAACTCAAAATTTTCAAACATATATTTGGAACTTCATTTAGCATACTCAAATTTGCTAAGTGAAGTTTCCAAATCCAAAATCAACAATCATATTTTAAAATCTTCAAACACTTTTTGGAACTTCTTTCTTTAGCATACCAAATTTGCTAAGGAAAAGTTTCCATTTTCAAAACCAAAATACAACAAAATTTTGAACACATATTTTGGAATTCATTTAGCATACCCAAATTTGCTAAGTGAAATTTCCATTTCACAGAACCATGTTGGACTTAATTCTTAGCATATCATATTTGCTAAAGTAAAGTCTCCACTTTCAATCAAATCAAAACAAAATGAAACACTTAGGATTTCCTTAGCATACCTAAATTTGCTAAGGAACCTACTCTTTCAAAAATCAAAACATTCAACACAAAATGAAACACCAAGGATTTTCTTTGCATACATAAATTTTCTAAGAAACCTATTTTCAAAAATCAAACAAAACACACTTGGGTTCTTCACTTAGCATATCTAAATTTGCTAAGTAGGAATTCCAATTTTTTCAAAATCAAACAATAATTTCCAAAAAGAAACAATCATTTTCAAACACTTCACTTAGCATACCCAAATTTGCTAAGTAAAATTCTAAAATCAATAATCAAAAACAAAATCAATTGACCCTTACTTTAACATACCCAAATTTGTTAAAGGAAAGAAAATCTAAATCAAAAGAAAATCTAAATTCAAACAAACATGAACCTATGGAAGCATCCTTCTTAAAACATTTGAATCCATCTTTCAACATACCTAAATTTATTGAAGTTGGATTCATATTCAAAATTCATCGTTCAATCAAAAAATTCTCAAATCTATTTGAGCCCCACTTAACACTTCCAAGTTGTTGGATGTGGGTTCAAATTTTCAATTCAAAATTCAAAAATCTATAAAGAAAAAAATCTGATACAAACTCATTTCATTGCATTCTTATAATTGTAGTACGTGCAGTTCAGTTTCATTTTTTATAGTTGTTCTAAGAGGTCCATAGAAGTTCATTTTCACTTTCCCCATGGTATGGATTCTTGCGCCAACTTTCCCGACAGACCATACACATCTAATCCACTTTGGTAGGGGATTGAGGGAGGGATTACATGTGAGGAACTCCCCTACTACACAAGTAGACCAAGGTGATCAGTGGCCATCGATTGATCTACCTCCGATGTCTCCTCGCTAGAAAGAAGGTAGTCCCACATTCCCAGATAGTACTAGCAGTACCAAGCAACCCCAGCTTGACACCCCGAGTTTCTCATGCTACCCCAGTGAGGGCTAGTACCCTCTTATATGTACCCTCTAAGGGTAAGGCTCCCCTAGTCTCACAATTTGCCTCCCCTACTTTTGAGTATGGGTCTAGCTCTCACTCCTCCCATCCTACTAGGACACAGTGTAGGAATAAGAACCACATGATCAAGATGTACCACACCGGGATCTCTAGGGAGATAGAGGCAGCAACCCGTTAAGCTATTAAGGAGTTCCGCATTATTACTTCACCACTGGTTATAAAAAACTAGTTCCATCATCTCTTTGAGTCAGAAAGAGAAGATGTTAGGAGGACTCACTCATCACCTCCTCTAGTGATGCGATCGCGCCAGCTACTAGAGTAGAGGTCACCGTCCTTCGACCATCACGTGTAGGAGTTATGGATGCTGAGTTTGAACTGTTGATCTTGATCCATCATCCCCATAAGTAAATCCATGATAGAGGCTCGAGAGGCCCATACACATATTACTAGAGGAGAGATGGAGGTTCAGCACCACGCTTCCACCTTATTGATTTTCCACTCGATGCTACCATCGCCATACTAATAGATCCTTCTCGGGACTAGTCACCATGAGGAGCTCACGCATAGAGAGAGTTGGGTGTCTCCACCCCACCACTCTACCCTCTCGCCATCACCATCAGGTCAACATCTCTAGTTCCATCAAAGGCCATGAAGGCCATATCCGGGAGAAGCACACGCATTGGTGATCCGCCATGGTCAGGGATCCTACCTCTACACCACCCATTGTGGTGGCCGAGCTCGCTACTTGACCTTCCTAATGGTGGTGGTGAGAAGGAGAAAGGATCATGGGTCATCCCTTCACCAACTCACAGATACAGACATGGAGATGGTGATAGATTTAGGATTAGAGATGATACCAAATGCACTGATATTGGAACATCCTAGGATTATTACCCTCTCATATAGTGGCAAGAGTGTCACTCATCTAGTAGTATAGTCCACATAGGATTGACTCTTGATAAGGTGCCTCAGGCATAATTATGATCACACACTAGATTATTTGTACCGCCGATGATATTCTTTAGATGAGATAGTGGCACATTATTTCATGGAAAAGAAGGAGATCTGGGGGTACAATTGATCAAATGAAGAGAAAGCTTGATCCCAATGAAGATGACTTGTTGGGAGACTCAGAGTCACATGGTGACACTAGAGGATCTCTTCAGGGAACAACAGCCATGGAAGGTGATGAGGTTGATCAAGAAGACACAACATCACCCAACACCTCGACATCAAGGCGTAAAGATGATATTGATAGATGGCATAAGTTAGGACTTATTAGTAAGAGCTTTAAGCATTAGTTCATCCTACTACAAATGACATCACCTTAGTTAGTGCATGTCTTGGACCCAGACTCTACCTCCCATTGAGCAAGGTAGCACTAGCATGTATAGAAGGTAGTGGAAAGTACATAAAAAAAGACATAAAATCCATGGTTAAGCAAGTGAAGGAAGCAAAGCTGGCAGGAGGATCATCGGTTCCAAAGGGTAGACCCTACCCGAGGAATTCAATGCTATCCAATATCCCAAGGGTTTCATGCCACCTTCTTCAAAAGCTTTGATGGTGGGAAAAGGCAAAGACATAGCACTTCAGACAAGTTGCAACGCAGGTAGCGATGCTTTACTTTTTTGCCTCGAGTAGTAGGGTATTGCTTTTGATTGGTATGTTGAACGTCCAACGGTTCAAAGAGATCAGTTAAAGAAACTCTTCATCAAGAGGTTTGCTGGAGCTCAACAAAGGATTACTATAGGTGATCTCATTGTAGCACAACAGCACCCGGGTGAGACCCTTGTTGATTATATTCTCCAATGGTGTAACCTGAGTATGAAGTGTAAACCACAACTGTCTGAACAACATGCCATTAAGATTCTCTTGAAGAATATCCATGGCCTCGTCTCTTTCATGCTTAAGAGCTTCACTATCAAGATATTTGAGAAGCTAATTAACAAGGTGGCTAGTCTGTAAGGAGAGGCCAAATAATTGCCTTTTCAAGATCAGTTGCCTAAGTAGAAGCCCCAAAAGGTTTATGAGAAGAAACCAAGAGTAGTAGCAGTAGTTGATAAGGGGAAGCAGCTAGCTAGAGATCAGTCCGAGATACCATGACCTCAGCAGCTTCCACCTCCTTTGCCACCATCGAGGTAGCCCTATCAGCCTCCATAGCAGTCTCCATGGCCAGCACAGCCACTGCCTCAGCCATACCACCAACAGCATCGACATGCATACCTGCCGCCAAGTAGCTATTATCCACCTACTCTTTTAGATAAGTTAAACAATCCTTATTCATTTAAGAGGGAGGTAATCAAGAATATCTTTAAGAATCTCTTAAATAAGCCTACTTTTTAACTACCCGAGCCTAATAGACCCGAGGAAGTAGGCAAAAGTCATGATCCAAACTTTTTCCCTTACCAGTGTATGCTAGGCCATGTTTTGGAGGATTACTTCACATTCAAGGACTGGCTTGAACACAATTTCAAGATCGATGTTGTAGTTATCCCAAATGAATACCTTGTAGAATAACCTTCCAGTTCTATTAGGGTAATCCTTGGATATACTTGTGATCCTACCAAAACTAAAGAAGGTTGGGATATTTCTTTATCTAAAATCTCTAAGAGGATCATCTAGAAGATCAAGAAGCTTTTAGGGTCACTAAACCTCCAATACCAAGGAAGGTTGCCAATGCCAACTCTAGGAAAGGGGAGCTCAAAGAAGCAAAGATGTGTGCCCGGATAGCCCTTTAGTGTAACCACCAACCGTGTCCAACCTCCATCCTACAATTGCAGCTTCCACACCGGTGACTTCTTCCATTTCAACTAGCTCTTCTATTTCATCTACTAGTAGAACTCTTGTATCAGCGGATAAGGGCATCAAATCCCTTACCACACTCACTTTACTTGATTTGTACTTTATACCTCCAAACAATTTCAAGATATTGAAGAACAAAGCTAGTTTGAATTACACCTATGTCACTTCTGATGGGTTGTCTTCTTCTATTCCTAACGATAACTCTTCAAGTAAAAATAAATATAATAATTTCGATCTTCCTCTTTCTAATTCAGAGTTGGACTTTTCAACTTTGAATACTACATGTTCACCTCTTGAGATAGACTTGGAATTATCCAATTCCGAGGGTCCCATAGGAGAAGCTGTAGGTGAGCCTGATGTGTAAGTAGAACCTTCCACCACCCTATCATAATAGATCATCGAAGTCAACCTCCGCAGTGGCAAGGTTCTACCTCCTAGGGAAACTCCTCAAGATAGAGGGAAATAAGTCATTAGTACTGAAGATCAAGAAGCCCTTCCATAGGATTCTCCACCCTTGGATATTCTTGTGGAAGACCAGTCGAAGGTGAACTACAACACCCTTTCTCATCTAAGAAAGTTGTCATCTAAGCTAAGCATATATGATGCCCTTGTCTTATCCAAAGAGATGATGGAATCACTAATCAAGGCTCTCCTTGATCTTGAAATATGCTTAGCTCAGCTGACCGCTATAGGTGAGGAAGCACATTATGCAAAAGAAGCTCAAAGGATCACCTTCACAAATGAAGACCTTCTTCTAGGGGACTTTGAGCACAACCGTCCCCTATACATCACAGTTGACATGGACATGTTTAGACTTGCCATAGTTCTCATGGATTCAGGTGCATCAGTGAACATTATGAGTCTAAAAACCCTTGCCTATTTGAGAATCAACATCTCCACACTCCAAGGAGATCGAATGATGTTGAGAGGATTCAATGACCAAGGTGAGTGGGATTTAGTTCTACAGTGTTACCTTTAGAGATAGGTAACTAGAAGATTGAAGCCAAGTTTTACATCATTAATTTAAATACTTCATTCACTACTTTGCTTGGTAGGCCTTACATACATCAGAACAAGATCATACCATCCTCCCTCCATCAATGTGTCAAGTTCAAAAAAGATGGAATTGAATACCATGTCAACGAAGATGAAAAGCCATATTCAGTTAGAAAGGTTGAGATTTATAAGGATGTGACTTACTATCTTCCTCAAAACACCCTTTCTTGTGAACTTGAACAAAATTCAAATGTAAACACAAAAGAAAAAAAGTGAAGCAAAAAAAAAGATAAAAGAAAATGAAATGACAAAATAAAAGTCCAAGTGAACAAGAAAGGGAAATTGAAGAAGAAATAGATTCCCGTATCACATTCTACCCATAGTTCATTCCATCATATGGACATGTGGGTAGGATGGCTCAACCTCCACCAGGAAAAGGTAGAGCTAGAAATAGGCGTGTGAGGTGGGAGACCCCTGCCCAAATAGAGAGGTCGTGTTCCAGTTCATAGGAGTACCCTTACTATTCACATAGACTTGGAATCAATCTCAAAGGATGAGTCTAATGTGATTAGTATACCAGCCAACCCCTCTCAGTGAGTTCCATTGGAGGTGACTTTTGATCCAGATAGAGACGAAGACTAGGCCTCCAAGCAAAGCAAAGTATTTGAAATTGATTTATGTGATATTATTAGGCAGTAGTTGGGAACCTTAGTTCTTACCTCACTTACATCTCAAAAATTTGAAGGTTTAGTAGTTAAGGAAGTCCTTAAGTCTTACAGTGATAAGAAGTAGAAGAGGTTCTTTTTAGGATCATCATCATCAAGCCCTGAAGTTGATGTAGAGCTTGAGGATGATACTTTTAAAGAATTAATGGAATTACTGTTTGACTTTTATTCACCTTGTGTTCATAATCTTATATAGAAAGGTTTATTTCCTCATATGTGGTCCAACCACAAGTCAGAGTACTTCGAGAAGCTGTGGAACAACACAGGCAGGGAAGCACAATCAAGAACAGGACTAGGATTTGGTACAGTGGGTCCAGTCGATGATGAAGATTACTGCTTAGTTGTTACCAATCATTTGGAGTCTGAGAGTTTCTTCTCACACACTCCCAACTCTTATGAGAATGTGTGTCTAGAAATCTCAGATGATCCAAATGATCTCTAAGTCAAAGAGGCACTGCCAGAGTTTGAAGTGGAGATTCATTAAATAATCGACAAGCTTAAAGAAATCAACCTCAAGATAGAAGAAAATCCATGCCCAACATACATCAATGAAGAAGCATGGAGTTATGAAGAAATATCTGAGAATACATCCACAAGCTAGCAATAGACCCTAATGCTACCCCTATTAAGCAAGCTCCTAGATGCATGCGATTAGAAATTGAACAACAAGTCATTTCTAAAGTCAAGAAATTGATCGATGCTGGTTTCATTAGGGAAGAAAAATATCCTACCTGGTTAGCTATTGTCGTCCCAGTTAAGAAGAAGAATGGCCAAATTCGCATATGCATCAATTTTAGGGACTTAAATAAGGCATGTCCTAAGGATGAGTTTCCTCTTTTTATACCAGAATTAATGGTGGACATTATCTCATCTCATGTAGTCTTCTCTTTCATGGATGGGTCATCTCGCTATAACCAAATCAAGATGTCTCCTAAAGATGAAAGAACACCGCTTTTCAACCCCGATAATCTTATTATAGGGTCATGCCTTTCCCTTAAAATTATGGTGCTACATACCAATGGCCATGACTCGATCTTCAATGAACTCATCCATCATCGTTGAGTGCTATGTTGATGATCTAGTCAAGAGTGAGAAAAGAAAGTCCACCTCTTTGACTTGAGAGTAGTTTTTGAATGGTTAAGACAATATAACCTCAAAATGAATCCCTTGAAGTGTGTATTTGGAGTAGCTTCAAGGAAATTCCTTGGGTTTATTGTTCGACATCGGGGAATAGAAATAGATCCTGAAAAGATTAAAGCTATCTTAGAAATGCCACCTCCTAAGAGTTTAACTCAACCCAGATCCTTTCAAGGATGGCTGGCATATCTAAGATGCTTTATTTCCAACCTATCAGGGAGATGCAAGCCATTTTCAGCACTTGTCAAAAAGAACACCAAGTTCAAGTGGGATGACAAGTGTCAGCATGCTTTTGAAGACATCAAGTAGTACTTGATGAAGCCACCAGTTATAGCAGCCCCTATCCCAGGCAGGCCACTCATCCTTTACACTGATGCATGGATGACTCTCTCGGTGCTCTGTTGGACCAAGCCAATGACGAAGGGAAAGAGAACACTCTCTACTACCTCAACCATCATATGATTCTTGCTGAAGCAAAATATCCACCAAGTGAGAAACATTGCCTAGCTTTGATCTTTGCTTCCCAAAAGCTACGATATTATATGTTTTCTCATAAGGTGAACTTGATCTCTAGAATAAATCTACCATAGTACCTCATGACATGGCCAATGCTATCTGGATGTTTGGCACACTAGTCCATGATTCTCTTGCAGTTCAATCTCATAATCATACCCTTTCATGCAGTAAAAGGTAGGCACTAGCAGATTTCTTAGTAGCACACCCACTTTCTCCATTTAGTGACGATCTCCCTAATGAACAAATCATGAACTTAGGGGAGGCCAATAACTATTGATGGGAGATGTATTTTACTGGTGTTACTTCTTTTCTTAAAGGGGAAGCACCACGATCTATTCTCCCCAGAAAGGCAGGGGTCAGAATAACTCTCCTAACTCAAAACTATGATGTGATAAGATTCTCATACTATTTTTCCAACCTCTGCATGAACAATGAAGCTGAGTATGATGCTTTGATTACCGGTCAGGAGTTAGCCATCACTATAAGTGTCAAGAGCATCAACATCTTTGGAGATTCTCAGTTAGTTATCAACTAGATTGTTGGGTCCTACCATGTCCTCAAACCCAAGCTTCATCAAGTATGCTAAAGTATTGTTGGCCCAAATTCTCAAGTCACCATCTACAAGGTTCCCTGAGTAGAGAATGTAGTAGTAGATGCTTTGGCTAAACTTTCCAAAGAATTGGCATGTCAAGATGAGTCCATTTTAACAAGGGTCCAAAATAGACAAGTCCTATCCCTTATTAATGTTGAACTCATCGAGAGACTTTCTCTTGAAGGGGAGGTTGTCATTACCAAAATGGATAAGGAACTAGATTGGAGGCAACCATTCATAGATTACTTGAACACTGGCAAACTACATCAAAAAAGTTCACAAGCCCATAAGGTGAAACAGAGAGCTCTCTCCTACACTCTTGTTGATGGTACCTTGTACCACCGGTCCTTTGACCAAATGTGGTTACATTGTTTAGACAAACATGAAGCTCATGGCATTGTAACTGAGGTACATTCAAATCTATGTGGAGCACATCAATCTGATCCAAAGATGAAGACAAAGATCAAGAGACTAGGATACTATTAGCCTTCGATGATTACGCATGGATGTAGGGAGATTCCATCGTCGGTACATGTGTGGTCCTCCACCAACCACTCAATATTCTACACCCTACATTGGCTTCATGGCCATTTGAGTGTTAGGGTACCGACATTGTAGGTCCGATCGATCCTCCTTCTTCCAAGGGGCATCGATTCATCTTAGGCCACCACTACTTTTCCAAGTGGCGGAAGCCATCCCACTCGAGAGGTCACAACTATGCTTCAATTTTTCGAACCATATCATATATAGGTTCGGGTGCCTCGAAAATTATATCCGATAATGGTCGCATTCAAAAGCATGAAGATCAATAGCTTAAGAAGACAAGATTTGGAGATACTCCACCATCTACTACCCTAGAGCAAATGGCTTAGTAAAGCATTCAACAAAACTCTCATCCAGAATCAAGAAGACTCTTGATGATAATAATGATAAAGGAATGAGTAGTTGGTTGAAGCCTGGGCCTACACACATATACAACTCCAACTCGCCCATTTTCTTTAATGTATGGGTCTGCAGTCATTCTACCTTTAGAAGTTCAACTCCCGTCACTAAGGATAACATTGGGTAACAAGATCACTACAAAGTAGAATGCAAAGTTGTGGTTAGAAGAGCTCAAAGGTTTGGAGGAGAGTCGCCTACAGGAGTGCTAGAACCTCGAGTTGTACAAAGCTAAAATGATTCAAGCTCATAACAAGCTAGTTTGCCCTAGGTCTTTCCAAGTAGGAGAACTTGTGTTAGTCCTAAAGAGACCAATTTTTACCCATCGAAAGATGGGTGGTAAGTTTGAATCCACTTGGGAAGGCCCCTATGTCATTGAGAAGGCCTACTAATGAGGATCTTATCAGCTTATTGATTGTAAAGGGGAACACTCAATGCTTCCAATTAATGGGCTCTAGCTAAAAAAATATTACTCATGAAATAAATCATGTTTTAAAATAATCATTAATAAAAAGAATAAAATTCTGATTCCATTCATCAAATCTTCTCTTCTTTCAAAGCGTTGTTTGCTTGTCTTGCAAATACGCCGTGGCCTGTCTAGGGTAGGTGTAAGAGTCCCCCAGTGGCGTTCTATCCCTCTTTCACAACACAAACACAATCTCTCGATGCTATTAAAATAGGTGTAAGAGAACCCAAGATGCATCCTATTTTGATTAGCACAACTAAGTAAGATATGAGAGAACCCAAGCGACATCATTTCCTAGGGGAATCCTTTTGCCATCTATGGCACCATTTCATTCAAACCCTTAGTGTGTTTAAGGTGGGTGTAAGAGTCCCCCAGAGGAGTCCTATTCCTTTTAATACATGCACAAAACCAACACAAATCATTTATCTCAAGCTATTTTGATGTGAGAGCAAGCCCCCTGTGGCACTCACTCATTAGCTGCTTTAAGTCGGGTCTACATGCTACCTCGTTAGTATGTCACCCCAGTGGTCAATGGTTTGGAAGATGTGAGTCCCCATGCTTTCTTCTTAATTTGACCATTGCTAACCAACGAGCACCTTATTAGTACGGTAGTCTTCACTGCCCAGCTAGTAAGCTACCTCATGTTGACTTTATTTATGAAGATGTGAGTCTATGCTTTCTTCTTGAACTAGCCATCATGCTCTAACTAGGTTGAGTATATTTGAGGTTTAGGATAAGTCCCCCAGAGGCTCCTTTCCTCTTGACTACTTTTGAGCTAATATAAGTCCCCCAGTGGAATTCACTCAGTAATCGCCCTAGGTTGGTTAACACCTATCGAGTCGAAGACATACTATCCCAACAATCAGTTTAGCTATAGAAGGAGGTGAGTCCCCGAGCTTTCTTCCTAGCCGATTGAAACCCACGACACCTTGGTTGATGTTCATGCACAGAGATCACCGGGTACACCACTCGTGATATGAGTCTCCATTCTTTCTCTTTGGGTTGGGCACCAAATACCTATTGGATATATGACTAGCCATGTCATCTTCTCCAGGGTATTGGATTAAGCCCTTAGCGGCCCCATCCCCTATGAGCACTCTATTTGGAGCAAGTCCTTTGAGACCCCATTTAGACACTACTCGAGTTACTTCTGGATTGGACAGTTTCCCTTTCCTAGTAACCACCCATGTGTTCGGAAAATTTGTTCAACGGATGCACAGATTCTCCCTCATTTCAGTAAATCTGAGATAGGTCTAGGCTGATATAAGCTCCTTCTCAGTTTGATCCCTTGTAAACCAATAGGGACCACGTCAAAACAAACAATCAAACAAATAAAATTAATTTGCTTGTGGATTATGAATTCAAGCCCCCAAAGGGCCCCTTTTCCCAAGCAAGCATCCTATCTTAGAGCGATCGCCAGAACTCCCTATAGAATTCCCGACTACCGACTTGAGAGATAAATCCCAAGTCGATCACTCAGTCACCCTTAGGTCGGGTTCAATCTGCTTTTCCATAGGCAAGTTACCCGGCAGTCATTCCACTTTGAAAGATATAATACTATGACACATTCTTTCTAGCATGATTATCGCAAATCGACGGGTAGCCTTAGGTCGTGTTTGATTTGTTGCCCAAAGCAACCAATCACCCTAGTTATCTTTTCTAGTAAAAGATGTGAGTCCCTGAGCTTTCTTCCCTCGAATTGATCATCGCAAATTGAAAGGCACTCCTTTGGTCAGATAGCTCTCCTATCGGCCGGGAAGCTACTCCCTTTGGTTCAGTAAATCTGAAATAGCTCTAGGCTGGTATGAGCTCCTTCTTAGTTTGATCCATCGCAAATTGACAGAATACATAAAAATAAACAAATCTAAAAATGAAATTTAATCTTGAATATCTTTGAGTTGATCTGAGTCCCCCAGCAGCATTCACTGATTAGTCAGCCCTAGGTTGGGTTCAATATGTTGCCTTGCCAATAGATTACCCCAGCAACTGGTCTTTACTTTGGAGGATATAAGTCTATTACACTTTCTTCTAGTATAGTTGTTGCATACTGAAAGGTATTCCTTTGGTTGGCTAGTCCGACTATGTATTTAGTAGACTACCCCATTGGATTGGTAAATCTGAGTTAGGTCTTGGCCTCCGTGGCTCCTACTTAGTGCGATCCATCGTAAACGACAAGGTTCATCTAAAAATTCAAACCTAACAAAAAATAAAATAAATTCAACCCTCTTCCCCAGCAGAACTTAAACAAATCTTTGTGTCCTTAGTGAGACTCAAATCAAATCAAACCTCTCATCCCCTTGGGGATGATTTGAACCTCCTTCTCTAGTGGAAGGTTCACACTCTATCCCTTGGTGGATTCTTCCCTCTCTCTCTTATGTCTTGGACATAAGCAAAGCCACATTGCACTAAGCTCTAGATTCTCTCACCTCCTTCGGTTAAGGATAGATTGATTCTGTTGGTGCTTGTGATCTCTCGATGTTGTTGATCGTTTCGATCAACACCAATACGTGCAGTGTTCCTTATCAATCACACCACACCTATTTGGGGCCTTTTGTTGACCTCATTTTTAGGATGAGCTCTCAACCCCTCCATCCTAGACATAGCACTTCTCTTAGACTTTAAGAGTTCCTTAGTCTTAAGACACATCTAGTGATTATGTGGACACTCAACCTAACCCTAGAGACTTAGAAGAGTTATCCATAGGAATAGGTCATGCCTTAGGGATGTTAGGAAAACTTGCCTACCTTTAGCTTGAACCATTCCTCACTTTCCTTCCCTCAAATCAAACTCCAAAACAATTCTAATTGATTTTCTCCTAACTCAAGTCAACTTCATGTGATTGAAATTCCTAAGTCCAAAATTTTCCTAAGTCCTTAATCTTCTCTTAAGGACTTATCCAAAATCATGATCTAAACCAAATCAAATCTTTGAGATTTTCTCATAATTTATTTATATTCTCATTTATGTTCACATATATAAATAAAAATATATAAATTCAAACCAATCAAACTAAACTCAAAATTCAAATTCAATTGAAATCTCTAAGTCCTTTAAATTCTTTTTAATGGACTTAGCCAAAATCAAATCTAAATCAATTCAAACTCATGATATTTTCTCAAAACACATTTATATTCTCATTTATATTCACATAAATAAATGAAATATAAATATAAATCAATCAAATCAAATCCAAGAATTAAATTCTAAATTTAAAATTTCCTAAGTCCCTTAATTTTCCTTCTTAAGGACTTAGCCAAAATCAACTCTAAATCATTTCAAATTCATGGGATTTTCTCATAACTCATTTATATCCTCATTTATATTCACACATATAAATGAAGTATAAATATAAATCACTCAAACCAAATTCAAAAATTCAAGCTTCAAACTCCAAAAAAATTCCTAAGTCCTTTAAATTCCGTCTTAATGGACTTAGCCAAAATCATGATCAAATCACTTCAAATCCTTGAAATTTTCTAATGATAAACTTATATTCTCATTTATATTCACATATATAAATTAAATATAAATTCAAACAATCAAAACCAATTCCAAAATCAAACTCAAATCCACTCAAAATCAAACCTAAGCCTTTCAAGTCAAAATCTTGAACTTAGCCAAATCAATTTCAAATCAAACCAAACTCTTGATTTTCCTTCATGATTCAATCAACCCTACAATCATGAATCCATATATAAATACAAATTTCCATCACCAAATCAAAATCAATTAAAAAATCAAGCCCCAAATCCTTTCATGTTCACCCTTTGAATATGAAATTGTCAAATGAATCAAAACCCATTTGACTTCAAACTACTTGCAAATGGATTTATATTTCAATCATAAGTCCATATACAAGTTCAATCAAACTCAAATCAAGCTTTGACCAAGCCATTTGACCCACTTAGGCTCACTTGACCCAAAGTGACCTAAAGTACTTTTATGAGCCAAATTCTAATCCTAACCAAATTGGATTGAACCAAACTCACCTATGCTTCTCATCATGATCAACAATCATCACAAGATGATCAATCAATCAAATTAGGTCAAACCAAGTCAAACCTAAGGATTGACCAAGTCAACACTTAGCCCAAAATGAAACCTAACATAGCCAAAATCCACCATAGGCCAAATTGATTGAAACCATTGATCTAAGTTCATTCATGGCCTATGTTTGAACTTCAAGTCAACATTTGAACCCTTCTAAATTGGCCACTTGACCCAAGTTGACCCAACTTGACCTAAAAGGTCAAAATGAGTCAAAACTTGATCTAAGCTAAATTGATTGAAACCAATGGGTCAAGTTCATTCCAAATCACTTGTTGAACTTGATCAAAGCCTCAATTGACCAACTAGACCCAACCTAGCCTAATTAACCTTAGACCCAACTTGACCTAAAGGGGTCATGTTGATCCAAATTCAAACTTAACCAAAATTGATTGGAAACAAAGATACCAATCCACTCCATATGACTAACCAACCCTAAACCTACCCATGACCTAGCCCAAATAGGTCAAATGGGTCAAATAGGTCAACTTGACCCATTTGACCTAAATGAAGTCATATCCAAATTCAAAACTAATCCAAATTGAATCAAACCAAAGCCACCAAAACATTTCAAATGGTCATATGAACTTGACCCAACCCATGGTTTGACCTAATTTGACCAATTGGTCAACTTGACCCATTTTGACCTAACTGGATCAACATGAGCCAAACCTCATGAAACTTGGCCAAACCTAATTTCTCCACATACCTAACATATCCAAATTGAGAAATCAACCAAATGACCATCCTACCCCTAGGCCATAGAACAAAATTTCATCTAATCCATGGGTAATTTGGTCTACCTTGTTCATATCAACTTGATGCTTTCCTAATAACTCAAGTGGACCCAATGAAGAGTGGTGCATCCAACCCAATGGGTTTGGGTCATCCCAAATGGACCCAAGGATAAACCCGACCCCCTTGCTCAATTTGGCCAATTCAAAATCCTCCTTCCACTCAATTTAATGCACATGGGAGGTTAGCAATCCACACAAGACCTCAAACTAACCATATGACAACTCCAAATAGATCAAAAAAACCCCTCACATATGGTCAATTGGATCAAAACAGTAAGATATTTGTCATCCATCTGATTTCCATAGGGGCGATATACTCTCTAATTCAATTTGAAATAATGATTCCACATTCGATTGAAGCCTAGTGAGTGTTAGGAAAGATCAGAGAGCCATCCTAAGCTTTCTAAGAGGGATTTGAAAAGGGCATTTCTCAATTTTCTTCTTTGGGAAATAGGGGAGCTCCTTTGAATCTTCAACTTCCTCTATTCTCAAATCCATTCCAATTCCTCTTGCACTCTGGGGATCAAGTCGAGTGCACCCAAGCATTCTCTCAAGTTCCCAAAGAAAGGAGAGGTGTAATTGGATCAAAGCCACAAGCAAGGTGAAGTGGTGTTGGTCCCTAAAAAGATTCGCTCAACCCCATGGCTTGAAACCTACAATAGGGCTTCGTCTCCACTAGACAAGGCTACCTCATTGAGCTCGAGCATCAGTGATCACGTCGGATGAAGTATGGAATTTTTTGACCACTTAGCTCAAGGGGTGTTGGTATTTTGTGAAAGTAAATTTCATGTCATGAGAAATCAACCATTGGATAGGCTTCTTATTAGCTTTAGATGGTGTGGGTAAAATCTTATTCCAATTCGGGCTCAATCGAGCTTGGATCTTCCCTAAGATCATGGACGGTCTCTATTGAGCCTAAGGAAGAACTTGGGTGATCTTGGCCATCCATCTATACATTTTGGATGGACGACCATGATTAATCCCACATTTTAGAAATCTTTTATCCTTTTGTAAGCCGCAAGATGATCCCTGGCCATTCGATCCTTGATCGAACGGTAGAAATCAAACCATGTCCGCTATCGTGCCACCATCTGGACATGACGCTTAAGTGATTAGCTCATGGTGTGAAGCGTGTAAAGCACACTGACTGCCGCTGCCGCATGTTGCGCTGTGAGCTAATGGGATTAGTTAGGGATTTAATTAATTTTAATTAATCTCTTAGCCTTTAAAAATTCATATCTCTCTCAATAAAATTCAAAAAATATGAGATAAAATTCTATAGAAAGATAATTCAACCTAGAATATTTAAAAAATAATTTCAATGGATTTTGATTATCTTTTCTCTAATTATGGATTTTATTAGAAATATCATTTTTCTAATTACTTGTTAATCAATCCTCTGATTAATCTCAAACTTCTTGGGTATGTTTTAGGGGATGACCTCTGTCTCCCCTAATATTTTTGGGATTTATTTAAGGTTTAATTAGGGGAATTGCAAATAAGTTTCCTAATTACCCTCCTTATGTAATTAAAGATAATTAAGGTTGGATTAGTATTTTAATCCATTATTAAGGTTGATTAAGGTTAGATCCAATGAATAGGAGGCTTAGGAAATATTTTTGAGGTATTTTCCCTAAGCTATTCCCTAAATCCCCTTTCTTTTCTTTCCTTAATCCTCTCTTAATTAAAGGTTAATTCATTAATTATCCCCTTAATTAATTTCTAAAAATTCTAAAGCCTTCTAGAACTTAATTAATCTACTTTGGGTAGATGCTTAGGTGTTTAAGAGCCTAAGTTCAATTAAGGAATTCAAAACCCAATTTATATGTGTGAAGGGTTGTTTCGAAATTACTTAAGTTAAACCCCTTAGCTTAATTAACCATTAATCCTGAGCCAAATTGCATTAGGTCCTTTTCTTCCTAGGTGCAATGCAAGTTTAAATTCCTTGTGAGTTTTTATGTCATCTCATTGGCTCATAATTATTTGGTTAATTATGTTAAGGTGGTGTAGGTAAGGGTTAATTAAATTGTTTAATTCATACCTTAACCTAATCAAAACTTAAAATGAATCTAATCATCTAAAAATTAAACAAAAATATCAAACACATGTGGAATGGGTTTAGGAATAGCAAACTCAATCCACATTTTCAAAACTAAATCAAATTCTAAATCAAACAAAAATCACATTGAATAAACTTTGATTTATTTTAAACTTTCTTATTTCATAAGATTGTCTTTAGGATTTAATTAAAGTGAATGTGTTTACATGCTTTCATTACTTTAGTTCTTTCCCCAACATGTTAAATTTGTATGTCATATGATTTCATGCATTCATATTTTTCAAAATTCAAGTTTAAAATGAAATTGTTTACTTTATGTCAAATTTGCATGTGTTGGCTAAAGTAATAATATGAGTGGCTATTATCACTATTAAATTCAAATTAATTTCAGAAATATTTGAATCAAATGCCTAAAAATGAAAGTGTGCTACTTATATTTTAATTATAAGCTTACATGTGAGTAAGGTATGAAGGTGTGCTTAGCATAGGTTTCCCTTCTCTCTTATTTTAGTATAGTTTTGAATAGGAGTTGGTAAGATGTATGGTTTATTTGAAAAGAACCTAACACTTGCCTAATTCCACATCCTATTCATTCCTATGCTATCACTTGAGAAGGTTACCTAGCTTACACAAATTATATAAATATAATGAATCAACTAATACAACTTTTGCATTCTTTCTTTCCAATTTATTTCTTTTATACACATGTTTGTATTTAAGGAAAGTGGTATATTAGTCTGGATAACCTTGAGGTTGTGAGGCTTTAAGTAGCCCTAAGTAGGTCTTGTACCTTACACCTCTGGTTAACAATGGCATGTACTCACTTATGCCTTTCTTACTTTAATGTGTGTGTGTGTGAAAATTGGATAAGAAATCCTTTTCTACATAATAAAAATCATGCATATTAAACTTCCAAATTTTTTTAAATGAGTTACTTAGCATGCCTCATAAAGTGGGTTAAATATTCTCATTTGTGTGTATAGATATGCTTAGGACTCATTCATATGCATGTTATACATGTTGAGAAAGAAATGAAGTGATGTATGTTTTGTGAATTTAGTTCATTTTATTTAATCTTGAAATGTCTTTCTCTTTGAATATGTTTGTTTAGAGTTTTACCTAAATTTTAGATTAATTAAAACACTTAATCAAAACATTGACTAAATAAAATTAAAATATGAATCCACTTTAGAATTATAACTTAGTAATTAATTGTAGGATTCACTTGAACCAAATAAAAAAATGAAATAAAATCAACCCAAAACATATAAGTCATTTAAATGAAAGCCTCCTCTAAGTTGGACATGCTTCACACTTAGAAAATTCTAACTTAAAGCCATAGCTAAGCATACCACCCAAACCTTCAAAGCACACATATTAGCCTAAGTCACCACTTCTAGCTTTAGGTTAGGGTGACGCATGGTTTGATTTTTGTTTTAATTTTTGATATATGTTTTAGAATAGATGTTAGGATGTATGCTCTTAGAATGAATGATAAGGCGATCTTAGTTTATTGTGGGGGATTGTGTGCAGGGGGCGTAATAAAAAAAATATATGTTTTTGCGGTGCTTATACCTCTAAGCATAATCAAATAGGCCAAGTGGACTTAGTCACCCATGTGTGGGGTGATAAGTCCAATATACATGCTTGGGATTGTGTGATTTATTTTAGCTAATCACTATTTTAAAGGTGTTAGTTAGATTTCTATTCTTTTCCTTTTCATGTAAATTTTGCGATTAGGATTTTGGAATGATTGTTATGGGGATTAGGATGAACATTGGTCATAAGATCCTATCTTATGCACCATGTGAAGCCTTGGAGCATCTACCTTCCAACCATCTAAAAGAAGAAATAAAAGAAGAAAGAAGAAAAGAAGAAGAAGAAGAAAGAAGAAAAGAAGAAAGAAGAAATGAAGCTTGCAGACCCCCGTAACAATGAATTCCTTACTTAATTGTAATTTAATTCATTTGTAATCCGGGTTATATAAGGGTAGAGCTACCCTGTTTGTTATTTTTGGGTTGGTGCGGTGGTGCCCAACCATAATGACCTTTTATTCTTTTTGTGATTAATTTTTTTAAATTGATTGATGATTTTTTAGCTTTTGCATTAAGTGGCATCTTTTCCTAGTTTATTCTTTGCTTTATGTATGGCCTTGATGTGAATTAGGCTCTTAGGGAAAAATAAATCTTTTACCAAACTTAATAACACAAAATTTAAAATAAAGAATTCATAACCTCACCTAAAGTTTAGGTTTAAAATCAAGATAAAAATTAGCAACCCCTTAGCTGGATGAGTCTTTCTTTTATAATATCATGCACAACAATATCTTATTTCTCTCTTGATTGGAGGGCTTCCACCTTTTCTAGAGAAACTTGGCTTGACCTTTGAGATCCATGGTGGAAACACACCTCCTCCCTTCTCTCTAATTTTGGCCAATAGCTTTATTTCTCATTCATTAGGCATATGAATCCTATTAGCCTGATTCAAAATAATTGTCCAAAAATGAAAATAAAATCAAATTTGAATTGCATTAGATCTAGGTCATTTGAAGCATGTTCCTACATGATCTAGTCTCTTTAGAGTGAGTTTAAGGACTTAGTCTTTTTCTAAATAAATAACAACCTAGCTATCTTGCATAAGCATAAGACTTGCCTACATGTATTTAAAATAATAAGAGGAGTTAGTTGGTGGCCACCCCCAGGCAGTTGTAAGTCCAAGCAGTAGGGTGGTATGTCCTCTCTTATAGAGGAAAACCAAATACCCATTGTTGCCTTAGATTTAGGTTATGCTTTCAGTCCTCGCCAAAGCTCCCTAGATTTAGGTTCTAAGGTTGGTTCTCCCTTTTGTGGGCCATAACATAATTCCTCACCTCTTAGGCATTCCCTTAATCTCGTGTTAAGGAATCATAAGTCCTAAATTTCTAATGAAAAATGCAACTCAAATAAATTAAATCAATTTCAAAAATGTAAAGCCCAACCATAAGATAGTTTGAGATGCTCGCTAGGTTTTCTAGCATCATGGGAATCTCCTACTTATCTTTCTTTTGGCTTCGATAATAACTCCCCCCTCTTTGATCAATCTCATTTGATCTTCAAAAATGAACCAATCGATTGATAGTCATTTCTTATTGAAATCTTTGAAGATAATGATCATTTACCTTAATCGAGAGTATTCTTAAGGGATCCCGTCCTTTAGGATATAATTAACTATGGGGGCTTGCCCCTATAGGGAACTTAACAAACTTGATTTAAAATAAAACCTAATTTACTTTTCCATGTAAAGTAGGGAAAGAATCTCTAGTACATATGCAGACTCATCATCCTTAGGAGTCCTTATTGAGGTGATTAGGTCTATTAAAGTGTAGTGAATTCTATCTCTCAAGATAGTACACTATTCTTTGATGATGTACTCAATCACTTGAATAAGCAATCTAATATGCATGGCATCCTAAAAGATAATTTTTTATATCCTTGCCCTCTCTCACCAACAGATTTGAAGGCTATATAGAAATTTTTCTCCATAATAGTCTAAAATATTACATCACAAAATGAAACATACATCACACATACACCATCCTAACTTAGGACAAGAAGTGGTGGCTTAATTTTAATGTGTGTGCTAAGGCTTTGTGTAGTATGTCTTACTAAGCAATAGAGTTTGATTTTCTAAGTGTGGAAAGATTTAATTTAACATAAAGGTTGGCTTCATTTTAAGTTGTTTAGTTGATTTGTAAATTTTATATTTTTCTTTGCTTGATTTCATATGATTTACACTTAACATCTAAGTTTTATAAAGAGAAAAAAGAAAATTACTCTCTTTCATCCCTACCTTAAGCCATTTTTAAAGCATATTTTTGTGACTTAGTTTTCTTTAGTGAATGGCTTATTGAATATTTTTATTAATTCTAAGTTTAGGATAAATTCAAATAATTCTAGGAGCTACTTTCGGTGCTCAAAATGCTTACGAAGATTCATTTTGACTCACTGGAGTTCAATGAATGTGTGGTGAAGTTAATTTGAATGGGATTGAGTTTCAATGGAGTTGGATGGAGATGGAGGTTGTCATGTCTCAAATTGATATTTTTGTCAAGAAGGTAGCTTTGGAAGCTCGGGAAGAGGCTCTGGCAACTCATCTCGAGTTGTTAGGGCTTTGACGATGCATGGTCTCAGTTTGGATCGAATTGAAGGGTGGGGGGGGGGGTGGGGTTATTACCCCTCCTCCCTTGAATCAAATGGCCTTGATTGATTTGGCCTCTAGTGGTCGTGGGTGGCAAGAGGAGGCTGAGTGGCTCAATTTTGTTGGCCAAGTGAAGAGCAATGGCTTCCATGGGAGGAGAGTGGGTTTCCTTGGATTTCCAAGTGTGCTAATAGATTTGTAGAGGTGAACTCACCTCCACTTGGCTCATGGCTAACCTAATCACCTTTGAGCTAGTGTCCCTCTTGCTTAGGTGGAGGCCTAGGAGGTAGCCATGTGAAGGGAAAGTGGATTTGACCATTCAAATTGAGTATTTATCATATTGGAAAGCTTTACCCATTGGTTTTGGTCAATTCGGATCAAGCATGGATGGGTTGGATTTAGGTTGACCAAAGGTGATCTAAAGAAGGGTCATGCTAAGTTTCAAGGGGTTTGGACTTGGTTTGAATGGGTTTGGCTCAATTTGACCCATAGGTTAAATTGAGCTAGGTTGTCAAGTTGACCAATTGGTTAAATTGGGTCAAACCAAGGCTTGGGTCAAGTTCAAATGAGTATTTGGAATGTTTTGGTGTAAGTAGTTTGGTTCAATTTGGCTTGAATTTGAATTTGACCCATTTGAGTTCATATAGGCCAAATAGATCAAGTTGATGATTTGCCCAAATTGGCCAAATTAGCATTGTTAGGCATTGGTTTTGTGTTCAATTGATCAATTGATGATGATTGTAGGCTTTGATTTCAATCAATTTGGATTTAAGAATGATTTAGGCCAAATTGACCTTTTAGGTCAATTTGGGCTAATTGGATCAATTGGGTTCAATTGATCACATTGGGTTTGATCAATGTTTTGATTATGCTCAATAGTCAATTTGGAATAAACTTGAGCCATTGTTTGCAATCAATTTGGGTTAGATTTTGATTTGGCCCAATTTGGTCTTTTAGGTCAACTTAGGTCAAAGGGCCAATTAGGTATAGTTTGGTTCAATTGATAGTCAAGTTATGTTCAAGGATTGATTTTGGATTTGTATATATCATTGGTTTCAATTTATTTGGCTTAGGATGAGATTTGGTTCATTTGGCTCATGTATGTTAAGTGGATTGATTTGGTGAAATGGAAAAGTTGAATAGTTTTGAGTACTTTGGTTCAATCATCATAAGAGATTTTGAAAAGTTTAGTTCAATCTAATTTGGTTTGGATTGAAATTTGGTTCAAATGGATCCTTTAGGTCACTTTGGGGGTCAAGTGAGCCTAATAGATCAATTGGATCAATTTTGGGTTGAATTGATTTAGTTGTTTGGTTATTGATTTGTGATTGATTTAAGGCTTTGGTTGAAATTGATTTGGATTCATCTTGGTTTTGACTCATTTGAATATTTGAAGTCAAATGAGTTAGGTTAGGTTTGATTTGATTAATTTTGGCTTGGTTGATTTGGTTGTAGATTTGATTTGGAATGATAATTGAAGGATTTATTAATTTATGAGAAAATCAATTGAATTTGATTTGGATTGAAGGAAAATAAGGCTAAGTCCATAGGATCAAATCATAGGCTTAGGTTTGGGTTATGGATTTGATTTTATCTTGTAGAATTGAAATGGGATTTAAATTCAGTTAAACTTGGGAATTGAATTGTATTTGGATGAATTGAATTTGAGGTTTGGTTTGAGCGAAGGAGGCAGGCATAAATTGGGTTTAGGATATAGGGTAGGTAGGTCATCTTAATCCCTAAAGCATGATCAAAACTTTATGGCTAATCCTCTTAAGTCTCTAGGCTTAGGTTAAGTGTTCACTTAGCCACTAGTAGTATCTTATAACTAAGGAGTGCTTAGTGTCTAGAAGACCTCTTGACCTATGATGAGGAGACTGAATCCTCACTCCAAAAGTGAGGTCAACAAAAGGACCCCCAATAGGTGGAGCAACCACGATGCTCTTTGGTATCCCACCCTCTCCTCCTGTGGTGGGCATACATGATCTTGTTGGGTTGCCACCACTTCACAAGTTTGAAGTGGAAGGTGGGAGCTGACCTCACTTCAATGGGAATAGATGGAGTGGGATCCTTGGGTCGTAGCTAGATCACTAGTGGAGAAGTCTCTCTCTAGAAGGGGGCTTGGAACTTTGTGGGGACTGTAGATGCTAGAACATGAACTGGAGAAGGTGGATGGTGAGTGAAGTAGTGTAGTGTGGGTGACACTAGCTGCCTCTTTGCTAGAGATCTCCTCTAAAATTGATGATCTGGTAAGGATTATACGGTCAGAATGATTGGCTCTAACA
Source organism: Cymbidium sinense (assembly GCA_021442155.1). Lineage (NCBI taxonomy): Eukaryota > Viridiplantae > Streptophyta > Magnoliopsida > Asparagales > Orchidaceae > Cymbidium > Cymbidium sinense. The sequence goes on along the minus strand of CM038232.1, from coordinate 92,884,443 downwards.
ATTTTCGATCAAGAAAATCCATCAAAGTGGAGGCCGCCATTTGGCAAACCTCTCCTCTCTTTCTTGCCCACTTGGGCAGTAAGCCTAGCCTTGGAGGCCCTTCCTGTATGTACCTAATCCCTAAAAATCTTAGGGATCAGGCTTTTCAGATCATGTAATGTATCAAACTTTGAGCATCTGGGCTCACCTTCGTGAAGAATAGATGGTAGGGCTTCCTCCTATCCCCATCTCTCAGTACCTGCAGGTGGGGGTGCGATCTGTGATAATCCTCCTCTCCCTCTAAAGCTGAGAGGGGGTGAAACCTACTACCACTCAAGAATGGAGAGGTCTCACGAGGGGAACCATTCTCAGGAACAAGGAAAGGCCTCATCTATCTTCCTTACCTTGCTCTCGTACTGTCGCTTAATCTTACGATTCTTGTTGGGGCTAAGTCTTAGTGAACAAATAGGAATGAGAACTAGAACCTACCTCAAAGGTAGGAGAGACTATCTTAGAAGCCAATATAGCATTTCCCTTCAGAGAAAGGGGAACTAATGAGGAGGTACTAGCTCGTGTCAGAACTACAGCATGGGCAATAGATTGTACTACTGGCACTTACAAATGACACTATCACTAGCACTGACATAGGTGTGGGAACCACAATAGCCATCTTCTTCATATAGGGAAACTCAAAATTAGAGTGCACGTTGAACTAAAGAAGTGGCTTCTTCCCTACCACCTCCTCTCAGCTGACGGTAGTGAGGGCTGGTCCCTCATAGGTGACCTTGAATTACTCAAATCAAAGGCCAAACTTAATGACAGGGGCACCTGTGGGTATGGCCTGATCCATGGCCAAATCCACACCGGATACAAAAAAAATCATCTTGCTGGAAGACATGGTGATGAACTGACTGAAGGAAAGAAGAAAGAATTGGGTTGGTATTGTTGGATTGAGAGAAATAAATTAGTCCCTTGCCTTGAATTGTTGACTTGAATTGTTAATTTTTATTTGAACTTTTGAATTAGAACCCTCATTTAACAAATTTAGGTATGATAAATGGGGCTCTATTAGAGAGATTTAGAGATTTGGAGGAGATACTTTGCCTTGAGTTATATGTTCGATTTTGATTTTTGAACTCACATCCAAAAAATTTAGGTATGTTAAGTGGGGTTCAATTGTTTTGGAGAGACTTTTGGAAATGTATTTGTTGTTTTCTTTTATTGGAATTTGATTTTGGAACCTTCATTTTAGCAAATTTAGGTATGCTAAATGGGATTCAATTATATGTTTTGAGAATTTTGAAAGCTTTTTATCTTGATGGTTTAATTATTGATTATTGATGTGTTGGTTTGATTTTGAAAAATAGAACTCTCATTTAACAAATTTAAGTATGTTAAATGGGGTTCAAAATGTGTGTTTGATGTTTGTTGTTGATTTGATTTTTGAAAAGGGAACTCTTATTTAAAAAATTTAGGTATGTTAAATAGAATTCAATTGTATTTTTGATATTGATGTTGCTTTGGTTTTGTTTTGAAAATGAGACTCTCATTTAATATATTTTGGTATGTTAAATGGATTTCACTTATATGTTTGATTATTTGTTTATTGAAGTGTGGTTTTATTTTGATTTTGACAATTAGACTCTCATTTAACAAATTTAGGTATGTTAAATGGAGTTTAAATGTATGTTGGATGTTTTGATTTTGATTTAGTTTTGAAAATAGAACCCTCATTTAACAAATTTAGGTATGTTAAATAGAGTTCAATTACATATTATTTATTGATGTTTGATTTTGTTTTGATTTTAAAAAAGGAAACCCTCACTTAACAAATTTAGGTATGTTAAGTGGAGTCCAATTGTATGTTGGTTGTTGGGTTTTGTTTTAATTTTGGAAGCGAGACACTCATTTAACAAATTTAGGTATGTTAAATGGAATTAGTTACTTTTTTTTTTGAAAAAAGGTTTGAATATGTTTATTTTTTGAAAGAGATGTTTGTTGTTTTGGTTTAATTTTAATTTTGAAAAGAGGAATCCTCATTTAGCAAATTTAGGTATACTAAATGAGGTTCAATTAATTTTACTTGGAAAAGGGGTTTGAAAGATTTTGATTTCATTTTAGTTGACTTTGGTTTTAAAAGAGAGCCTTAACTTAACAAATTATGTTAAGTGAAGTTTACATGATTTTTCTTTGAAAAGATTTTAAAAATTTTACAAAATATTTTATTTGATTTACTTTAGATTTAATTGAAGTTTTGTTAAGTATGGAATGAACCATGCTTCACCATGCTAGTGGTAAGAGGTTTTAAATTCTATTTCATTTATATTTGGTCATCTCATTTCTTTAATTAATTTATTATTACCTATTGGGGGACTTAATAGGGGTTTTAAGATCTACACACGAGTGAGGTCCTAAAACCTAAAGGATGTTGGCTACCCTTGCCTAAGGATGAAATAAATAAGGTGCCAACAGAAAGAAAGATTGTATTGGGCTTATATAAAATTTATCCACTATCGATGCTTAGAGACAATAATTATCCACTAGAGATGTAGAGAGGAACAATATACTATACAGAAAAGAAAATTTGTGGTGTTTATTTTTTGAATCGTTGGGTGAACACCCATGAGATCGTGAAGTGATCAGGTATGACATTAAGGTATGATGTACTATCTTAAAAGATAGAAACATCATTCTACAATAGACATAATCACCTAATAAGGACTCTTAAGCCTGATGGGTCTTCGAATATACCAGAGATCTTTCCCCTAGTTTACATGTAAAAGTAAAGTTGGGTTATTTTAAGCCGGGTTCTTTAGTTTTCTATCGAGGCAAGCCTCCATAGTTAATTATATTTTAGGACATGTGATTTTCTAAGAAAACTCTCAATTAAAATAGTCGATTATTGTCTCCAAAGATTTCAAGGTTAGAGTATCAAATGATTGGTTATTTTGAAAAATCAAATGGGATCGTTCAAGTGGAAAGACTTATTTTGGAGTCCAAAGGAAGATGAGTAGGAAATGCTCATGATACTAGGAAGCCTAGTGAGCATCTTAAAAAGATTATGGTGGGGCTTTATATATTTGAAAGTGAAGAGATTTATTTATTTGAGTTGAATTTTTATTAGATTACTAGGCTTATAATCCATCAGCACAAGATTGTAAAAATGCCTATAAGATAATGATTTATGCTCGTAGCTTGAGGAAAACTAGCAATCTCGGATCCTAAATCAAGAAAGCTTTAGCACAAGCTAAAGCATGACCTAAATCTAAGAAAAGGGACATACTGGTTTACCTCCATGAGAGAGAGTGTAAATCGTCTGACGCTTCTGGATTTACAACCACCTTGAGTGGTCGCCAGCCAACACCTCTTATGATTCAAAATCATGTGGTCTAGTCTTATAAAAGTACAAGATAGTTAGGTTTATTGCTTAATTAGAAAGAGACTAAAGTCCTAAACCCACTCCCTAAGAGACTAGAGCATGAGTGGTCTACATATATGACTTAATCTATAAAAGCAAAATCTTTTCAAATGTTACTTTATTTTGACACATTCATTTTGGACAAGGACTTTGGGATTTCTTATGCCTAAATGTATAATATTGTTTGAAGCTTAAGCTTTATAGTGAGGTTATGAATTATTTCAGAACTTGGTTGTGAGTTGTTAGTTGGGTAGAAAAATTAGTTTCGTCCTAAGAGCCTACCACATCTAGACTACACATTCAATCATCAATCATGAAGAAACAATGAAAAAGATGCAATCCTAATGGGAAATCTAAACATAACATTGAACATTTTATAGATTACCACAAAAGAATAAAATCCCGGTGCAATTGAGTATCGCCGTACACCTTAGAAAAGAGAAAATTGGGTAACCGAGCTCTACCCTTATACAACCCAGAATATAAAAGATTAATTACTATTCGAAATGAATATATGCTATGGGGCCTTCATTTATTCATTTCTTCTTTCTTCCTTGTTTGATTTGATTTGCTCCAAGGCATCACAAGGAAACCCAGGACTAAGCCTTCTAACAACTGCTAATCCTAATCCCCCATAGCACTAATCATAATTCCTATTATAAAATTACACTTTTATTGTAAGTAAATCTAACTACACATGTAAAATAGAGGTTAGCTACACATACATATATTCCTAAGCTGTTATATGGTATAATTTGGACTTAACACCCTACACATAAGTAACCAAGCCCACCTGTCCTAACTTGGATTATTCTCAAGAGTATAAGCAACCAGCAAAGAGAATATTTATACTTATTTTTGAGTAGCCCCTTAAGCATAACCCCTTGTAGAAAACATAATGAGGCTAATAGCGGCCTAACATCCAGTCTACAAAACATACACCCTAACATATAGTCTAAAATATTACATCACAAAATGAAACATCACACATACACCATCTTAACTTAGGACTAGAAGTGGTGGCTTAATTCTAATGTGTATGCCAAGGCTTTGTGTAATGTCTTACTAAGCATTAGAGTTATGATTTTCTAAGTGTGGAAGAATTTCATTTAACATAAAGGTTGATTTCCATTCAAGTTGTTTAGTTGATTTGTAAATTTTAATTTTTGCTTTACTTGATTTCATATGATTTACACTTAACATCTAAGTTTTTCAAAGAGAATAAAGAGGATTACCCTCTTTCATCCCTACCTTAAGATATTTTATAAAGCTTATTTTTATGACTTAGTTTTCTTTATAAATGGCTTATTGAATACTTTTATTAATCCTAAGTTTAGGATAACTTAAAATAATTCTATTCAATGTGAAAGGCATCTTAGGATTAATATAATTGAATTACTACCACATGACATATATCAAGTCATTCCTTTCCATCACATGTATCATTCATATGACTTTGACATTTAGTATATCAATACATACAATATATTTTGGCACACTTAAATGATGATGATGAATGCATATGTTTGGAATTTATATTTTTAGTTAATTGAATTATTTATACATGTAGATTAAAGCTCTATCCAAATTCTAATACCAAAATACAAATGAATGAAATCAAATAAGTATGTGTCATTGTTAACCAAGAAAGTGAGATAATTAAATGATCTATTTAGGGCTACTTAAAGCCTTGTATTCTCGGGATGTCCAGACTATATACTTAGTAATATTAAAACTTATGTAAATCTATATATGAATCATAAGAAAGAGAGCACTAACTTACATGTAATGTATGCCAATGACTTAGATGATTATGGATGCATGTATTTTTAATAATAAAAGGGGATTTTCATCTTTTAATTAAGCACACATACACATGTATAAAAGTTGTAAGCAAGTATGTGCCATTGTTAACAAAAAAAGTGAGGTAATCAAATGACCTCATTAGGGCTACTTAAAGCCTCGTATTCCCAGGATGTTCAAACTAAAAACTTGCTATCTTAAATACATATAAATGTATACATAATTTTAAGGATGAAAATTATGCAAGATTGTATTTTCTTTAGTTAGATTATTTATGCATATGAATTAAAGCTCTATCCAAATTCTAATACCAAAATACATAAGAATGAAATTAAATAAGTATGTGTCATCATTAACTAGAGAAGTGAGATAATCAAATGACCTCCATGTTCTACTTAAAGCCTCATAATTTCAGGATATCTAGACTTTATACTTATAAACATTCAAACTTATGTAAATCTATATATGAATTACAAGAAAAATAGCCTCACACACATATGACTAAGCTATAAGCATGTACAAATCCTATATGTATTCATAACTATCATCACTCTACATATTATTATCATTTTAAAACCTTTGGAAAATATATTTGAATTTATTAGTGATAATAGCCACACATTTATTAAATTAAGCTAACACATGCAAGCTTACATAAATAAAATCTATTTGATTCATTTAGATTTGAAAACATGAATGCATGGATTCATATGACATACAACATATAGAAGTGATTGGAAAGGAATAACTAAATATAAACACATGATTCATCCAAATACATTAACTCCTAAGGACAATCACATCAAATAAAATTATTTAAAGAAAACTAAAGTTCATTATTAATTTGATTTTGGATTTGAGTTGATTTAAAGTGGAGAAAAATTATTTGTTATTTTAACCCCATTCCCATGTTGGTAATCTCAATTAGTTCAAGGAAAGATAATGAAATGAATTTTCTGAGCTAATTAGGTTGAAACATTAATTAAATCACTTAATTACCCTTTCCTATACTTCTTTAATTTGATTAATCATTTAATCATGAGCCAAAATGGTATGAACATGTGAGAAAAGTAAAGTTTCAATGCTCTAAGGACCTAGTGCAATTGGCTCATAATTAAAGATTAATTTAGTTAAATAACCTAATTAAGTACTTTTATGATTTTCACACTTATGGGTTAATCATAATTTTCTTAAATGGTCGTATGTTATTAAACACATAAAGAAGAACCCTTAATATCATTGATAATTATCTAATGTGATTTGCATTTCAATTTGATTTAATTTAGCCATTTGATTAATTAATTAGACACTTAATTAATTATTATCTTAATTAATCCCTTTAATAACAAAATGAACTTGGGAAATAGATTAAGAAGGAGGCCCTAATCATTCCCCCTCATCCATTTAATGTTAATCAATGATTAGTGAGCTCTAATTAATTAATTTTTATTACTTTGAATGTTAATTAATTATTAAAGTAATTAAAGTGGATAATTAGGGTTTGGAACATCAATTTCCCTAATTACCTAGGCAATAAATTCTAAGAAAATCATGGGAGGTAGAGGTCATCCCATTGAATGAACACACAAAGTTTGAAAACCAATTACTTAAGTAATTAAGACTAAATTAAGCTAATTGATCCAACATTTAAAGTTTAATTATGCTTTAATTATTGTTCAAAACCAAATGAAAATATTTTTAATTAAATCTCCTCTATTTTACCTTTAAAATGAGTATTTATTTGTTTTCATTTTTTATATTTTTCTACAATTAGTTATGGTTTTTTAAAGTTTTAGTGATTAAAATATATAATTTAGCCTTAATTAAGCCTAATCCCATCAGCGTCATGTAGATTGCTGACATGGCATGCTTTCCATGTGGTGTCACGAGATTGGTTATTTAAAATCATCGAGTCATTTCAACGTGGTGGCGGCGTGCTTTTGTCCCCACTGTCCGATCTAAGATTGGATGGCAGAGACTAATCCTGTGGTTCCTAAGGATTAAATCAAGATTAATCTAATTGGGAGGTCATGGCTATTTATTTCAATCACATGGAATGGATGTCAGATGATCTATCATCCCCCAAGTGATGGAAGAAAAATACCATCCACCTTCCTCCACCCAAATCGAGCTCGAAGGAGCTTAAGGAGGCTTGATCATTCCCACACCTTCACGAGAGTGATCTACAAAGATCCTATGTTTGGATTTGCATGACATTCACATTTCCATCAAAAAGGCCTAAAAAAAAATTTGAAAATCACTTGGTTTGCCAGAAAATATCTCACCAGAGCTTCAAACTGATGGTGAACTGACTGAGGTAGCTTTTCCTTGAAGAGTCGAATCCCTGTTGAGAAGATGTCACCTTGATTCCTCATCAGTAGCTCTGTGGACCAAATGTCACCAGAATCCTCACCGGAGTTGGTCCAGGAGGTACTTTTGGTGCTCAAAATGCTCGAGGGAAGATTCATTTTGAACCGCTAAAGTTCAATAAATGTGCGGTGAAGTTAATTTGAATGGGGTTGAGTTTCAGTGGAGTTGGATGGAAATTAAAGTTGTCCTATCTTGTTGGTTTTCTAGAAAGAAGGAAGCTTGGGAAGAGACTGTAGCGGCTCGTCTTGAGTTGTTAGGGCTCTGACGATGCTTGGTTTCTCAGTTTGGATCAAATTGAGGGGGTACCCTCCTCCTTGGATCAATAGCCTTGATTGGTTTGGCCTCTAGTGGTCGTCCGACCATCGTAGGTAGTCATGGGTGAAAGGAGGAGGCTGAGGTGGCTCAATTTGGTTAGCCAAGTGAAGAGGAGTGGCTGTCATGGAAGGAGAGTGGGTGTCCTTGGGTTGCAAAGTGTGCCAATGGATTTGGAGAGGTGAACTAACCTTCATTTGGCTCATGGCTGACCCAATCACCTTTAGGTTAGGTGAGCTAGTGTCCCTCTTGCTTAAGTGGAGGCCTATGAGACAGCCATGTGGAGGGAAAGTGGATTTGACATTCAAATGGGAGTATATGTCCCATTTGCCAAGCTTTTCCCATTGGGTTTAGGTCCATTCGGGTCAAGGATGGATTGGGTTGATTTGGGCTGACAAGGTGACCTAAGGAAGGTCATGCTAAGTTTCAAGAGAGTCAATTGGGTCAAATGACAAACAAATTGGTCAAACACTTTAAGTTCAAATATTTATAATGTTTTTGGTTTGGTTTAATTTGGCTAGGATTTGAATTTGACCCATTTGAGTTCATATGGGTCAAATAGGTCAAGTTGACCAATTTGGCAAAATTGGCTTGGGTTAAACATTGGTTAGTGTTCAATAGATCAATTGAAGATGATTGTAGGCTTTGATTTCAATCAATTTGGATTTAAGAATTATATAGGCCAAATTGACCCTTTATGTCAATTTGGGCTTATTGGGTCAATTTGGGCTAATTCGGTTAATTGGGTTCAAATGGTCAAATTAGGTTCAATCAAGGCTTTGATCATGCTCAATAGTCAATTTGGAATGAACTTGAGCCATTAATTGCAATCAATTTAGGTTAGATTTTGATGTGGCCCAATTTGGTCTTTTTGGTCAAATTATGCCAACTTGGGTCAAAGAGCCAATTAGGTTTAGTTTGGCTCAATTGATGGTCAAGTTATGTCCGAAGACTGATTTTGGATTTGTATGAATCATTGGTTTCAATTGATTTGGCTTAGGATGAGATTTGGTTCATTTGGCTCATGTAGGTTAAGTGGGTTGATTTGGTTTGACCCAATTGATGGAAATTGATCAATCAAGGATGATCAATAATAATCATAGGAGGTTTTGGATGGTTTGGTTCAATTCAATTTGGATTGGATTGGGATTTAGTTCAAATGGGTCCTTTAGGTCACTTTGGGTCAAGTAAGCCTAATGGTTAATTGGATCAATTTTGGGCTGAATTGAGTTTAGTTGAGTTTGGATATTAATTTTGGATTATTTTAAGGCTTTGGTTGTAATTGATTTGGATTCAATTTGGTTTTGGCTCATTTGAATATTTGAAGTCAAATGGGTTAGGTTAGGTTTGATTGGATTGATTTTGGCTTGGTTGATTTGGTTGTAGATTTAATTTGGAATAATAATTGAAGGATTGATTAATTTATGAGAAAATTAATTAAATTTGGTTTGGATTGAAGAAATATTGGCTAAGTCCATAGGATCAAATCATAGGATTAGGTTTGGGTTATGGATTTAATTTTGGCTTAGAGATTTGAATTAAGATTGAAATTTTGTTGGATTTGAGATTGGACTGAATTTGGATGAATTGAATTTGAGATTTGGTTTGAGCTAAGGAGTTAGGCATAAATTGTGTTTAGGCTACAAGGTAGGTAGGTCATCCTAATCCTTAAGGCATGATCTAAACCCTATGGCTAATCCTCCTAAGTCTAGGCTTAGGTTAAGTCTTCACTTAGCCAGTAGAAGTATCTTATAACTAAGGAGCTCTTAATATTTAGAAGACCTCTAGTCATATGATGAGAAGATTGAATCCTCACTCCAAAAGTGAGGTCAACATTGAGCTAGTTAGGGATAGCACTCTGCTTGTCCAGAACATCCATGCATTACTTCTTCATAGCACAATTCAGTTATGAGTCACCATTCAACATACATCCCAGTAGTGCCAGAGTGAGTGGATGATAGATCTTTGGAGGATATTTTGAAAGACAATCATTCTATGGTGAGACAGATAGTTGGAGATGAACAATTTGATCAAGAGGAGGATATGATAGACTTTAATGCTTATGAAGATGACCTATTGGATGATGTTGAAGTCCATATGGTAGAAACCCAAGGATCATTGCATAGGGAGCATCCTAGCCAAAAAGCCAAAAGCATTGTAGTTGAGAAAGGTGAGACACCAGACTCAACTCAACACCTCCGCAAATCAAACTCAAAGATGATCAGATTGATAAGATGAGAGAAAGGTAGAAGAGTTTATGGTAGTGGTCTTAGCATTCCAAAACCAACCACCTGTCTCATAACCCATTCCTATGTAGGCTGACAAACCTGAGCTAGTGCACATCCTAGATCATCCCAAGAGCACTACTCCTATGGATGAGGATGCCGGTAGTTTGCATAGGAAGGTGATCGATAACACCTCCATGCATGAAAAGGATATCAAGCAAATGGTCGAGCAACAAGTGAAGGAAGCGTTGGCACAAGCCCAATGGAGTTCATCAGTTTCAAAGGGTAGATCTTAGCCAAAGAATTTTGATGTAGTCAATACCCCAAGGGTTTTATGCCACCATCATTCAAGGTATTTGATGGTAGTGGAAATCATAGGAATCATATAACACACTTTAGGCCCATTTGTTGCAATGCCGATGGTAGCGACACCTTATTTTTATGGCAGTTTATCAATAGCCTTTCTAGAGTTGCATTTGATTGGTACACTGAACCAAATGATTCGGTGAAGTCCTTTGCAGAGTTAGAGTAGCTCTTCATCAAGAAATTTGTAGGTGCTCAGTAAAGGGTGATTGTAGGGGACCTCATTGTATAAAATAAAAACACAATGAGTCCCTTATTGATTATATTCTTAGATGGAGAAACATAAGCATGAAATGTAAACCACAATTGTAGCATGCCATTGAGACTCTTCTCAAGAATATCCATGGCTCAGTCGCCTTGATGCTCAAGGGCTTTACTATAAAAACATTTGAAAAACTAATCAGCAAGGAGGCTAACATACAAAGGAAGCTAAACATTTACCCTTCTCATAGCAATCATCTAAGCCCAATCCCTAGAAGGTTTTTGAGAAGAAGCTAATGATAGTTATGGAATCAGATAAGGGGAAGCAACCACTGAGATCACAGTTTAAGAGGCCTAGAGTTTAATAGCCTCCATTCATGCCTCCTCTTCCACTACCTCGATCGCACAATAGCCACCACAATAGCCTATATAGCAATGATATCAGTATCCATCACCAGGAAGCTATTTTCCACCTACTCCTGGTGATAATCTCAACAATCCATGCTCATTCAAGTTGAAGGTAGTCAAGAAGATCTTCAAGAACTTTCTCAAGAAGCCTGATTTCTAGCTAGCCAAGCCTAGAAAGCTATAGGAAGTGGGTAGGAGTGATGATCCTAACTACTGGCCCAAATAGGCCATGTCTTAGAAGATTACCTTACCTTCAAGGATTGAGTTGAGCATAGCTACAAGTCAAGAGCCATAATTATCTTCAAATAATACTTAGTAGGATAACCTTCAGCTTCTATTAAAGTAGTCTTTGGAGATACATATGATCCTCTTAAGATAAAAGAAGGTTAGGATATCTCTTTATTACATACCTCTAAGAAAATCATTTCTAAAATCAAGAAACTTTCTCTATAGGTGCTTGACTTTGCTCAAGCCTCCAACACCAAGGAAGGTCTACTAATTGTGAGGGATAACTCGATGAGGGTGGAAACTCATCAGCAACAACAACCATGACTTTCCCAAGATAGTTCCATTACGCAACCACCGTCTGAGTCCAACATTCCTCCTTCCACCGCTACAGCTACCACATCTACTAACTCCTCCAGACATTGTGTGCGTGGATGAGGGGAAACTCACACTACTTACTTTACATGATTTCTACTATGTACCACCTCCAAAATTAAAAAAGAATCAATGAAGAGGAATGATTCTACTTTCATCTTGTATACATTTGATGATCTCAGTGATTAGTTTTCTATCAATAGTTCTCCAAGTCATAATAATAACAATCGAAATAATTTTGATCAATCCCATTCTGATTCAGAAATAGATTTCCCTTTTTTGAATCATCAGGGTTCACCACTTGAGATTGATTTGGAGTCATCTAACTCGATGATCTTTTAGGAGAAGCTGTAGATATACCCAACGAGTAGGTAGAACTTTCCACAAGCTCCTCATCACAAGAAGTCATTGAAGCCAACCTTCATAGTGGTAAAGTTCTACCTCCTATGGTAACACCTTAAGATAAGTAAATAAGTCATTGGTTCTAATGAGCAGATAGCCCTCAACATAATGGTCCACCCTTGGATATGCTTATGTAGGACCAACCCAAAGTCGACTACAATGTCTTAGCATACCTTAGAAAGTCGCCAGCTAAGTTGAGCATATATGATGCCTTTGTCTTATCTAAAGATATGAGGAGTCACTAGTCAAAGCCTTACTTGACCGAAATATGCTTAACTCAGTTGGCCGCTATTGATCAGGTGGAGAGGAGGCATGCTTTTCAAAAGAATTCCTAGGAGTTATATTCTCAAATGAAGAACTACTTCTAAGGATAATTGAGTACAACCGTCTTCTCTACATTATAGGGTATGTTGGCAGATTCAAGCTATCTAAAGTTTTGGTTGACTCAAGTTCATCAATCAATATTATGAGTCTAAGAACCCTTGCCTACTTGAGGATTGACATCTCCAAACTCCATGTAGAGAAGATGATGTTGAAAGGATTCAATGAACAAAGCGAGAGTCTTAGATTCTAGAGTGTTGCCTTTGGAGATAGATGATTGGAAAAATAGAACCTAAGTTTCACATAATAGATTCTGATACATCTTTCAATTATTTGCTGGGGAGATCTTGGGTACATGAGAACAACATGGTTCTATCCTCTCTACATTAGTGCATCAAGTTTATAAGGGGTGGAATTGAGTATTATGTCAAAGGAGATCTCAAACTAATCATAGTACATGAGGTTAGGATTTATGAGGATGCAAACTATTACCTCCCTAAGAAATAAAATATTTTCTCTCATGAACTTCATCAAAATGAAAAGTAAAAAAAAAGAAAAGAAAGAAAAGAAAGAAAGAAAATAAAAAAGAAAATGAAAAAAAGAAAAGAAAAGGGAATGAGAAGAAGATCTTAGGGAGGATATGGAGCCTGAGATTATATTCCACCCACAGTTTCGAATAAGTGGGGAAGATGACCTGGCCTCCATTAGCATGAGGAAGAGGTAAGTCCAATGGGAGTCTTAAAGGTGGAAGACCTCCATACCTACCATCTACTAGGAGATTCATCCCAGCATCCAAGAGTACACCTACTATGGACATAGACTTAGAATCTAGTTCAAAGGATGGGTCCTATGTAGTTAACACGCTAGCTAGCTCTTCTCGACTGCAGATCTTCATTGGAGGTGACACTAGTGCTCGATAGTGATGAAGACCAGGTTCCCAAGCAAAGCATGAATGTATCCAAGTCTCTCTTATGTGAAACTGTTAGACATCATATTGGTACCATAGCTCTAACCCACTTTCCTCATAAAAAGTTGAGAGTTTGGTAATTAAGGAAGCCCCTAAAGCATGTGCAAATACTACAAATATCATCAAGTCAAGTAGTTGATGTAAAACTTGAGGATGAATCTTTCAAAGAATTAATGAAACTACCTTTTGATTGGTACTCACCTTGTGTTCTTAATTTGGAAAAGAAAGGTTTAATTTCACATACATGGCCTAAGCATAGGTCAGAGTACTTTGAAAGGTTATTGGATAATAAATGCAAGAGTTCTCAATCAAGACTAGGACTAGGCTTTGGTATAGTAGGACCAGTCGATGATGATGATGAGTATTGCCTAGTCATCACCAATCATTTAGAATCTGATAGGTTCTTCTCGAACCACATGAACTCATATGAGGAGGTGTGCTTAGAAACATCAGATGATCTAGATGATCTCAAGTCATAGATGCACCCCCAAATTTTAAGGAGGAAATCAAATCAACCATCAATGAACTCAAAGAAATCAACTTGGGGACTAATACAATCTACGCTCGACATACATCAGCTCCTTGTTGAATGAATTTGAAACTAGAGACTTAGTTAGGCTACTTGGTTTAAGGACTACTTTGCATGGACTTATGAAGAGATGCCTGGACTAATTCTTGATGTAGCAGTTCATAAGCTAGTAATATAGCCTTACGCTAATCCCATCAAGCAAGCTCCTAGATGCATGTGATTGGACATTGAGCAATAAAACATTTGAAGTCAAAAAATTGATCGATGATCATTTCATCTAGGAGAAAAAATACCCCACTTGGTTGGTTAGCATCATTCCAGTTAAGAAGAAGAATGTCCAAATTTTTATATGCATCAATTTTAGGGATCTTAACAAGGCATGTCCAAAAGAATAATTTTCACTATCAATATTAGAACTGATGATGGACATTGGCTCATCTTATGTAGTCCTCTCTTTCATGGATGGTTCATCTAGATACAACCAAATAAGATGGCACCTAAAGATGAAAGAATACTACTTTTAGAACCATGATCATAATTTATTATTATAAGGACATGACTTTCGGCCTGAAAATGCCAGCACCACTTACAAGCAGGCCATGACTTAGATCTTTGATGAACTCATTCATCATCAAGTTGAATGCTACGTCGATCATCTCATGGTCAAAAGTAAAGAAAAGGAAGACTATCTCTTTGACTTGAGAGTAGTTTTTGAGATGTTAAGGCAATACAACCTTAAAATGAACCCTCTGAAGTGCACATTAAGAGTATCTATTCAGAAAAGTTTCTTAGGTTTGATGTCCAACATTGTGCAATTGTAATCGACCTGGAGAAGATTAAAGTGATATTAGAAATTCCACCACCTAAAAGTCTAACCTAAATTAGATCATTTTAAGAGAGGTTGGCATATATAAGATGCTTTATATCCAACCTATCAAGCAGATGTCATCCATTCTTTGCACTAGTCAAGAAGGATTTCAAGTTCAAGTGGGATGACAAGTGCGAGCATGCCCTTGAGAGCATCAAGGAATATCTCATGACACCGCGAGTCCTAGCTGCCCCTATCTCAGGAAAACCTTTAATACTATACATTGTTGCATTAGAAGACTCCCTTGGTGCTTTGTTTCCCAAGCCAATGATAAGGGGAAAGAGAATGCATTCTGCTATCTCTATCATCATCTAATACCTGTTGAGGCAAATTATCCACCCATTGAGAAGCATTGCCAAGCTTTAATCTTTACATCCTAGAAGTTATGACATTATATGCTCTTTTATAAAGTAAACTTGATTTCTAGAATCAATCCACTATAATATCTCATGACACGACCGACACTATCTAGACGGTTGACACAATGGTTCATGATTTTATCAGTTTGACATCACATTCGTACCCCTCCATGCAGTAAAAGGATAAACACTCATAGATTTCTTAACAACAAAACCACCTCCTGCTGATTCTCTGCTCAGTGATGGTCTCCCTGATGAACAAATCATGAACTTAAGGGATACAAGCATTCACCATTGGGAGATGTACTTTGATGGTGCGGCTTCCTCTCAAAGAGGAGAAGAACCATAATCCACTCCCAGGTAAGGCAGGGGTAGGGATTGTTCTCCTAATGCCAGACCATGATATGATGAGATTCTCATATCATCTATCTGAGCCTTGCACCAATAATGAAACAAAATATGAGGCTTTGATTTTTGGTATGGAGTTAGCTATCTCACTAGGCATTTAGAATATCAACATCTTTAGGGATTCAAAGCTAGTCATCAACAAGATCATTGTGTCCTACAAGGTCTTGAAGCCCAAACTCCATCACTATCATAAGTACACCATGGCATTACTAGCCCAAATCCTAGAGGTCACAACCTACAAGATCCCTCGAGGAGAAAATTTCATAGCTGATGCCTTAGCCAAGCTTGCTAAAGAGTTGGTGTGGTGTTTTAATTTTGATGTTGTGGGTGAACACCACATAGATTTTAGGGTTGTACTTATTGAAGTGATCAAAAATGATATTGAGGTATGATATACTATCTCAAAAGATAGAAACATCACCCTACAATGGACCTAACCACAAAAATAAAGACTCTTAAGGCATGATGGGTCTTCGAATATACTAGAGATCTTTCTCCTACTTTACATGGAAAAGTAAAGGAGGGTTTATTTTATGTTGGATTCTTTAATTCCCTATGGATGCAAGCCTCTAAAGTTAATTACATCCTAGGAAATGAAATTTTTTAAGAAAACTCTTGATAAAAGTAGTCAATCAGTTATCTCCAAATATTTCAAGGTTAACACTATCAATAAATTGATATTTTGGAAAATCAAGTGGGAATGTTTAATTGGAAGACTTATTCTCGAATCCAGAGGAAGATAAATAAGAAGTGCTCATGATACTAGGAATCCAAGTGAGCATTCCAATCTATTCTATTGTGAGGCTTTATATGTTTGAAATTGAGTATTTATTTTGATCTAAATTGAAATTTTATTAGAATTCTAGGGGTTATAGTCCATCAACACAAGATTGTGGTACCTAAGAGATGAGGATTTAAGCTCATAGCCCAAAAGAAATAAGTAACCTCAGAACCTAAATCTAAGGTGCTTTAACATAAGCTAAGAGCGCGCCCTAAGTCCAAATGGAAAGAGGGCTACAATGATTTACCTCCATAAGAGAGAATAAACATATCCAACTCTTCTGGACTTATAACTATTTGGAGTGGCCACTAGCTAACACCTCTTATGCTTTAAACTCATGTAGGCTAGTCTTATGTAATTAAAAGATAGCTGGGCTTATTATTTAATTAGGAAACAGACTATAGTCTTAAACTCACTCCCTAAGAGACTAGAGCATTATTGGTATGAAATTATGACTTAAACTAAATACAAAATTTTACAAATTTTATATCATTTTGACACAATATTTTGGACAAAGGCTTGGGATATTTTATGCCTAAATGCATGATGAAATTTGGTTGCTGACCAAATCAGAAAGAGAGAGGGTGAATCTCTACCATGAGGGGGTGCTCTCATAGGTCAAGCATTCCCTAAAGTGCAAGAATGGAGGCCCTTATTTGTTCAAGAGTGATATAAGATGTCATGCATAATGTGAGACATTCAACATTCAGCTAAAGGGTTGCTAAATCTTTTAATTATTTTGATTATATCCTAAGCTTTAGAGTGAGATTGAAAGTTATTCTAAATTTTAGTTATGAGTTATCAATTGGGTAGAAAAATTAATTTTAACTTAAGAGCCTACCGCATCCAGGCCACACATCCAAACATCAAGTTTAAGAAACTATGAAAATCATACTATTCTAGTGCACAAGCTAAACACAACAACAATAATTTTATAGACTACCATGAAAGAATAAAAGGCCGGTGTGGCCAGGTACCGCCTTACACCCTAGAAAAGAGACAAATTTGGGTAGCCGTACTTTACCATAACACAACCTAGATTACAAAATAATACTACAATTAAAATTAAATTAGATGTTACGGGGGGTCTTAATTTTTTATTTCTTCTTTCTTCTTTCTTTATTTTGATTTGATTTGCTCCAAGGCATCACAGGGCACCCTAGGACTATGCCTTCTAGCCACTGTTCATCCTGAACCCCATAGCGCTAATCCTAATTCTTATTTCAAAAATTACATTTTTATGAATAGTAAAATATAACTACACTTGCAAAACATATGTTAGCTAAACATACATACAAATCCAAGTAATTATATTTTATAATTGGACTTTTATAATAAATATTTATATTATTAGCATCTAGGCTAAGCTACATTTCCTAACGTCTAGTCTAAAACATTACATCATATAATAAAACATAATATCATACATACATCATCCTAACCTAAAGCTAGAAGTGATGGCTTAGCATTCTAATGTATGTGTTTGGGCTTAGTGTGGTATATCTTTCTGGGCTTTTGAGTTATGATTGTCTAAAGTTTGGAATTATTTACGTTAATCATTTGGGGAGGTTTCATTTTAGAAGATTTGCAAATTTTATTTTATTTGATATTCGCTTAGCATCTAAGTGTTGTAAAGAGAAGAAGAAGGCTTAACCTCCTTCATCCCTACCTTAAGTTATTTTCTAAAGCACATTTTTATGACTTAGTTTCTTTTAGTGAATTATTTATTAAATGTTTTTTATTTATCCTAAGTTAGAATTAATCTTAAAGAATCCTACTCAACATGAAAGGCATCTTAAGACTAATGTAATTGAATTTCCATCACATAGATAATGTTGAACCATTCCTTTTCTTTTCCCATAACACGCATATGATTTAGGCTTTAATATACCTACACATGCAATATATTTTTGTCACAATTGAATAATTATGAATGCATATATTTTGGTAGAAAAGGGGATTTTCATTCTTTACTCAAATACACACACAAATGTATAAAAAATGTAAGCAAGTACCTGCCATTGTTTAAACTAAGAAAGTGAGATAATCAATGACCTTACATGTGAATGTATACATAACCAAGAGAATAAAAATCATGCGAAAGATTACTATTTTTAGTTGAATTATTTACACATGTAGAGTAAAGCTCTATTCAAATTCTAGTATAAGTACACATAGGAATGAAATAAAATAAGTACATGCCTTTGTTAAATAGGGAAGTGAGGTAATCAATAACCTCTGTGGGCTACTTAAAGCCTCATATTCCTGGGATGTCCAGACTATATACTTATTAGCATTCAAACATATGTAAACCCATACATAAATATAGAAAAGAAAACAACACTTTAACATGCTTAGGCTATAAACACATGAAAATCTTATATAAGCATTCATAGCTAATATCACACTAACTTTTCACTATTAATTTATAATTTAGAAATTTATTAATGATAATAGCCATACATATAATAAGGCCAACACATGCAACTTACACATAAATAAATTTTATTTGATCATTTTACTTTGAAAGCATGAATGCATGATACCACATGACATAGAACATTTATAGTGATTAAAAAGAAATGATTGAACATAACCACATAATTCATACAACTACATTAATTCCTAAGGACAATCACATTAAATAAAACCACTTCAGGAAAACCAATGATTGTTATTAAATTTGATTTTTGGATTTGAATTAATAAACTAAAAGATGAGAAACATTTGTTATTTTTATCCTATCCCATGTTGATGATTTAGTATGTTCAAAGAGAAGTAATTAAGTGGATTCTATGAATTAATTAAGTTGGAATCATTAAGAAATTTAATTACCCTTTCCTATGCTTCTTTAATTTAATTAACCACTTGTTCATGAGCCTTAAATGATATGCAAATGAGCAATTATGATTACAAAGCTCCTAAAATACTAATGCAAGGGGCTCACACTTAAGTTTTAATTAGATTAATGAATATAATTAAGTACTTTTATGATTTTCCCACACCCATGGATTAATCATAATTTCCTTATGGGTCTTTATGTTTTTGAACACATAAAGAGGAACCCTCAAATTGAATGTTAATTATCTGATCTAAGTATCATTTTAATTTGATTTGATTTCATCATTAATTACTTAATTAATTTTTAGTTAAATTAAGATTTTAACTTAATCCTCTCTAATGAAATGAGTTTGGGAAAGTAATTAGGAAAGAGGTACTAATCACTCCCCTTCATCATCTCAGTATTAATTAGTGATTAATGAAATTTAATTAATTAATTTTTTTATTTAGAATTTTTAATAATTAATAAATCATTTAAAAGGGTAATTAAGGTTTGAATTCCAAATTCTTCTAATTACCTAGCCAATAAATCCCAAGAAATTATGGGAGATAGAGGTCATCCCACTAAATCAATATGCCAAGTTTGGGATTAATTGCCCAAGTGATTAGGGCTTACTTAAGCTAATTAAAGAAACATTCAAATGCTAATTAAGATATATTTACTATTTAAAACTTAATAAAGTTATTTTTAATAAAATCTCATATGTTTAACCTTTCCAAAATGGGTTTATTTGTATTTTTGAATTTTTTTATAATTAGTTATGAATTTTTTAATTTCTAAGAAATTAATGATATTTTTAAGCCTAATTAATCCTTAATCCCATCGGTGTCATGCAGGAGCTGGTGTGGCGATGCTTTCCACTTGGCACTGCAGGATTGGCTAGTTAAAACGTCTAACGTGGCATGTTGAGTCAACGATAGTCATATGTTTCTCATTCATCGATTAATGATGGGATTAATCTTGTGATTCCAAATAGAATTAAATTGAGATAATCTAACAAATTAATCACAATCATCCATTCCTATCATGCAGAATGGACGACAGATGATCCTTAGTCCCCCGAGAGATGGAAGACGAACATCGTCCACCCTCCTTCGCTTGATCCAAGCTCGTCGGAGCTTGTGAGGCTTCGAGATTGACTCCAAATCATTCAAGAAGAAGATCTAGAGAGATCCTATAGTGGCAATCTCTTGAAATCACAAAATTCTTCATAGAAGACCAATACCTAGGGGATTTTCTATGAATTGCCAGCATTTACCTTGGAGCTCAAGATTGGTGATCCAATGGCTGAGGTAGCTTTTTCTTGAAGAGATGAAGCCCTGTTGAGATGTGATGCCTCCCCGCCAGTCTCTGTGGACCAAACATCATAGGAATCCTCATCAATGTTGGTGTTGGGATACTCTTTGATGCTCAAATTGATCAAGAATTGATTCGTTCCTCCTCATCGAAGCTTGGAGAGTATGTGGGTGAAGTTAATTTTGATTTGGTTGAGTTTGAGAGGAATTGGATGGGGTGCGGCATCAATTTTTCTTAGGTTTGGTGTCATCGATGATGGGGAGGCCAAGGGTATTGGGAAAGCACTAGGGAAGTTTGTATCCTCGCTAGCTCTTTAAAACTCTAATTGTGTGTTGGAATGAGATGGGGAGGAGTATACTCTCCTCTGCTTCAAATCAGATGATTGGACATCTTTGGACATTTGGTTATCGCCCGGCCAGTGCAGAGATGGAGATGCGAGAGGGGTGCTAAGGTGGAGCTCTTTGAGTGGCTAAGTGAAGGAAGGTCCTTGCTCCCATGGTGAGTCCCCCTGACCCAACCAAAGCTAGTTGGGCTAGTGGTTCAATGGTCCAATTTGAGCTAAGGAGTAGGTAAGACCACCCATATATGGATTTTGTCCTATTTGGAAAGCTTTACCCAATGAGTCTTAGCCTAATTCAGGTCCAAGATGGGTTGGGTTTGATTTGGGCTGACCCATGGTGACCAAGGATGGGTCATGACAAGTTTGGTTGGGTTTGGGTTCCGTTTGAATGGGTTTAGCTCAATTTGACCCATGTAGGTCAAATTGGGCTAGGTGAGGTAGGTTGACCTATGGGCCAAATTGAATCAAACCATGGGTTGAGACATGTTCAAATGATGATTTGGGATATTTTGATTCAATTGGTTTGAATTAATCTGGAATAGATTTGAATTCGGCACATATGGGTTCATATGGGTCAAATGGGCTAAGTTGACCAATTTGGTCAAATTGATCAAAATTGGCTTGGGTTAGGTGTTGGATTGGATTCAATTGATGATTTGAAGATGATTGTAGGTGTTGATTTCAAATAATTTAGATTTAGAAATGATTTAGCTCAAATTGACTCTTTAGGTTAATTTGAGCTAAATGGGTTAATTAGGTTGACCTGGTCAAATTGGGTTCCAAGGGTTTGATCATGTTCAATAATCAATTTGTGATGGATTTGAGTCATTGGTTGTGATCAATTTGATTTAGAATTTGATTAGGCCCAATTTGGCCCTTTAGGTCAAATTCAATCAACTTGGGTCAAGTGATCAAATTAAGTTGGTTTGACCCACTTGATTGCAATTGATCAATCAAGGATGATCAATAATAAATATAGAAGGGATTGGATGGATTGATTCAATCCAATTTAGGTTGAATTGAATTTTGAATCAAATGAGTTCTTTAGGTCACTTTGGGTCAAGTGAGCCAATTGGGCTAGTTGAGTTGGACTATTTTGATTTGGGTTAAATTTAGTTTGATGATTGATTTAGGATTGATTGTTGTCTTTGATTACAATTAATTTGGGTTTAATTAGATTTTAATCCATTTATACCCTTTAAGTCAAATGGGTTAAGTTGGGTTAACTAAATTGATTTGATTGGGTTGGATTGATTATAGATTTTGGATAGGTTTGGAATGAAGGGTTTGAGTGCTTTTGTGAAATTCAATTGGGTTTGGTTTGATTAAAGGAGCTTTGGGTTACATCCATAAGATTGGATTATGGGATTAAGATGTGTTTATGTTTAAACCATTTTGGCATGGTAGCTTGGATATGAAATATGATTCAATTGGGCTTGAGATTAGTTGGATTTGATTTGAAGTTGGTTTTGGACTTTGGGTTAAACATAAAGTTTAGTTTAGGCCATAGGGTAAGTAGATTCCATTGGTCTTAAGGCATAGTCTAAGCCAAAGGAAAACCCTCCTAAGTCTCTAAGTTTGGGTTTAGTGTTCACTTAGTCACTAGAAGTGTCCTATGACTAAGAAGATCCTAGTATCTCGAAGACTCCTAGGTCTAAGATGAGAAGATTGAGTCCTCACTCTAAAAGTGAGGTCAATAATTGGCATGTACGGAAGATGAGTCCATATCAATAGGGGTCCACAATAGCCAAGTCTTACCTCTTATTGATGTTGAACTCATTGATAAATACTCTCTTGAAGTGGAGGTTGTCATTTCCAAAAAGGCCAAGGAACTGGATTAGAGGCAACCCTTCATTGATTATCTAAACAAAGGCAAACTACCTCAAGAGAAATCTCAAGCCCATTAAGTGAAGAAGAAATCACTCTCTTATGCCCTCATGCATGGTGTCTTATATCGATGATCCTTAATAGTTCTAAGGAGACCAATTGTTGCCCTTCACAAGATGGAAGATAATTTTGAACCTACTTAAGAAGGCCCTTCCAACATAAAAAAGGCCTACCAAGGTGGATCCAATCAACTCATCAATCATATAGGCGAACATCTGATGTTGTATTTTATTTTGTGATGTAATGTTTAGAAATGGATGTTAGGATTATTTATGCAGATTGGATGTTAAGCCACTATTAGCCTAATGATGTTTTATGAAGGAAATTATGTTAAAAGGGTCTCTAAAATAATAAATAAATATAAATACATTTGTTTATAGGTTACTTATTCCCCTTTGCATAATTCACATTATGATAGGGGGGCTTGGTTACCCATGTACAGGGTGCTAAATCCAAAAATATAGAATATAACTGTTTGGTTTGTATGGTTGTTTAGCTAATATTTGCTTTGCAAGTGTAGTTAGATTTTAGTTTCTATAAGCATGTAATTTTATAATAGGAGTTAGAATTGATGTTTTGGGGTTTAGGATGAGAGTGGCTAGAAGGAAAATACTTGGGAGACCCTGTGAAGCTTAGAGCAAAACCAAATCAAAAAGGAGGAAATAAAGAAAAGAATGAAGATCCCCATAGCATTTATTTTAATTGTAATTATAATATTCTTTTATAATCTGGGTTGTATAAGGGTAGAGCTCGACTACCCAACTTTTTTTATTTTTAGGGGTGTACGGTAGTACCCTGCCGCAGTAGCCTTTTATTCTTTTACAAAATTTATGATTGTTTAATTATTATGTTTAGCTTGTACAATAAAAATGACATGATTTTCATAGGTTTCTTAAAGCTTGATGATTGAATGTGTGGCTTGGATGCATTATACTCTTTAGGATAAAATTAATTTTTCTACTCCCATTAAATAACTCATAACTAAATTTTAAATATAATGCATAACCTCAATTTAAACCCTAAGTTATAATCAAGATAATTAAAAGATTTAGCAATCTCTTAGCTTAATGATGTATGTTTTAACAATCATGCATATCATTTTGTTCACTCTTGAATAGGGAGGGCCTCCATTCTTGCATGATAGAGGAATGCTTGACCTATAAGGGCATCTCTCAGTAGTGGAGAACACTGATTTAGCCCATAACCTTATTTCTTCATGCATATAGGCATAATTCTCCCAAGCCTTTGTCCAAATCAATGTGTCAAAATGATATAAAGAATTGTAGAATTTTGCATTTAGTCTAAGTCATGTCTCCATGCCAGCCATGATCTAGTCTCTTAGGGAGAAAGTTTAGGACTATAGTCTCATTTCTAATAAATAATAACCTAGCTATCTTGCATTTACATTGACTGACTTACATGGATTTGAAGCGTAGGAGGTGTTAGTTGGCAGCCACTCCAAGCAATTGTAAGTTCAGAACAATTGGGAAAGGTTTATCCTCTCTTGTGGAAGTAAACCCTTAAGTCTCATTTTTCAGTTAGATTTAGGTCGATTTTAGCTTGTGCTAAAGCATCCTAGATTTAGGTTTTGAGGCTATTTGTTTCCTAGATTTGTCCCTATGATCTGTGTGGTATCCCAATGACTCCAAATTAAAATACCACAATCTCTTCAACACTTAATTTTATGTTTCTCTTTCTTTGACAAGCTTGAATTTTACTAATAACATCCCCATATATTTCACCAATCATTTTGAACACTCCATCAAAGATATCTAAAATGTTCATTCATTTCGATCACTTGATCTCTAATGTTAGAACTCCACTACTAGATATTCTAAAATAAAAAAAACACTTTATTTATATATTTAATTTTAAATATACTGAAATGAAAGCCTTTAGATCCTATGGTTGACCTCCATAACTAAAGTTTTTATTAAATTACCTCTCTACTCTTATGAATAAGAGGAATATTATCAGCAATCAATATGCACCAAGGTATGTCCTCTAATAAATCTCTTTCAAGAACTTCCACAATTGTATCAATTAAAAGTATTCATTCACTTGCAAGTCATCAGAAAACTATTTAAAATATATTCATTTTTATATACATAAAAAGATAAATTTTATTAAAATTTAATAATCTTTTTTATATAAAATTTAAAAAAATTATAATATTTATGTAAATATGAAATTTTAAATTTAAATATGTAAAAACACAAGAATGGAAATGTATAATAAATTTATAATAAAATAAAGTTAATTTCATATTTACATAAAGAATTTATACATATATATTATACATTGAAGTTAAATTTATACATATATAATGATAAAAATATTTATACATTTTTAAGCTAAATATTTTATATAATATTAAAACTAAATTTTATTATAAATTTATTATACATTTTTAAATGTACCCTGGCCTAATAAAGAACTCCATTCTTGTATTTTTATATATTTAAATTTAAAATTTTATATTTACATAAATATTATAAATTTTTTAAATTTTATATAAAAAAGATTATTAAATTTTAATAAAATTTATTTTTTATGTATATAAAAATAAATATAATTTAAATATAAAATTTAGATAGTTATTAAAAAAAGACTAATTAAAGTTGAGGCCCTCTCCAAGCAAAATTGTGATATAAAATTTAGATATATAAATACATAAGAATTGTGTGCTATGTATGTAAATTCCACCCCCACGCCGAATTCATTAAGAATAGGTATGTCGCCAAGTAATGCCACACCACGCCGACTGTGATGTGATGTGCCACATTATTGGCCGCGCGCCACTAATCGCGACTCTCAACATTATATCGATCGGAACCGACGCCCTAATACCTCGATTTGTCGACGCTTTCTCTGCACTCTTGAGCTCGAAGGCAACATCCCCGTCTGCCATTCTCGAACATCGAGCTTCCCATTGATCTCCAACCCTTGCATTGTGTCGTCTTGCTCGGGTATTCAAAATAAACTTATTTTTCTTGATGACAGCCGCATTTATGGCGTTTGACACTTTCCTCTCTCATATAGCAGGGTTTGGAAGCCAACATTAGCTTTCGGCGATGATTCCGGCTGCTCCATTTTGTTCGGGGAAGTTTCCTGTGGCGGATTCGACTTATTTTTGTGCATATCCCCGCTGTTATTTGTAAACTCACGGTAAACCTCTATTTCTATCAATTTATAAAGTAATAGAGTATGTATGGTAGGAATTTGAGTATTTTTTTGGGATTTGAGCTGGTATGGCAAGCGCATATCTGTGTGTTAAGTAGCTATATATAGTTTATTTTGCAAGATCGTGAGAATTTATTTCACGATCCTTTTCTATGAGGCTAACCAAGCATCGATGAGCGCTCACCAAGTTACGTGGGAGGTTGAAATTGTCCAATTAAGATTCTGCGTCACAGCACCTTACTGGAATTGAAGTAACGAATTATGAAAATCTTGCATATTGATCCAGAGCATCACGCCCCTCTAATGTGTCGTTATCCAAAGGTATGGATTTATATGTAATATCTCGACGATGAAGTTTGGTTACACTGACGCAGCCTTCGCCGATGTTGGTGTTGTATGTCGAAGATGTTAATATTGCATCCACATCACCGATCCGAGTAAGGTCGGTAGATATTGCTAACACATAATGTGATTTCATCGCACAAGAACCTCCGGGATACAACGCCTTTGATGAGTTGATTCCCAAGTAATATATGGTCAACATTTATCTGATTATACTTGTAATAATTAATATGATAATTTGTTGCTCAACTTATAAGTTATGTGGTAGTGTCGATGTTGTCTATCGTTCAGATGAACTATATGTGCCTCAGAGTGCTGCAGTCGAAGATGAGTATCAAACTATGAGTAGTGGCTCAAGTAGTGAGTTTGAGGTGATATTAGTGATGATGACCTGGCCAGAAGCTAGGTTCCGGGAATATAGACAACCATAATCTGCTGAAAAATCACTCATTTTGCAATATTGACAGTGAGAGTCATATGTTGTCCACAAACGAATATGTCCGGATGTGTCAAACTATGAGAGAATGGGACAACGATGTTTACTTTGACAGCCCATCCGATGAAACTACACTAACAGATGAAATTGAAATTCCAAATGACATTATTGAAGGTATGTGTTTTGCAAGTAAACGGAGTCTGTAATTTGGTGCATAGTAAATAATGTTCAATTCAAGCTTATCTCTAACCGTAAGAACTACACGGGTATGTACAAAGACGATAGTCCTACAAGACCCTATAAGTGGCATTTGCATTATAGTAGCAGTAGACGCTTAGGGGGTGCTTGGAGAATATTAAGAGTTGGTGAAAATCATAGATGTGTCAATGCAGTAAGTGCATCCGGTCATCGGTAGTGTAGTTCAAAATTCATAGCGTACTTCATCATATTGGATCGCACCGACGATTGATCTAAAGCCTAGAGAGATTATAGGTAGAATGGAGTCAAAATTCAATGTTAAAGTTTCATATATGAAAGCTTGGATGCAAGGCGTAAGGCAATAAAAGTAATATTCTCCGGAAGAGTCCAATAGGATTCTCTTGTATGGAATCGCTTGTAGTATTTTACTGCACCTAATGTAATTCAATCTACCACTATGCAGCATTTCTAAAGACTTTTTTGGGCCTTTGGACCATCAATAATGGGATGGAGTAGCTGTCGACTAGTGTTGAGCTTAGACGGTACTTTTTTGTTCGTGGTACATTATTAATAGCCGTAGGAATCGACGTCAATAATGGTTTGTTTCCTCTAACTTTTGCTATTGTGGAGTCCGAGAATGTTGATGCGTGGTTGTAGTTCTTGTTGTGCTTGCATGATGTGTTGCCCGTAGTGTCTACTAGATGTGATTTGTGCATAATATCTGATAAACATGCTGTTCTATTACGTGGATGCAAAGAGATTTTTCCGGCCGTGCATTGTTTGCGTCATTTGCATGAAAATTTTAAAAAGGTCGTACGTAGGTTGGGGATTGGTGATGTTGAGTTTCTATGCCAAAAAATGTATTGGCAGGTAATACTGATGATATTCGTCAGTTCAACCGTTTAATGTTAGATATTAAAAATGTTAAAGAAGAAGCATACAATTGGCTTGTAGATAATTGTTAAATGGTCCTGCATAGTTATGGGACAATGGCGATGAATGCATCTGAGTGTTTTAATAGTGTCCTGAAACGGGCACGTGGTTTACCGATTTAGGCTTTAATCACTGTTATCTATTACAACTTAGTAGCCTTATTCATGAAACAGTTATCCACTACTACTCAGCTTGTCTATTTATACTCAAAGGATGTTCACACTATTACAGCGTACTGAAAGGGAGGCTAGGAATTTTCCTAAACCTATAAATATCAACCCATGTGATGCGTGTTTTTTAAAGTCCGATCATTCAGAGTTGATTTGCTAGATAATGGCATCTGTCATTGTAATTATGGTAGACCGATCATATATCACTGTCCATGCCCACATGTGATTGTTGCATTGGGATTTCGATGGTTGTACTATCTCACGTGTGTGTCACAGTACTACATTCTACAACTGTATAAACTGACATACATAAATGAATTTCATACTCTACCACATTGTTCTGATTGGCCATCTCTGAGTGTAGAGCATGGATTAGTCACGTTGCAGCCACCTAACTTTCGCAGATGGTCAGGCCAACCTCGTATGAATAGATTCAAAAACACAAAGGATGAAAATATTGGTAGCAGTAGCAGAACTTGTAGCATATGCAAAATAGCTGGTCACTACAAGTCATCGTTCAATATTAACAAACATGGTACAATTTCCTTTACTTATAGTCGTTAGATTTTACACATAGGATAATGCTTATCTTTCTCTTCTCGGTTGCTTACTCTAGATTTTACAACATTAACACTATTATATTTGTGCTTCTTTTTCTGACAGGTACGATGGCAAAGGAGCACCGCCTTCCAGCTAGACATCAGTGATGTAGCCATGCTAGGGAGGCCACCCCACCATTGGAGCCTACACCTGCTAAGGTTCATCCTAGCATTGCCTCCTCATGGGCGATCGCCGCCACCCGACACTATAAGTGATTTTATTTTTATTTGCATTACACGCTTTACCTTTTATTTTGGTTAGTGACATTATTTTTTTTTGCAAAGCACCGTACTTGAGGCCGCATCACACTATTTATGTTGAAGGAGTGGCCCATCACATGCAGATGATTCATCTCGGTGGCTAGTGTGGGCGCACTATGTTAGTCGCCTATTCATCCGGCCAGATCATTATTTGCTGACTACCTTGGTTGAGATGGTCTCTATACCAATACCTTCCACCTTGTTGTAGTGAGATGATGATGCTGACGCGATGATCCTAGGACTATGGGTTGATGGGCCACCTATCATAGGCCCGATTGTGATTGGCGAGGGGAAGAGATGACACACCTGACTTAATTGCTGAGATGATTTGTTAGGATGACACCCCTTACCAGACGTGATGTATCATGATCCGATCACCCCCAGACGTCAACATTCGTGATGGTCGTCACACGCCGCTGACATGCATTCCACTGAGGTGGCTCAAGTGAACTCTCTATAGGGAGTCATACACCAGTCTGAGCACGGAGGAGTTCTTCCATCACTTGCGTGATTATATTTTATTTCTGATTGGCTGCTTCTTACTGCTTGATACTTCTGGTTCAAAGGTCCACCTGCAGTATTTACCACTCCTAGATGACTTTGATTCCTTTAGCATGATGTCTTGGGTGGAGCAGTTCTAGCTCATCTATATAAGGAGCTGCACGAGTCAACTAGGTCCAACAGGGCCAACATGGCTAGTTGCCTATACCTCCTTCAGATTTGGGCTTGGGAGTATATTCATGTGGGCAAGCTGACTCTACATGTTCCATATTCTACTGAGCTGACTGGTCTCAGTGTTGGTTTGAGGTATGTGTTGTTAATTGCACTTTCAAATTATGCAGCTTATATATATGTTTAAACTATTTTCTGTGTGTAGATGGAATGAGAAGTATGTTCGCCAGCAGCCAATGGTGAATGTTGCAGTGTACAGAAATGAGCTAGATGGCTTGCGGCAAACATAGGTTGGATCTGCAGATAACACTTTAGTTCAAATATCTATAATGCAGATTATGTTTTAACATAATTTTTACTATATGTGCAGGTGATTTGGGAGCCGTACAGTGAGCAGATCATAACACATCTATCAGATACATGCTCAACAGGCTCTGACATATGGTTATCACGAGTCCCTCTTATCAGCTGAAAGTGGGTTGAGTGGCATTTACTAGATAGAGTGTTGTGCCAATTCGGCCTTATTCCTAGAGTAGATGTAGCCCCAGTTGACCCTAGTTTCAAAAGGGTCGATGGTCGGGGTAAAGCGGATGTCGACTGGGTTGATTACCACTAGTCACACATTGTTTCTTGGGAGAGACGGAGGGATTGCCTCGTCGAGGGCCTAGATGAGGATGTGGATAGGAAGAGCCTATCATCCTACATGTGGTTCATCGGGGCTTCTCTCAGTATTAGCCTTCCGACTCCCACCACTTATTACGCCGAAGCACCAAGAGGAGCGTATTTATGTAAGTCCCGATATAAGTATTCATCAATTCAATATTTATGTAAGTAATTTTTACATACTATTTTTCGTAGTGGAGCATATCACGTGACTGGACATCTTTCACCCATACTTTAGCGTGGATGATCACCTTCTGTGGATGTGTTGATATGAAATGAGCACAGACTGAGTGTACATATTGGTGACACATATACATATACGACGGCTCAGAGGGTGTCGCACACCATGACTGGAGCATCGGGCCATCTACTTCCGCTGATCCAGGTCCTTCTACGTATGCTGATCCAGGTCCTTCTACATATCAGCCTACATATGAGTCGCAACCACCTATCTTCCAGTCATAGGATGATATGACGCACACTACTGAGGATCTTAGAGGGTCACCATGGGATCGCCCATCCCGCATCACCAAGACACACCTAGTGGAGTGATTCCACACAGACGCCGAAGGTGTTAGATGTTTAGATCAGTATACTTTTGTGTCTGTACTACATTTTATTTATCTATTTCATTACAAACTTGAGAGTCATGTACACGTTAAATTTGGTTATGTCATAATGAACTTATTATTTGTACATTTCTGAAATGAATTTGTTAACTTCATATGATTGTCATCCATTAAACTATTACCAACTTGATGCGGTCATGAACCATTTCAAGTTTAAACTGCACATTTTTTTTCTTTATTTTTAAAGTAGTTTTATTACTCTCTACTTTTTAGAAGAACAAAAATTAAAGGATTAAGATTTGTTTGATGAGTATGGAACTCTATGTATCGGAAAATCGGTTCTCTTCATAGCCTAAACCGTGATGTCATACTCATCTCACACAAATACACCTTAAAAAAATTAATTGATACCGCCCAATTAGTGGGCTAATCCGACTTACGAACGCACCATCCTGAGTCGACGTATAACGCCACTAATTGGGCCACTATACTTATTCTTAATTTTTTTATTGATACTTAATTAATTAATTAATATACTAATCATACTTAATTTTAAAAAAATTGCCAATTCTTAATAAGTGATAGTGCACAAGCTAGATGAATGGCAAGCATTACAAAGAGGCGGTGAGTGAGAATCCCCAGTTTCTGATCTTGAAGGCGAAAAGTCGTTTGATCGTAGCAGCCTTGACAAGCTTTAATGGCCAATGACATCGATGTTATATACCGACATCATTTCATAATGTCGACCTCCATGTAAGGCCCCAACACACTTCCCACCACCCGCAAGGCACCAGCCATGACAACTGGTTTGGGATCCTCGTGAAGATGACAGCCAGGGTCCATCGCTTCAACATCTCCACCGACCTCTCCGACCACAATTCTTGCTACCGCTGGATGAACTTTCTGCCATTTTTAACTGCCACAAGTTGGAGCAATAGTATTATTAAGCACAATCATAATGATTTACTCAATCACTAGAGAAAATGAAGCATTGAACTTATAACTAAATGACATTTAAACATACAAAATAATTTAGTAAATATACTGGAATTCAAACTATATAATAAAATATTAGAAACCCAAAATGTGCATGTGATTTGACATCTTACCGGCTTATGTTCACACTACATTCAATTCGGAGTTCACCAACTGTAATTTACTTGCAAGTTAGCCAAGAATTTAGTACACCTTCTATAAAAGTGAAGAGCACTCACATCTTAAATCGAAAACATCAAAACTCAAATTTTAAAAATGATGTTTTTTAAGTTCTCTAAGTGCTTGTTTAGACTGTTGTAAAGAAATATTTTAAGAAGAAAACATTTAAGTTGCTTTTAGCATTATAAACTTTTATTTTTTAAAAAACATAGACCTCATTATCTTATTGAAATACTATGCTTTAATAGATTTAATTGGGAAAAAAAACTTACTTTTCACATATCAATGAATATAAATTATCTATAATTATAAATATTTAATATTTTGATTCTTTGAAGATGGAAAATAGTAATCACACAGGATTTAGGCTCAAAAGAATCATGTATCTTTACTCATTATTTTATTTTTTAAAAAAGGAAATTGATCTTGAATTGTAAATAAGAAGAATCATTTTAGATTTTTGAAAAGAAAATTAATATAAGGAATTTGCTGTTTAAACCTTAATCAACCAAGAGTAAATTCATATATACATGCAATTATATTTCCTTTTAAACTATAATTAATTAGCTCTGGAAAAGAAACTTATATATGTGAGTTTACCAAAAAAATAATGCCCCATTTGAAAAACCACAAAGTGATAAATATTAATTAATTAATAATAATATAATTTATTAATAAATGTGTTCACTATTTAACTATTTTGCTTAATTATTACATATTATTTAGTTATAATGAATATTATCAATTTAAATCAAATGAAAAAAGGTAAGATTTTATATCCAGAGAAACGCAACAGCCACTTTTATAATAGTATTAATATAGATTAATATAAATGGCTAATAAGTCTATGCTAAGTAGGAGTGTGCTCTATCTAGTACAAAATAATAATAAAAAATTCTTTCTACAGACATATAAAATAAATAAATAAAAGGTGATCGAAACCATCTCACGCCTCTTGTGGTATTTTAATATAAGTTAAAAAGGTTGATCTATCTCACTTAAATCATCAAAAATAATAATGAATGCTTCAAGTGGTTGAATCCCATGAGAAGAATATCTAAGAAGAAAGATTTTTTTTTAAGAATAAATATAGAATATATTTTCTCTTTATCAAATCTAATGATAATCATGTGCTAAAATCCCTTTTTGAAAATCTAAATAATTAGGATAATTTGAATTAGTTCCTGATGATCAATTGTTGTAGCAACAAGCATTTACTATGTCTAAACTATACTATTCTAGCTCAATGATGCATCGAGTTTGGAGTTGGTATGTCATAAGGGCTATTCATGATAATATCAATGCATATGCCCATTATTGTATAGATTATAGACTCTTATTATCATCAACGCATTATATCATATTTGACATAAAAGATAGGACAAGTTTATATTCCAAATTGAAACCCTAATCATCATAAATAATTTGTTTCTATAATCGTGATCATGTCAATTGTGTTGGCATAATCCTTTACATATTAACTTTGAATGCTTCAAGTGGTTGAATCCCATGAGAAGAATATCTACGAAGAAACAACAACAACAACAACAACAACAAGCCTTAATCCCACTAGGTACATGAATCCTTCGCTCTAAGATTATGTGTCAAATTCTCATTTAATTCAAGTATACTAAGATCATTTTATACATCTTAACCTGTCTTTTAGGTCTACCTCTACCTTTCTTAACATAAGGCAAATCTAATGCATCTCCTAATCTCATGACTACAGCTTTATGTGGCCAAACCATAAGGCGACTCTCCTAATCTTATCTACCAGAGCTACTCCAACTTTTTCCAACATACTATTTTGCATTCTATCTCTAAGAGTAAAGCCACTCATCCAAGCATCCTCATCTTGTAAATAACTTAACTTAGTCTTATGCTTATCTTTTATTGGCCAACATTATAAGTCATATGGTCTTACCACCATCTTTTCCTTAAGTTTAAGTGGAACTTTTCTATCACATAATAGCATGTATTCCTCCACTTCAACCATCCAACTTGAATTCTAATAATAACATCTCATCTATTTCACCATTTTGAACAATAGAGCCTAAATATCTCAATCGCTCACTCTTATTAATGACTTGATCACCAAAGTCACAACACATACTAAAAAAACTTCTAAAACTAAAATTACATATATATTCGTTAGATCTACTTAAACGAAAATCATTAGACTCTAAAGTTGACCTCCATAATTCAAGTTTCTGTTGGACTCCCTCTCATAAATCTAAGAAGAAAGATACAATATATTTTCTCTTTATCAAAACTAATGACTATCATAGGCTAAAATCCCTCTTTGAAAGTAGGATAATATAAAATAGTTCCTGATGATCGATTTATTGCAACAACAAGCATTTACTATGTATAAACTATAATTATTCTAGTTGGATGATACAACTAGTTTGGAGTTAATATATCATAAGGGTACCTCTATTCAAGATGTGTATATGTATCAATGCATATGTCCATTATTGCATATATTATAGACTCTTATTGTCATCAACATATTATATCATATTTGACATAAAAGATATGAAAAAGTTTCTAATTGAAACCCTAATCATTATATATTATTTATTTCTATAATCATAATCATGTCAATTGTGTTGGCATAATCTTTTATATATTAACTTTGAATTGAGCCTCTTACCTTAATTATATAATTTTTCCATCTTTAGACTAATCAAACATTTTCTTGCATAATTTATAACTTGGTGCCAAGTTCACCAACATATTAATGAATTTATATAGATTTGATTAACACAAAGCACCACAGTTTAATATTATCACTATTCTCATTCCATAGTATTTTTCTCATCATGAATAGAATTATTGGATAAGTTTTTTGTGATCTACTTGGCCTTATGATCACTTGATTGTACATGTATATTTTTGATTTAAGGAAAAGGAAAAGGACCTTGGTTATATTTAGCAATTAAGTAGCTACAAACTATAATATAGTGATTCATGAATATGAAAAATGCAAGTAATGCAAATATAAAAGTTTTGTTGGTGGACTTTGTTTTATAATGGCCTATTATTATGGAGTTGTCATTTTGAACAATTATTAGTACATTAATGATGGTAAACATATTTTTTGCACTAACCAATTATAATAATGATACAAATAAATTTGATTGACTTAGCAATTCCATTTTGATGATTTCTATTAATTCTTTTATAGTGTATACATTATAATCACATAAATGATTTTCTATTTATTATCATATATATTACTTATTTTTTATTGATTAATGTCTCTATGTTATGTTACTGAAAATGTTTAATCCAAGCATCTATATTTTTTAAGAATTGGGATTTTAAAGGGTACTTGCATATAATATGATATGAATATTCAACATATTGATAAAGTAAATTGAGGGTCGATTCCTGTGATGTACTCATCTTAATATAATTCACTATCATGTTTGGACATTAGGTTGGGTCTCATACATGAAATTGATCAACTAAAACTATAGATAAATATTTAGTCTCAATAATGATTTTTTCCTCCGGATCCCACTCATTGGTTAAACATATAAGAACCTTATTAACAAGAACTTGGTTCTCAGTTTATGTTTTATAGAGTGAGCACATGCTAATTATAGTATGGAAAAAATAGTATACATCTCACACAAAAGTTAATTTAATTTCATGCATAAAAAGTTCATATTTATGTACTTATCTATTTTAGTAGGCATGTCTAACTATATTTATGTATTTATAAGTAACAATTAATTTATCTCACATTTCTTGGCAATCTGGAGAATTGGAATTCATATATAGTCATTAGGTTTTAATCAACAAGACAAACTAGTTATGATTTTGGTATTTAGTTAATCAAGTTGCTTCTTCAACAAAGTATATTTCAACTAATTCACTAAGCAATTTGCATCCATTTAGATCAAGGTGCCATAATTTAGAATCAAAATAAATTGAATACATATGCATAAGATTTTTCCAATAATCAAAGGGTACATTGTTTGATAGTTGAGATTTTGTGATTAATTGCACTACCAATATTCCATTGATGGGAAAATCATGTTCCATAATGAATCTACTCTTTGATTTTTAAATTAATAAAATAACTTTTGCTCATATAGTAAGTGATGGTTTATGGCATCAAAGGAATATTATATCATAATAATTGCAGTAGTATTCAAAATTAACTTAGCAAGGTGTGAGTGAATGTGCATAAAACATGTGATTGAAAAAGGCTAAAATAAATACAATTGTAATCATTGTAATACCACAAGTTGAGCAAGAAAGCAAATAAAGTGGCACAAGCATTTTTTTTTTCATTTTTTTGGTTTAACATCAAACTAATGTATGTCCTTTGTTAAGGATTCCACTAACAATTCTTTCTTTTTATCCTAAAGTCTTGGTGAATTCATTATTCCAATTACTCATTTGCTTCTTATGATTTTCAACATAAGATTTACATATGGATCGAGTATCATCAATTTATAAAATAATGTAATCATTCATTTAGTATATGAAAAATGAAAGAATAATTTAATAACAAGTATGTATAAGCCATTTTAAATGTGTAGTTTTACACTAAACCTTCGATATAATAATTTATCATTGATAATCCATGCATTTGATTGATGATCAAACAATTTTAGCAACTCTTAAAATCATGCCTGCAACCTATCTTAATGATGTTAAATTTAAGATAATTCAATAACATGTATGTATAAGTCATTTTAAATGTGTAGTTGTACACTAAACCTTCCAACATAAGTAATTTATCATTGATAACCCATGCATCTGATTAGAAACTATTTAAAAGTTCATACATTTTGAAATTATAAGCATCTTATCGTGTAAGTGGGGTCATTTATTGCAAATTTTTTTCATTTGATTGATGATCAAATGATTTTAGCAACTCTTAAAATCATGCATGCAACCTATCTTAATGATCTTAAAGTTAAAAGATAATTTTCATATAGTTAAAGATAATAACATCAAAATCTAATTGATTCCTCTTTTATATATATGCACACGAGAATGATGATTATCCTCATAGACACACATGCAAAAGCGATATTATAATATAAAAAAGCATATACATGTACACACACAAACATTTACAGGTAGTTAACAAACTATAAAGAAGAATTGTTTACATGATAATTCAACATTCGAGTTGCTTTTGTTGTCCCATATTTGAATGTATGGTATCAAAATTAGCATAAAAATCCATTGATTGTATATGTGATCTATCCCGTGATGAAAACTAGTGAACCTCACCCTCAGTTTCAATCAAAATCACTCCTGATGATTGTATAATCCCCATATGAACCATCCTCATCCTAACTCTCATAAAATCCTCCACCTCTCCGATCATAGAAATAAAATTAGAGAGAGCAATGTACCTTCCTTCTTCACATGGTTTGATCTCAAGAAGAGTTTTGCAGGTTCCAAGCCAAGCCCATGGTTCTGATAAGTCAAGCAACCTCTCAATAAAGCACCCCATACATAGGCATTCGAGGCCAATGGTATGGCCTCAATTAACATACTTGCTTCCTTAAGAGGACCTTATCAACAAAGGATACCAACTAAACACCCAAAATGTTCAGTTCCTATTTGAACACCATACACCTCAAGGAAAAGCATGAAGTACCTAATAGCATCAACAACCATACCGCATGGCTACATGCCATTAGCAATGAAAGCATTGTAATACTAGTAGGCCAAATTTCCTAAGTTCATTTCATTAATTAAACTAATTAAGGATTAAATAATTAATTAAACTACTTAATTAGTTAAATGAAATCACAATCATATCAAATTTTAATTAAGTCTTGGGTGGACCCTTAGGTGTTCAACAACCAAAAAAAATTAAGAAAATTATGGTTAACCCACATGCATAGGGAAACCCTAAGAATACTTAATTAAGCTCTTTAATTCAATTAACCATTAATTATGAGCCAATTGCATTAGGTCCTTTTTATTTCTTAGGATCATTGCTAATTTAATTTCCAATTCATATGCATATCATGTTGGCTCATAATCATTTGGATGATTATATTAAGGTAACATAGGTAAGGGTTAATTAATATATTTAATCCATGTTATAACCTAATTACAAAAAATTAATTTAATTATATTTCATTAAACTAAATCAGTAACAAACATGAGAATGGGTTAGGATCAACAAATATTTTCTTACATCCTTAAATCAAATCAAAATATGAAAAATAAAAATGATGTTAAGAAAGCTTTGGTTTACTCTAAATAGTTTTATTTGATATGATTGTCATTAGGAATTAACTTGATAGAATGAAATCATGTGTTTATGTTTATTTATTCCTTTTCTATCATGTTAAATGTTGTATGTCATTTGAAATCATACATTCATCTTTTCAAAAACAAATTAAATCAAATAATTTTCTTTTATGTATGCATGTGTTGGCTTAATTTATAATATGTATGGCTATTATCACTAATAAATCCAAATTATTTTTCTAAAATTTATAAATCAATTACATTGATTAAAGTCATAGTAGTTATGAATACATATAGGTTTACATGTGCTTATAACCTAGGTATGTGGAGTAAAGCTTTCTTTTCCTTAATTCATATGTAGTTTTATATGTATTTGAATGTTAATAAGTATATAGTCTGGACATCCCAGGAATATGAGGCTTTAGTTCCCAAGGAGGTCATTTGATTACCTCACTTCTCTAATTAACAATGACATGTACTTATTTGATTTCATTTACATGTGTTTTAACATTAGAATTGGGATGAAATTTTTTTCATATACATAAATGATTCAATCAAAAAAATATAATTTTTGCAAGATTTTCTTTCCCTTTATTTATATATACATTAATGTATAGCAAGATAACAAAGTATATAGTCTAGACATCCCGGGAATATGAGGCTTTAGCTAGCCCCAAGGAAGTCATTTGATTACCTCACTTTCCTGGTTAATAAAGGCACGCACTAGCTTATTTCTCCTTACATGTGTATGTATGTATGGCTAAAGGATAAAAATCCCTATTTTCTACTAAAAATGCATGCATTCATAATTGACTAAGTGCTTGGATTAGTTAGTCATGTGATTTGGAGCTTTCTTTTCATATTAATGTATATAAATTCACATATGTTTGAATGCAAATGGGTATATAGTTTGGTCATTTCGGGAATACGAGGCTTTAGCTAGCCCCAAGGAGGTCATTTGATTATCTCTCTTCCTTAAATAATTCAATCACATAAATGAATATAAACTTTAAACACACATATATACATTCATCATATAAGTGCGCTACAACATATTGGATGTATAGGTACACTTAGGATCAAAATCATATGCATATTACATGTGATGGAAAGGAATTGATTACCATATGTCTTGTGGTAGTAGTTCAATCAAGTTAATCATAAGATGCCTTTCATATTGAATAGGATCATTTAAGGTGAACCTAAACTTAGGATTAATTAAATCAAATCAACATGCTTTAGGAAGTGGCTTAAGGTAGGGATTAAATGGGAAAATCTTCTTTCTTCTCTTTATAACACTTAGTTGCAAAGTGTAAGCACATGAAACAAAAGAAAGCATAAATTAAATTTCTCAAATTAATTAAACAATTTAAAGTTAAATCAACCCTTTGTGTTAAATTGAATTATTCTACACTTAGAAGATTGAAACATCAATGCCTAATATGACATACCACATAAGCCTTAACACACACATTACAATTAAGTCACCACTTCTAGTTCTATGGTAGGGCGGTGCATGATGTGATGTATATTTTGTTTTGTGATATATTATTTTAGACTAGATGTTAGGGTGTATGCCTCGTGGACTGATTAGGTTGATGTTAGCCTAACCATATTTTTTGCAAGGGATTGTGCTTAAGGGGTGCTTAGAAATAAATATCAATGTTCTCTTTATAGGCTGCTTAAGCCCCAAGCATAATCCAAGCTAGGACAGGTGGGCTCAATTACCCATGAGCAAGGTGTTAAGTCCAAATTATAAATATAACTGCTTGGGTTGTATGTATGTTTAGCTAACACTTATTTTATAGGTGCAGTTAGATTTACTTTTTTTTTTATTTTCAATGTAAATTTATATTAAGAATTAGGATTATTGCTATGGGGGTTTAAAAATTGTAATTATTATTTTATAATTATGGGTTGTATAAGGGTAGAGCTCGGCTACCTATCTTTACTTTTTGAGTTGTATTTTATTCTTTCACGATAGTTATAAAAATTGATTGATGTTATATTTAAATTGTGCATTAGGGTTGCATCTTTTTATAGTTTCTTGAATGATTGATGCTTTAATGTGTGGCATGGATGCAATTAGGCTCTTAGGAAAAAATTAATTTTTTTACCCTAATTAATCACTCATAACTAAATTTTAAAGAAATTCATAACCTCACCATAAAGCCTAAGCATTAAACAAGATAATTAGAAGATTTAACAACCCCTTAGCTAAATGATTGAATGTTTCACTACATGCATATCATATTATTTCTCTTGAAAATAAGGTATTTCCATCCTTACACGAATAGGGGAATGTTTGACTAGTGAGGACATCCCTTATGGTGGAAAACACCCCTTCTTATTGATTTAGCCAACAATATATTTCATCATGCATATAGACATCAAAATCCTAAAGCCTTTGCCAAATGAAGTGTCAAAATTGAAATAAAACTTGAAAAGACTTTGTATTAGGTTAAGTCATTATTCATACCACTCATTCTCTAATCTCTTAGGGAGTGGGTTAAGGCCTTTAGTTTCTTTCTAAATTAATAATAGCCCAACTATCTTGTAATTTCATAAGACTTGCCTACATGGTTTTAAAATCATAGGAGGAGTTAGTTGGTGGTTACTCCAACCAATTATAATTTCAAAAGTCGAGTGGTTTATCCTCTCTTATGGAAGTAGACCTTATGCCCATCTTTGCTTAGATTTAGGTCACGCTTTAGCTCTTTCTAATGCTCCCTAGATTTAGGATCCAGGGTAGCTATTTCCTTCAGACTACAAGCATAAATCCTCACCTCTTAGGCATTTTCATAATCTTATGTTGCTAGATTATAAGCCTAATAATCTAATAAAATTTCAACTCAAAACATATAAGTCTTTTCAGTTTCAAAATTTTATAACCCAACCATAGGATAGATTGGAATGCTTAATAGGCTTCCTTGTATCATGATCATTCCCTACCTATTCTCTTTGGATTCTAAAAATAAGTCTTCTCCTTGAACATTCCTAATTGATTTTTCAAATATAACCAATCCTTTGATAGTCTAGCCTTAAAATCTTTGGAGATCCTAATTGTCTACTTTAATTTAGAGCATTCTTAAGGAATTTCATTTCCTAAGATATAATTAACTATGGAGGCTTACCTCCATAGAAAACTTTAGAACTCGGATTAATAGAAATTATGCTTTATTCATCCATATAAAGTAGGGAAAATTCTTTGGTATATTCAAAGACCCATCATGCCTTAGGAGTCCTTATTAGTATATCATACCTCAATGTTCATACCCGATCACTTCAATAAGTATCCCCTATAATCTGTATGGTGTCACCCCACAATCCCCCCTACATCTAAAAATAAATACCATAGATTTTTCTAGTGACTCTACTGGGGATAATTCCTCTCTCCATCTTTAGTAGAAAATTATTGCCTCCAAGCATCGATAGTGGACTTATATTTTATAAGTCCAAGACTATCTTTCTTTTTATTGGCACTTAGCTTATTTCACCCTTAAGCAAAGCTAGCCAACATCTTAGGTTTCAGGACCTCACTCTATGTAGGTCTTAAAACCTCTATTGGGTCCCCTAATAGGTAAAAATAAATTAACTAATGAAAGGAGATGACTAAGCTTAGAATATCTTTACCACTAGCTTGGTGAGGCAAGTTTCATCCCATATTCAAGAAAGTTTCAATGAAGTTCACACTAAATAAGTAAAATCTTTTGCAAAATTTTTCAAAAGCACTGTTTCTAAATAAAATCATTTTGAAATGTACTTCACATAACATAAAGTTTACAAAATATAAATCTTTCAAATCTATTTTCAAATAATAAGGACAGTCAAACCTCTTTTAACATGCTTAAATTTGTTAAATGAGGATCCTTTCCAAAAATCAAAATTAAATATGCATCATCAAAACCTTTTTCATAAATTTTTAAAAGCACATTTTTCAAAATAAAATCAATCAATCCACCAACTCCATTTAACATACCCAAATTTGTTAAATGAGAGTTCCTCAAAATATTTCAAACACTTTTTTAAAAAATTAACCATCTCCACTTAACATACATAAATTTGTTAAATGGAGTTCCACTTTTCAAAATCAATATATCATTGAATCTCACTAAACATACCCAAATTTATTAAGTAAGAGTTTCCTCTTTTCAAAAGCAACATCACACACATAAAATCAAAACATATTTGAACTCCATTTGACATACCCAAATTTGTCAAATGAGATTTTCACTTTTCAAAATAAAAATAAATTGAATTCTATTTAAGTTATTAATGCAAGGGTCTGATTTAGTTCTATTTTTAACAAATGCAAAGGTAATAATTCAGTCCTTCGTTCGCTTCTTCAGTCAATCTTTTAACATGTCTTCTGGAAAAATGATCTTCTCCTTTTCGTTTGGTGTGGATTTGGCCTTGGATCAGGCCATACTCACCAAAACAACCACGCATCTCATTCAATTTGGGCATTGCTTCAAGGCTATTCGAGTCACCTGCTAGGGGTTAGCCCTCATGATCGTCAATAGAGAGGAGGTGGTAGGATAGAAGCCACTCCTTCATTTTGACCTTTCATGAATTTAGACTTTCCCTCACTGAAGAGGAAGGCCATTGAGGTTCCCATGATAGTGCCAGTATAAATCCCATCTATTTTGGTACCAATTTGTTTCAATGCTATTGCTTACAATACCAGTTGTTACAGTGCCTGACATTAGTATGTTGTCACCCCCATTACAGTCCCACCGAGGGCTAGCACTTCCTCATTGGTTTCCCCCATTCTGAAGGAGAAGGATATCTTGGCCTCTATGAGATAGTCTCCTACCTTTCAGGTGGGTTCTATCTCTCGCTTCACCCTTCTCACCAAAATGCAATGCCACAACAAGAATCAAAAGGTTAAGCGACACTATGAGCCCGAGGTTAGGCAGATAGACGCTTCCTCTCACACAACTGAGGAGGGTTCCACCCGTGAGACCTCTCCATTATTAGGTGGTAGCAGGTTTCACCCTTTCTCAGCTTCAAATGGAGAGGAAGATTATAAGAGGATTGCTACATTACCTCCACCACTAGGATAGTCTGAGATACCAGCTAGGGAGAGGAGGAAGACCTACATTGGTCTACGAATAGTTTTTTGCCAGGTCGGTAGAAACAATGGACGCTCAGAGTCTGGTATATTATTTAATTTGAGGACTCTGATTCTTAGGAGTGTTAGGGATCAAATACATAGAGAGAAAGCCTCAGAGGCTAGAGTTGTAGCCCAAGCAGGCAGAAAGGAGAGGAGGAGATACACCAAACAATCAACAGCCTCCACTTTGGTAGATTTCCTAGATCGGCAAGCTATCTCATCGATCATACTGACAGCATAGTCGTTACAGGCACCACCAACCGCAGGAGGAGAGCTCTAGTGGAGAGGCAGTCGGTATCTCCACCATTACACCGCTCCACTCATCGCCCGCCATCACCTATCTAAGTCCCTCATTCAGTCCCCGCTAAGGTACATAAATTTGTATTTGGAGAGAGGACATCTCCATTGGTGATCTTACTATGGCATAAAGATCCCACTCCACCTATTCCATCGGTTGAGGTGAGGTCGAACTCTCCCATTCGACCTTCCACCTCAGCTGTGGTAAAGAGGGAGTGGTGACCCAAAAGTGTCATTGTCACTCCACCACCATAGCCAGCAGCAAAGGAAGAAGGGGATGTCAGTGCAGTCCCCATGGTAGTTGATCCCCATAAGGAGAGTACTCCATCAGTAGGCAGTTTATGCACATAGCTTCAAAGGAGCACAATCCTACAACTAGTCATCAGCGGGTCTATATCCAAATACAATCGAGCTGAGTAGATGATCGTTCACTAGATGACATCTTAAATAGTTACTTTGCTGAGATCAGGCAGATAAGTGGGAGTGATCATTCTGATCGGAAGAGGGTAGATTAGATTTTGACCCCAATGATAATGACATATTAGAGGATTCATTGAAATTCCTTATGGTCGATACTCAAGGATCCCTCCACAAAGACCATTAAAGTCATGAAGGTGCTATGATCGAGGAAGGTGACACCTCTCACTTAACCCAGAATCTCCTTCAGTAGCTCAAGCAGAAGGATGAGCATATCACAGGATGGAAAGAATGGTTGAGGATTTATTAGGAGTAGTTCAAGCAC
Organism: Cymbidium sinense; assembly: GCA_021442155.1. NCBI lineage: Eukaryota > Viridiplantae > Streptophyta > Magnoliopsida > Asparagales > Orchidaceae > Cymbidium > Cymbidium sinense. Next base: position 92,840,188 of record CM038232.1, on the reverse strand, counting down.
TCGAGAACTAAACTCTAGTTTTGCAGCCCATGGAAGCCGATCGGTCTAAGCTCTTACATGTATTAAATCCTCCTTAAAGTACATCTCCCATGGATCAAGATAGCAGTAGTTTGCATAGGAAGATCATAAATAGTACCTTCGTGCATGAGAAAGTCATTAAGCATAAGGTGGAACAACAAGTAGAATGGATGGTAGGCTGTTATTAGCCTAATCATATTTTCTCCAGGGGATTGTGCTTAAGGGATCCTATAATAAAAATATAAATGCTCTCTTTTGGTTGCTTAAGCCCCTAAACATAATCCAAAATAGGTTAGATGGTCTTGGTTACCCATGTGCAGGGTGCTAAGCCTAAATTATAAATATAATTGCTTGGGTGGAATGTATGTTTAGCTAACCTCTATTTTGCAGGTGTAGTTAGATTTATTTTTTCATTTCGATGTAATTTTGCAATTATGAATTATGATTAGTGCTAAGGGGGATTAGGATGAGCGGAGGCTAGAAGCCTTTGTCTTGGGAGGCTCCGTGATGCCTTTGAAGCAGCACATCTAAAGCAAGCTCAAATGAAGAAATGGAGGATATTTGAAGATGATGAAGACCCCCATAACATGTATTCATCCTTAATTGTAATTATTCTTTTGTAATCCGGGTTGTATAAGGGTAGAGCTCGACTACCCTTTTTTTCAGGTTGTATAACAGTATCCGACCACACCCACCTTTTATTCCTTTAACTATAAAATGTTTGATGTTATGTTTAGCTTATTCATTAGAAATGGCATGCCTTTTCATAGTTTCTTTATGATTGGTGTTTGTTGTATGGCTTGGATGCGATTAGGCTTTTAGAAAAAAATAAATTTTCTACCTAACTACAACTCATAATTAAATTTCTAAATAACTCTTAACCTCACATAAATCCTAGTATATAATCAAGATAATTAAAAGATTTAGCAAACCCTTAGTTGTATGATTGTATGTCTAATATCATGTATGCATCTTCTACCACTCTTACAAAATGAGGGCCCCCGTTCTTACACATATGATAACCGCTTGACATATGAGAACAACTCCTAATGATGGGGCTTCACCCTCTTCTCTCTTGATTTGGCATATAACTCTATTTCAACATACATTTAGGCATATAAAAATCCTATAGCCTGTGTCAAAATGATGTGTCAAATATAAATAAAATTTGAAAAGATTTGCATTAGACAAAGTCATTGCTCATACCACTCATTCTCTAGTCTCTTAGGGAGTGAGTTTAAGGACTTTGGTTTCTTTCTTTCTAAATAATAACCTAACCATCCTACAAAATATATGACTTGACCACATGGTTTTAAAATGTCGGAAGAGTTAAATGGCTACCACTCAAGATGATTATAAGTTCAGCAATCGGGTGGTTTACCCTCTCTTATGGAGGTAAACTATATACCCATTTTTTGCCTTAGATTTAGGATGCTTTGGCCCTCGCTAAAGATCCCTAGATTTAGGATCCGAGGTTGTTATTTTCTCTCAGGCTACAAGCATAAATCCTCACCTCTTAGGCATTTCTACAATATTGCATTGTTGGGTTATAAGTCCTAGTTTTCTAATAAAATTCTAACTCAAATATTGATAACTCCCTTCAATTTCAAAGATATAAAGCCCAATCATAGGATAGACTGGGGTGCTCACTAGGTCTCCCAATATTATGAGCACTCCTTACTCATCTTCCTTTGACTTAATAAGTCTCTCCATTTGATCTATCCCACTTGATTTTTCAAATATAGCTAATTTATTGATAGTCTATTGAAATCTTTGGAGACCATAATTTTCTACTTTAATCGAGAATATTCTTAAAGGATTTCATTCCTTAGGATGTAATTAACTATGGGGGCTTTCCTCCATAGGGAACTTAACGAACCCAGTTTAAAATAAACCCTATTTTCCTTTTTCATGTAAACTAAGAGAAATATATATGGTACATTCGAAGACCCATCATGCCTTAGGTGTCCTTATTAGGTGATTAGGTTCATTATAGGGTTGTGATTCCTATCTTTCAAATTAGTACACTATTCCTTAATGTTATACCTGATCACTTCAATGAGTACCCCCTAAGATCTTTGTGGTGTCCCACATCCCAAAAATAAATACCACAGTGAATATCAAATAAAATAAAATAAAATACATAATCAAAACTTGCAAATTTTCTAAACAATTTAAAATTAAACCACCCCAAATGATTAATTTAAATAATTCCAAACTTTAGAAAATCATAACTCAAAAGCCCAGCTAAGATATACCACACTAAACCCAAACACATACATTAGAATGCTAAGTCATCACTTCTAGCTTTAGGTTAGGACGGTATATGAATGATGGTATGTATTATTTTATGATGTAATATTTTAGACAGGATGTTAGAAATGTAGATTGAATGTTAGGCAGTTATTAGTCTAATGTTATTTTCTACAGGGGATTATGCTAATGGGGTTACTGAAAATAAATATAAATGCTTCTTCTTATAGGTTTACTATACCCTTAAGCATAATCCCATTAGGTGATTCTTACATGTATAGGTGCTAAGTCCAAACGCTTGGATTTGTATGTATGTTTAGCTAACATCTATTTTATAGGTATAGTTAGATTTTACTATTCATAAAAATGTAATTTTTATAATAGTAATTAAGACTAGTGCTATGGGGTTTAGGATGAGCAGTGGCTAGAGGGCATGGTCCTATGATGCCTTGTGATGCCTTGGAGCAAATAAAATAAAAAGCAAGGAAGAAGAAAGAAGAAATAAAAAATGAAGACCCCCGTAGCATCTAATTTAATTTCAATTATAATATTATTTTGTAATCTAAGTTGTATAAGGGTAAAGCCCGACTACCCAAAATTGTCTCTTTTCCATGGTGTACGGTGGTACCCGACCGCACTGACCTTTTATTCTTTCATGGTAGTCTATAAAATGATTGTTGTTGTGTTTAGCTTGGGCACTAGAATAACATAATTTTCATAGTTTCTTAAACTTGATGTTTGGATGTGTGGCTTGGATGCGATAGGCTCTTAGGATAAAATTAATTATTCTACCGGATTAACAACTCATAACTAAATTTTAAAATAACTTTCAATCTCACTCTAAAGCTTAAGATATAATCAAGATAATTAAAAGATTTAGCAACCCCTTAGCTGAATGTTGAATGTCTCAAATTATGCATGACATCTTATATCACTCTTGAACAAATGAGGGCCTCCATTCTTACACTTTAGGGAATGCTTGACCTATGAGAGCACCCCCTCATGGTGGAGATTCACTTTCTCTTTCTAATTTGATCAACAACCAAATTTCATCATGCATTTAGGCATAAAATATTCAAGCCTTTATCTAAAATATTATGTCAAAATGATATAAAATTTGTAAAATTTTCCATTTAGCTTAAGTCATGATTTTATACCAATCATGCTCTAGTCTTTTAGGGAGTTAGTTTAGGACTCTAGTATATTTTCTAATTAAATAATAAGCCTAGCTATCTTGCAATTACATAAGACTTGCCTACATAGATTTAAAGCCTAGGAGGTGTTAGATGGCAGTCACTCTGCTTTACTTTTCCTTGTAAAGTATGAGAAAGATCTATAGTATATTTGAAGAATCATCATGCCTTAGGAGTCCTTATTAAGTGGTTAGGTCCATTATAGGGTGATATTTCTATCTTTTGAGATAGTACATCATACCTCAATATCATACCCGATCACTTCAATAAGTACCCCCCTAAGATCTGTGTGGTGTCCACCCACAACATCCAAATTAAAACACCACACCAACTCTTTAGTGAGCTTGGCTAAGGCATCAGCTATGACATTTTCTCCTCGAGGGATCTTGTAGATTGTAACCTCTGGTGTTTGGGCTAGTAACTCCATGGTGTAGTTGTGATAGAGATGGAGTTTGAGCTTCAAGACTTTGTAGGACCCAAATATCTTATTGGCGACTAGCTGTGAATCCCCAAAAATGCTGGTATTTTTGAATGCCTAGTGAGATAGCTAACTTTAGACCGACAATTAGAGCCTCATATTTCGTTGTTGGTACAAGGCTCGGATAGGTGAAATGAGAATCTCATCATATCATGGTTTGGTGTTAGGAGAACTATCCCTACCCTTGCTTTACCTAGGAGAGTGGATTATGGTTCAACTCCTCTTTGAGAGGAAGCCACGCCATCAAAGTACATCTCCCAACGATGAATGCTTGTATCACTTAAGTTCATGATTTATTTATTAGGGAGATCTTCACTAAGTGGAGAATCAATAGGAAGTGGATGTCTTAGGAAATCTATGAGTGTTTATCTTTCCACCTCAAGGAGGGGTATGAATGTGATGTCAAACTGTGATAAAATTATGAACCATTGTGACCGTCTAGATAGCATTGGACGTGTCATGAGATATTATAGTGGATTGATTATAGAAATCAAGTTTATTTTGTGAGAGAGCATATAATGTCATAGCTTCTAGGCTGTGAAGATTAAAGCTAATTAATGCTTTTCAATGGGTGGATAATTTGCCTTAATAGGTATCAGACGATGGCTGAGATAGTAGAATGCGTTCTCTTTCCCCTCATCATTGGCTTGGGCTAACAAAGTGCCAAAGCGAGTCATCCAATGTAATAGTATAGAGTATTAGAGGTTTTCTAGGATAGGGGTAGCTAGGATTGGCGTCATAAGATATTGCTTGATGCTATCAAAGGCATGCTGACACTTGTCATCCCACTTGAACTTGACATCCTTCTTGACTAGTGCAGAGAATGGTTGACATCTGCCTGATAGGTCAGATATAAAGCATCTTACATGTGCCAACCTCCTTTAAAATGATCTAAGTTAGGTTGGATTTTTAGGGGGTGGCATTTTCAATATCGCTTCAATATTGTCCTGGTCGATTTTAATTGCACAGTGTCGAACAACCTAAAAATATTTCCTGAAAATACTCTGAATGTGCACTTTAGTGGGATTATTTTAAGGTTGTATTGCCTTAACCGCTTAAAAACTACTCTCAAGTAAAAGAGATGGTCTTCCTTTTCTTTACTTTTCACCATGAGATCATCGACGTAGCATTCAACTTGATGATGAATGAGTTCATCAAAGATCTTAGTCATGGCCCACTAGTATGTGCCGCCAACATTTTTATGGAGGAAAGGCATGACCTTATAACAATTAATTTTGATCGGGGTTCTAAAAGTAGTATTCTTTTCATTTTTAAGTGCCGTCTTTATTTGGTTATATCCATATGAACCATCCATGAAAGAGAAGATTGCATTAAATGAGACAATGTCCACCATCAGTTCTGATATCGGTAGTTGGCATTCATCTTTTGGTCATGCCTTGTTAAGATCCTGTTGACCTCACTTTTGGAGTGAGGATTTAATCTCCTCTTCTTAGACCTAGGAATCTTCTAGACATTAAGGCTTCCTTAGTCGTAAGACACTTCTAGTAGTTAGGTGAACACTTAAACTAAGCCCTAGAGACTTAGAATGGTTAACCATGGGATTAGGTCATGCCTTAGGGATCAGGATGACTTAGATGCCCCATGACTTAAACCCAACCTATGTTTACCTTCTTAAGCCACAACCAAATTTAATTCATATCAAACCTACAATCAAATCACATATCAAATACCAAATATCAAATTAAAATCCAAACCTAAGCCACATGATATTTTCATGGACTTAGCCAAATCTTAATCCAAACTCAATTGATTTTCTCATAATCAATTTATATCTTCAACCATCTTTCCAAATACAAATAAAATCTACATTCAAATGATCAGAACTAAATCAAACTAAATCAAAATACAAACCTAAGCCATATGAGCCAATTCCATGGGCTTAGCCAAATATTAATCCAAATCAATCCAAAATCAGTTGATTTTCTCATAATCAATTTATATTTTCAATCATCTTCCCAAATATAAATCAAATCTACAATCATATCAAATCCAAATATCAAATCAAAACATGGCCCAAGCTTAAGCCATATGAACCAATTCCATGGACTTAGCTAAATTCCATTCAAATTAAAACCAAAATTAATTGATTTTCTCATGAATCAATCATTCCATCAATTATCATTCCAAGTATAAATGATATATACAATCATCAAACTAAACCAAAATCAACCCAAGTCAAACCCAACCTAATCTATTTGACTTGAAATATTTAAATGAACCAAAACTCATCCAAACCCAAGCCAATTACAATTAAATTTATATATCAATCCTAATCCCATATATAAACTCAACTAAATCTAATTCAACCCAAAATCAAGCCAATTGACTTAACCCAAAGTGACTTAAAGGATCCATTTGAGCCAAACTTCAATTCAACTCGAATTAGATTGAACCAACCAAAAAGCCTCCTATCATGATTGTTGATCACCCTAGGTTGATCAATTATTATAAAATGGGTCAAACCAAGTCAACTTGAGTCCTTTGACTAGGTTAACCCTCTTAACCCATATGAATCCAAACTAGCCAAATTGTAACCTAAGCCAAATCCCTTGAAACCATGATTCATACCAACTCAAAATCAATATTTGAACATGATTTGATCCTCAATTGAGCCAAACCAAACCTAATTGGCTCTCTTGACCAAATTTGACCTCTTAACCTAGTTTGACCTAAAAGGCCAAATTAGGTCAAATCAAAATATAAACCAATTTGATTACAACCAATGGCTCAAGTTCATTCCAAATTGATTGTTGAACTTGACCAAAGCCATAATTGAACCCAATTGACACACTTAGCCCAAATTGACCTAAAAGGTCAAATTAGCTTAAAGAAAAATCAAATTCAAATTAATTTAAACCAAAGCCTACAATCATATTCAATTGGTCGATCAAACCCAAAATGACACCTAATCTAAGCCAATTTGGCCAATTTGGTCAAATTGGTCAACTTGACCCATTTGACCCAAGTGAACTCAAGTGAGCCAAAATCAAATTTAAGCCAACAAAAATCAAACCAATTGAACCAAAACATTCCAAATGACCATATGAACTTAACCCAACCCTTGGTTTGACCCAATTTGACCAATTGGTCAACTTAACCCAACTTGACCCATTTGACCCAAATGAACTCAACTTGAGTCAAACCAACTCAAATCAATTCCAAATCACTTGAAACTTGGGTTGACCCACCTTGGACTCATTTTGAACTATCCCAGATCAAATCCAATGCCAAATGATAATTATACCCTTAGATTAAGGGTATCACATGAGACAAATCACCTATTTATGTTGTCATTTCTTCTCTTTGATCAGAAACCTCTCATTGGTCCAACTATGCATCTAAGGCACTACCCAACCTAACCCAATGGGCGGTTGGGTCGACCATGACCCATGGAGAGGTGAACTTACCTCACCTCCCCATTGGCACATTTGAAACCCAAGGATGTCCACTACCCCCCTTGGCAGCCACTCCTTTGCCTTTGGCCACTCAAATCGAGCCACCTAGGATTATTCTCTGCCACCCATAGCCACCATCGATGGCCTGACAGCCATTAGAAGCCAAAAGAATTAAGGCCATCCAATTCAAGGGAGGAGGGGGTATACTCACCTCACTTCAATCCAAATCAACACATTGAGCATCTTCAGAGCCCTAGCAGCCAAAGATGAGGTCCCTAGAGCGATTTCCAAGTGTCCTAAGCTCCCACATTTCCAAAAAGCTTGAAACTAAAATAGGGCACCCATTCCTTCAAACCAACTCCCTCATTTCTCCACCAATATCAAAATAACTTCACACACACCTTCCACACGCCTCATTGAGCAATAATGAATGTTACCCAAGCTTCCCGACCATTGGAGGTAGGTGTTCAATCAAAACTGACAGCAAAAGTGATGAATTTTGGTATTCTAAGTGAATAAAGAAAAATTAATCCAAATGTTGCTTCGTCTCCACTAGCGAAACTTCCTCAATCAGATTTTTCACCGATCGAGCTCCGGTGAGGTAATTTCATTAAAATTGAGATTTGGATGAATTTCATTTGAACTTTTTCAAGGAATGTTAATGCCATGTGATCTTAATCATTGGATCCCTTCAAATCCTTCGCACGAAGGTGTGCGATTCATTTGGAGTTGATCTAAGCTTAGGTGAGCATAGATTGAACGAGGAATGGCAGATGACCTTTGTTCTTCATCGCTCATGTGACAATGAATTATGCATCATCCATTCCATATGATTAGAATAGACATCGTGATCGGATCCATTAGAATTATTGATTAAATCCTATTAAACCACATGATTAATCATATCGGTTTGATCTTAGATCGGACGATGGACGAGAAAGCACGTCCTCCACCACCATGTCATCGTTAAGTCAGACTCTTTTAAGTGACCAATCACGTAGTGCCATGTGGAAAGCATGCCATGTTAGTGGTCCGTGTAGCTCCAATGGGATTAAGCTTAATCTGGGCTAATTAATTGATTTTAATGATGAAACTTCCATAATTCATAAAAAATCATATAAAAATTAAAATATATAAATAAATAGTCATTTTAAACGTATTTCAAAGGAGAATTATTTAATATTAATTCTAATTGATTTTGAACAGTAATAGAGGCTTAATTTGAGTTTAATTGAAAACTAAATTAGCTTAATTACTACTTAATTACTTAGATAATTAATCCCAAACTTTGTGGTTTAGTTTAATGGGATGACCTATGACTCCCATAATTTTCTTGGGATTCATTGCTTAGTTAATTAGAGTAATTAACTATTCAAGCCTTAATTAATCTCTTAATTAATCTAATTAATTAATTAAGCTCTCAAATAGTAAGAAAATAATTAATTAAAATTTCTAATCACTATTAAGCAGTGAATGGGTAAGGGGAATGGGGTTAGGACCTCTTTCTTGATCTTTTCCTTAAGTCCATTCCATTTAAAAGGATAATTAATTAAGATGATATTAACTAAAGGTTCAATTAATTAATTAATCAAATCATAATCACATTAGAACCTAATTAATTCAGTCATGGGTAGATCATTATTTTTTAATAACATAAAGGGCTTAAGGAAATTATGGTTAATCTACATGTGTGGGAAAACCATAATTTTTCTTAATTAAGTTATTAATCTAATTAACTACTATTTGTGAGCCAATTGCATTAGACCCATTTTATTTCTTAGGATCATTGCTAATTTAAATTCATGCACATATCATGTTGGCTCATAATTATTTGGATAATTATATTAAGGTAACATAGTAAACGGTTAATTAATGTATTTAATGCATACTATAAACTAATTAACTCATAAAATCAACTTAATTACATTTACTTAAACTAAATTAATTAACAAACATGAGAATGGGTTAGGATTAGCAAACCTTTTCCTCACATCCTTAAATCAAATCAAAACATAAAGTTAAAAATGGCATAAACAAGCTTTGGTTTACTTTAAATGGCTTTATTTAATATGGTTGTCCTTAGGAGTTAATTTAATTGAATGAAATCATGTGTTTATGTTTATTTATTCCTTTCCAATCATGTTAGATATTGTATGTCATTTGAAATCATGCATTCATCTTTTCAAAACTTATTAAATCAAATGATTTTCCTTTATGTAAGCTTGCATGTGTTGGATTAATTTATAATATGTGTGGTTATTATCACTAATTAATTCAAATCACTTTCCAAAGTTTATAAATCAATTACATTGATTAGAGTGATGGTAGTTATGAACACATTTAGCTTATAGCTTAGTTATGTGAGGCAAAGCTTTATTTTCCATAATTAATATGTAGTTTTACATGTATTTGAATGTTAATAAGTATATAGTCTGGACATCCCTGGTTAACAAGTAAGCTTCCAAGTTAAAAATGTAAGGTTGCATGTATTTGAATGTTAATAAGTATATAGTCATTTTATTATCTCACTTCCCTAGTTAACAATGACACACTTATTTGATTTCATTTACATGTATTTCTACATTATAATTTGGATATAACTTTGATTCACATGCATAAATGATTCAATCAAATAAAAATGCAATTTTTGCATGGTTTTCCTTCCTTTATTTATGTATACATTCATGTGTAATGAGATAGCAAAGTATATAGTCTGGACATCCCAGGAATACAAGGCTTTAGCTAGCCCTAAGGAGGTCATTTGATTACCTCACTTCCCTGGCTAACAAAAGCTTATGCTCACTTATTTCTTCAAACATGTGCATGTATATGTAATTAGAGAATGAAAATCTCCTTTTCTACTAAAAATACATGCATCCATAATTGACTAAGTGATTGAATTAATTAGTCATGTGATTTGGAGCTTTCTTTCTTATATTCATGTATATAAATTTACATATTCTTAAATGCAAATGGGTATATAGTATGGACATCCTGGGAATACGGGCTTTAGCTAGCCCATGGAGGTCATTTGATTATCCCACTTATCTGGTTAACAATGGCACATACCTATTTAATTTCATCTCTAAGTATTTTTGTATAAGAATTTAGATAGAACTTTAAATTAATATGATTAAATAATTCAATCAAATGAAAGATATAAACTTCAAATACACATCTACATCCATCATTTAAGTGTGCTAAAATATGTTGCATGTATAGATATACTTAGGATTAAGATCATAAGCATTAAGAGTTCTTATATGTATTTCTTATTAAGTTCTTTAATAAAGAGTTTTCATGGGTTTTCTTAAGAAATTCATATCTTCTCAAATGTAATTAACTTTAGAGGCTTGCCCATGTAGAGAACTTATAACTTAGCTTAAAATAAATCTTGTCTTACTTTATGAATGTAAGCTAAGGGAAAAATATCTGGATACATAGACCAATCAGCTTAGGAGTCCTTATTGAATGATTAAAGCTATTGCATGATGTTGTATTCAATAATTTAAATAAGTACCCCAAAGATCTACATGGAGTCCATGAACAATTTTCTTAAACATAAAAGTGCACTACCTTTTTTAAAGTTTTATTCATAAAATATGTTTTTTTAATTCTTTTATATACTTTTTTTCTCTTTACTTATACAATTTATTGCACTAATGGTTTCTTGATTATCAATAATAATGTACTTAATATTACAAAAAGAATTTTGGTGGCCAAAGCTATAATATTAAAAGAAATTTGAGGCAAGTGGTGCTGCTCATTTTTGTTATATGTTCATAGACATTTGCAAGTTTAAACAGAGGCTTCTCTAGATTAGAGAAGAAGTATAGGATATGCTATATACAACTAGGCCTCTCTTGACTATGTTCATATAAGGGGGCAAGCTAAACAAAATCAATCATGTAATTGTGAGGGCATAGGTAGCGCCCTACATACTAGAGGCTTAGTTCCTCATATTGAGTATAGAGAAGATTGATAAGTAATTGAAAACTTATATTACTAAAAATTATATGCTCTATTGACTAACTTCATTAGTATGTTAACAAACTTAAGTACTTTGAAGTAATCCAATAGTTATAGAGTTGCATAGTATTATGCATCAACCTAGGTGGACCAAGCGTGGGTTGATGTTAAATCATAGAGAACTCACGTAAATAAAAAATTTAAATTTAAGTTTTCTTTAAAATATGTTATATTTAAATAACATCATGAAATTTTGTAATATGAGTATTATGAGGTTGAAGGAGGTGTAGAGTCAAAGTTCTACTAGTGCAAGACATTCAAGTGGACAGTTTGAGTAGTTAGAGTTTGACATATGGAGAAAAGCTATTAAAGGTAAGAAAAAGTAAAGAATATGTCTTAGGCTTGCATGATTCAACATACAATGCATTCCATTTTTTGATGAAGCATTGATTCAATCGACAAGCTGGTTAGAAGGCATGTCATTAGATTTATTAAGGACATGAGCACTCAAATGATTGGTATGGTGTTTAAAAATATGATGAGGGACACCACACAGATCTTAAGGGGGTACTTATTAAAATGATCAAGTACAACATCAAAGGATGAAACACTATCTTTAAAGATAAAAAAAATCACTTTATGATGGACTGAACCTAATAAGGACTCCTAAGGTTGATTGGTCTATGTGCATCATAAATTTCCCCCAACCCTATATTGATTAAGTGAGGAATGGTAAGTTGAGTAATAAATTCCTTATAGGGGCAAGCCCACATAGCTAGTTACAAATTAAAAGGCATGAAACTTTTAAGAAAACTCTCAATTAAAGTGGTCAGTCAACATCTTTATGGATTTAAAGATTTAAAGCAAAGGATTGGTAATTTTCAAAAGTCAAGTAGACAAGCTCGAATAGGAAGAGTTTTTAATAGAGTCCAAATTAAGATCTATAGGAAGTATTCATAATACTAGGAAGCCTAGTGAGCACTTCAGTATATCCTATAGAGATGCTTTATATTTTAAAAGTAAGAAAAAAAGCATTATTATTCTAATTATCATTTTATTAAAATTCCAAGACTTATATTCTAGCAACACAAGATTATAGAAATGCTTACAAGGTGAAGATTTAGACTCATAGTAAAAAGAAACATATGACCTTAGACTAAGGTGCTCTAACACAAGCTAAGAGCTTAGCTTAATCTATTAAGAGAGAAATAGGGATATGTTGGGTTCACTTTCACTAGAGAATGAATTTATCTGACTCTTCCAGACTTATAATTATCTAGATGGTTGCTAGCTAACCTCTCCTATGAGTTAAAATCATGTGTACAAGTCTTAAGTAAAATGCAAGATGGTAGGCTATTATTCATTAGGAATGAAAACCTAAGAGCCTAAATTCACTCACTCCCTAATTTCTAGATCATGATAGGTGTGAGTAATGTCATAAACTAATGTAATAAAAATATTTCTTTTATAAATTTCAAATTCTCAAATTTGACTCAGGCTTGGTTAGATAAGTATGCATACATGCATGATAAAATTAAGTTATAAGCCAATACATGAGGGAGGTGTTCTTCACTCATGGCGTATTGTCAAAGGTCCTGCACTCCCCCTTATAATGTAGTGAGTGAAGATCTTCTATATTCAAGGAGAGGAAAAAAACATGCATATGATATGGTTGTACATTAACCACATACATAGTTATTCCTAAATCTTTTAGTTGATTAATTCCTAATATTTAAGATGAGGCTATGAGTTGTGTTAATTAATTTAGCTGTGGTAGGAAAATTATATTCTAAAGAGCCAAAGAAATTCCAAGCCACATATAAAAATATCACAATTTAAGAAACCTATGAAAACATTTCATTTCTATTATTCATTGAAAGTAAACATACCAAAACTATCAAATCAAATTAAAATAATAAAATATTGATGTAGCTAGATTCCATTATACCCCCAAAAAAAAGATGAAAATATGAAGTTGAGCATGGCCATTTATATATCCTAGTTTCTAATAAATGATACAATCAAATAAAGATAACATGGGATTTCATCTGTCTCCTCCAAGTATTGGTACTCTAAACTTCACAAGGCTTTCCAACTGTATGCCTTCTAACCACTACTCATCTTAAATCCCTTGACTTTGTTCCTAAGTTTAATATAAAAATTACTTTTTAAACTTTTAAGTTAAAATCCTAACTAAACCTAAAAAATTAGAGGTTAGCCTTACCACACATTCACACCAACCAGTTATATTTCATATAATTGGGCTTAACACCGGTGAGTACCAAGCCCACCTATCCTAATTATAGGAAAAATTTATGACACCACATAGAGTTTAGGAAATTTGGATGATCAAATTCATCATTAATAAGTAAACATATTATCTGAAAAGATAAACATGTTATCATATAGTGGATTCAATCATTTAATAAAAGACTCCTAAGGCTAATTGGTCTTTAGAACTAGAAAGTTTTCCCCTGAACTACATGAGAAGTAGAGCAAGGTTTATTTTAAATTAGGTTCATAATTTTGTATAATGGAAAGCACCTATAGTTAATTACATCTTAAGAAGAAGGGTATCTTCCTAAGATTACTCTCAATTAAAGAAATAAGTTATTATTTCTATGGATTTCTAAGCTTATTTTAAAAGAAATATTATTTGGAATTTTCAAATGGGAATGACCCAAAGTGGAAAGAGTTCTTTTGGAAGGTTAAACGGGATGAAGTAGGAAATGCTTGTTGATACTAGGATGCCCAGTAAGAATTTCAACTATCTTCTCATTGGTCTTTAAATTTTGGGATTTAATTTAAATTTTGAGTTGATTATCTTATAAGTCTAGGTCTTAGATTCTCGGAGCATAAGGCTACAGAATTGTCTAGGGTTGAAAACTTACTCCACTAAGGATGCTTTAGAACCTAAGTCTATAAGTGCTTCTGACTCAAGTCAGATACTCGACATAGCTTCATTTTGAGAATTATGATCATTTTTCTCACTTGAGGGAACAAACCTATCCCTGACTCTTATTGACTTACAATCTGCCTGGAGAGACTGCTAGCTAACACCACCTAAGCATATTTTAAATTCATGATATCAAGTCTCATATATGCAAGATGGCTAATCTTTTGTCTTTAAGGAAAGGAATCTAAGAATCTTAGACTCACTCCTAAATCCCAAGGATTATATAGGGAATGAATTGCATCTAACTAATACACATTTTTAGATTTTTAATTTTTTGACTCAAGATTTATTTTAGGTCTTGGGGTATCCATTGTTATGCCTAAATGCCATCTAATTAGAAATGGTTATGGACCAAATAAATAAAAGAAGGTAGTCTTCTCCAAGAAGGTGGTCATTCGCACATGTTAGATGCCCCTTAAGAGTAATGGGTGAAGTGCCCAATTCAAGAGTTTAGAGTCATATGATTGCATGATTTTTTAGAGATAATTATTTCTAATTGATTTTAAGTTTTGCCCATGGCTTTAATTTATGTGAGGTTTTGAGTTTTCTTTATTTTTGTTTCAATTGATTAAATTTAAGTTGGGTAAAAAATTTAGTTTTTCCTATGAGCCTATGTCTAGGCATTCATCAGAAAGCACAACATAAAAAGAAACCTAAAAAGGCAAGGTTGATTCTATTATGCACACAAAATAAATCAAACCAATTTAATTTAAAGAAATGGCAATGACCAGGTACCACTGTATACTTCAGAAGAAAGAGAAAATGGGCAACCGACTCTACTCTTATACGACCCAGCTTAGAAATATAAGTTTAGATCTATGGGTCATCTTTCTAGGATAATCTCCTTCTTCAGGGACCTCCATTGGGCTTCACAAGGGACCACTGCACATATCTCCTAGTAGGGTCAACTTCTGCTAATCTAGTCCCATAGATCCTAACCTAATTTTAAGGTCAAATTTATATTTCAAATTCAAAAATAAAACCTAAACTCTGAAAATAAATATTAGAAAAATATAAACAACACACAATAGTTATATTTCACAAACATATAGACTTAGCATTAGTTGCTTGCCAAGCCAACTTATTCTATTTGGCCATGCTTAAGAACTTAAACATACCAGGATGAAAATAACATTTTAAATTTATTAATGACAGTAGTCCTTTCTAGAATAGCCTCCTATAGAAGATAATGTTAGATCTAAAAGAGTGTCTTATCATCCCGTATAATGGGCAAACAATCCTAGACATGCAGTTTAAAATAGTATACCACAAATACATGTGAAGCACATCATATCACAACATAGAGTATCATAAAGTATCACATATAAACTTAACTATGTCTAGGATCTATGACTTAATGATCTAGTATGTGAAGTGAATATGCTTGTGTGGCAAGGCTTTGCTAAGCCTTTTTAGTTCAAATTTCAATTTGGAGTTTTGAGTTTGTTTGATTTTTACCTTTGGATGGTTTCAATTCAATTGAATTAATGATTTATTTTCATTTTTATTTTCAAGTTCACTTTATTTTATTAAAGTGAAGGTTAGGTTTTCATGAATGAAGAGTAGAATAGATTTCATTTTTGGGTGGAACCCATTCTATTCTTCTAATGGAATGAAACATTCATCTTATGATGAAGATTCATCTCAAAGGCTTGACTAACATCCTTAAATATCTTAATTACTCTTTTTAGATTCATTTAAATGATTTGGGTTAGAGTTCAATTTGGTTTAATGTTTAATCATTTTGAAATTTAATTCTTAATGTTATTTCTTTAACTTCATTTAATTTTTATTTGGATTAGTTTATTTTTAATTATGTTTGATTTATTTTATTTTATTTGAATTTTTTTCATTTGTTTAATTTAATTTTAACACTACCATTATTGGTCCCAAGTCCGGATGTAAAAAGTGGAGGGTTGTGATAGGTAGTCGACAACCAACGTAAAACTTGTCGAAATAATCATGGCATGAATCTTTTAAAATATTGTGTTAATGCTAAGGCGTCCCCTAGAAGCGACGCACTGTATGACCTGAATATAGTGAAAAGTGTGCAAGGGTCATTGCATCAACGCCCAAGTGTAGTGTTAAATAAGCAAGGGTTCCACATTATGGATGGATGTGGGCAAAGAAGTTAGTCCATTAAATTATAATTAGGTTAAGAACTTGGAATATAGGTACTCTTATAGGTAAACTAATGGAATTAATAGATATTATGGTTCATAGGAAGATAAATATTTTATGTGTTCAAGAAACTAAATGGGTTGGGGAGAAAGCCAAGGAGATTGATAATTTAGGTTTTAAACTTTGGTATTCAGGTAGAAGTCAAATTAGAAATGGTGTATGTGTGATTATAGATAAAAGTTTGAAGGATAATGTTATAAATATTAATAGATGTGAAGATAGAATTATAGCTTTAAAGATTATTATTGATACTAAGATTATCAATGTTATAAGTGTTTATGCTCCTCAAGTAGGTTTGGATGTAGTCTCAAAAGAAAAATTTTGGAATGAATTAGAGGGATTAATACAAAAAATACCTCTTGAAGAAAATGTATTTTTAAAGGTATTTTTTGGAGGAGATTTAAATGGACATGTTGGTAGAGTGATTGAAGATTTCAAAAGTATTCATGGTGGTTATGGATTTGGAGTGACTAATGAATAAGATAGGACTATATTAGATTTTGCTTTAACCTATGATTTTGTAGTTCCTAATACTTTATTTAAGAAAAAAGATAAGCATATTATTACTTATAAAAATGGATCTAATAAAAAACAAATTTATTATCTTTTGATAACGAAAATAGATTATTTAGATTGTAAGGTCATTCCAAGTGAAAATTTAAATACCCAACATCGATTATTAGTCTTAGATTTTAAGATGAAAGATTGAAAGATGAAAAATAAATCAAATTATTGCCATAGGATTAGATCGGGGCACTTAAAGAACACTAATAAAAAAAATTTTAAGAGCAAGCTACAAGAGCTTAGAATTTGGGATATTCATAAGGAAGCTAATGTTATGTGGTAAAAAGTATCAAGTGAAATTAAGCAAGTTGCTAAAATATTATTAGAGAATCAAAAAGGAAAGCTTCTTTTAATAAAAATAGTTGGTGGTGGAGTTAGAATGTGCAAGAAAAGATTAAAAAAAAGAAGCGTTGTTATAAAACTTGGTTTAGATGTACAAACTTGGAGAATTGGGATAAATATAAAGTGGCATGTAGAGATTCTAAGAAAGCAATATATGATGCAAAAAATTGAGCTTTTAGTGATTTATACAATAGATTAGATACCAAAGAAGGTGAAAGATGTATGTCTAAGTTATCCAACCAAAGAGATAGGAGAAGTGAAGATCTAGCTCAAGTGAGGTGTATTAAGGATGAAAATCATAAAGTACTTTTCTTAGAAAAGGATATTGTAAATATGGTGGGTGAGGTATTTTGATAAACTTTTCACTGAAGGATATGAAAATATGATTTATTTTAGCAACCTTAAACCCTAAACAAAAAATATAGAATTTTGTTTTTATCATCGTATTAGTAAATCTAAAGTTAGAGAACCTTTAAAGAAAAGGAATGTGGAAAAATAGTAGGACCTGATGATATTCCAATAGAAGCGTGGAAATGTTTAGGAGATCAAGGATTTTCTTGGCTTATAAATCTTTTAATGTTATTTTAAAGACTAAAAAAAGCTATATGAGTGGAGAAAGAGTTTGTTGGTTCCTATATTTAAGAATAAAGGTGATGCACAAGAGTGTGCAAATTATAGAGGAATTAAGTTAATGTGTCAAACATTAAAGTTATGGAAGGGAGTAATTGAGCATAGGTTATGATGTGATACAAAAGTTTCTCATAATCAGTTTGGTTTCATGCTAGGTACATCTACTATGGATGTTATACATTTGTTAAGAGGTTTGATAGAGAAGTATAGAGAAAGCAAGGAGGATCTACATATGATATTTATTGATTTAGAGAAAGCTTATGATAAAAGTTTAAGAGATGTTCTTTGGAGAGTTATAGAAAAGAAAGGAGTTAATATTGGTTATATTCAAGTCATTAAGGGTATGTATACTAATGTTGTTACTTGTGCCCAAACACAAGGAAGATTGATAAAATATTTTCCTATTTCAGTTGGATTACATCAAGGATAAGCTTTAAGCCCTTACCTTTTTTTTTTCTATAGTTATGGATGTTCTTACTAGGAATTTATAGGAAGATGTACCTTGGTGTATGCTTTTTGCTGATGAAATTCTTCTTGTTGATAAGACTAGAGAGGAAGTCCAAGAGAAACTTGAATTATGGAGGTCAACCTTTGAGTATAAAGGATTTTCATTTAAGTAGATCTAAGACTGAATATATGGAGTGTAATTTTAGATGTAGAAGTTCTAGTGGTAGTGCTATGACATTAGGTGAACAAGTCATTAAAAAGAGTGAGTGATTCAGATATTTAGGCTCTATTGTTTAAAATGATGGTGAAATAGATAGAGATGTTATTAGCAAAATTCAAGTTGGATGGTTGAAGTGAAGGAATGCATCTGGCCTATTGTGTGATAAGAAAGTGCTGCTTAAACTTAAGAGAAAATTTCATAAGATGATGGTAAGACCTGCAATGATTTATGGTGCAGATTGTTGGCCAATAAAAGAGAAGCATGAGACTAAGTTAAGTGTCATGGAGATGAGGATGCTCAGGTGGATGAGTGGATTTACTCTTAGAGATAAAATGCAAAATAAGTATGTTTAGGAAAAAGTTGGAGTAGCTCCAGTGGCAAATAAGATTAAATAGAGTCAACTTAGATGGTTTGGCCACATAAAGCGTCGGCCGTCTAATGACCCGGTTAGGAGAGTAGATGCATTAGATTTGCCTTATGTTAAGAAAGGTAGAGGTAGACCTAAAAAGACATGGTTAAGATGTATAAAAAATAACCTTAGTATACTTGAATTAAATGAGAATTTGACACATAATAGGACACAATGGAGATGAAGGATTCATGTAGCTAACCCCACTTAGTGGGATAAACTCTTATTATGTTGTTGTTTCATTTTATTTGAATTAGTTTATCATTTAGTTTTAATTATGTTTATGTTTATTGAATTCATGTTCATTTGATTTGGTTTAAATTATGTCAACTTAAGGCCATTAGGTTAATGTTCTAATCCATTCTTAATTTTTATTGATTGTGGATTAAGATTTCATTAATTGGTTTGATCAAAAGTTCATTAACCTTAGGGTTTAATTAAACTTAATATTTAATTATTAGTTTCATTAACCTTTAAGTATGAAAGTAATTAAATTCATTAATTTAGACTATGGAAGAGTCATCCTTGGTTGTTCTGATGTTAATGAGGATTATTTCAAGTAACTTTATGAATTTTATGATTTTTATGATTTTTTTAATTTATTATTTGATTTATATTGACTAGAGATTTGGAATTTAACAATTCCCAATCCAAAGGTCAATTGTGTCTGTAATTTTTATAATAAGTGGGGTTCCTTCCAAATTTTATATTTTCAAAGTTTCATTTTAATCAGATGCATAATTAGGGTGTAATTAAGGCTTTAATTTTTTCATTAAAACTTAAATTAAGTCTAATTTAATGAGGATTATTTGGGGATTTTATTTTATTTTTTCTTTATTCCTCTCTGAAGGATGCTTCCATAGATGGTTTCTTCATAATTTTTGGAAATTTAGTTGATTTATTGTAATTTTTAATTTCTAGTTAATTATTTAAATTATTAAATTAACTTAATTATCAAATTAAGCCATTTTGTGATTTATAATGTTTTAATGGATTTCATTAGCATTTTTAAGTTCATTAGGGTTAATTATGTCAATTTGATCCAATTTAATTCATTTTATGACTCATCTAATTTAATTTTAATTTATTTAATTAAACTTGAAGTTAAGTATTGAAATTTAATATTTCTTGAATTACATTGCAATAATTCATGAAACTTTTTTCTAAAGTGTGTTTTAACCTCAATTTTAGTTTCTCAAAGTTTCATTTCAATTGGATTAATAGTTTATGATTAATTTGAGTTTAATTGATTTCATTTAAAGCCAAATTTATTCAAAATTAATTGGGGATTTTGGGTTTAATGGATTCTACTCAATGAGATGAATCCATTGAGCCCTAGTTTGCATTTTTTAAATTTATATTTTATTTTTTTTGAAATTTTTAAATTTTTTTGGCATTTTAAATACATTTTTAATTATTTAAAATGAGATTTATCATTATAAAATGATAGTGTCGATGTGACATCCTTTACCACGTGGCGTGGTGCCACTGGGCCACATGAATTCGTGTGGTGGCCATGTTAAAAGTGGTGCCTCATGAGATGGATCTTGATAGTTCGATCAAGGATTGGATAGTCTCGATTCATTCTACAATTTCCTTAAGGGGATTAATCATATCGTGCGGCTAAACTCAATCGTCCTTTGTAAATAGAAGGAACAGATGGTGGAGATCATTTCTCGAGCTTCTCCAGTGAGAGACAGACATCGTCCATCAAATTTGATGAATTTATGGCAATCCAAGGCTAAGTTTGACACAATTTTGATTGCAAAATGATCAAGGATTGATTTAAATTGATCTATATGGTTGGCCCTCATAGGGATCAAAATAATTTCACAAATGACCAAAATTGAATGTTATCGATGTTGGTGGTGAGGCATACCTCAACTTCGGTAATCTCTGGAGGTGGGATCAACTCAAACACCTTTGCCTTGAAGTGACGAAGTCGTGGACATGATCTGGTCATGTACCTCCCAAATGCCTTGTAGACAAACATGTGGCATATTTTCATCCGTTGGTCATACTCAGCTAGCCCTCAAGGGGTCTTATGCTTCGTTCAGTTACGTATTGCTATATGTTTAGGTGGTATACCTCAACTTCGATAATCTTTGGAGGTGGGATCAACTCAAACACCTTTGCCTCGATGTAATGAAACCATGGACATGATCTGGTGGCTTTGACCAAGTTAACATTTAGCAGCCGATTTGGTCGAATCCTGGCTTGTTAGTGACGAGGGGTCAAGGGGATGTTTCCTTTTCTCTTCTCCTCCTTTTGTGGATGTTTTGGGATAAAAAGAGGGAGAGGAAAGGCTCTACCTCCTCTCTTTCCATACATGATTGAGAGCCATGTATGTGAGCTTTAGGGTGGCAGATTTCAACCATCGATGGCATGAGGGTCGGCCAGAGGGTGGATTTAGTCCCCCTTGGCCTTATGAGCATATTTGGATCAGAGGTTTTAGGGGAGAAAGTCAATTCCTCCCTTGGCCAATAACTTGGCTTCTCTTTGCTTTCTCCCTTGCCTCCCTTATTTTTTTGCATGGAGGAAGACAATTCCACTATTGCTTGAGGGCTGGTAAATTGATTCTAAGCCTTGGAACCATCCTCCAAGAGGTGCTCAAAGCTGGCTTGGATAAAAATGAAATGATTTTTTATGATGGGAAGAGGAAGAATCTACCAAGAATCTTTACTTGGTCAAAACTTCCATTGATCTTCCTTTTGGCTCTATATGGCTTTTAGCATCATCATCACAACCTTTAGGCTAGTGTGTGGAACCCAAATCAAATTCAATGTGAGTTTGAGGTTAAATCAAAATCTATTTGAATTGGATTAAAAATTTGAACCAATTCAAGTATTTGGATTCAAAATGTTTTGGTTTTGATTCAATTCATTGAGCTTTGGATTCAATCATCTTTAATTGATGATTTACATATTTTGATTTGATTAATTCATTTAGGATTTGAATTAATTTTTGGTTTCATTTCATTTCAACCTATTTAGGCCTAACTGGGTTAAGCTTGATTTCAATTGGGTTTAAATGACCCATTTAACTAAATTGGATTTTGTTTAGACTCTAATCATGCTTGATCACATGTGTGAGATGATTTGGAGTGGTTACTTTCATTTTATTTGATTTTCATTTCAATTTGAACCCATTTGACCCAAAGTGGATTCTATTGGGTTAAGCTTGGTTCATTTGGGTCAAATGCCCAATTTGACTAAATTAGACCCAATGATGGATTGGATTATGTTTGATTATAATTTCCAAATAATTTTGAGTAATCAAATTGAGTTGATTTCAATTAATTTGGGTTTGAACCCAATAGGACCCATTTAGGTTCATTTAGATTAAGTGGCTATTAACCTAAGTAAGACCTAAATAAATTTAAATTTCCTTAGGTTCATGATGGGTTGATTAGATTTTATTTTGATTTTGATTTATTCATTTAATTTAATTGAAATTCATTTTAATTTATTTGGATTTGTTTTGCTTTAATCCAAATTTGAAATTTGGGTTGAGTCTACCTAAGCCCATTAGGTTAGATCAAACCCAAGGAAGATGCACTAGGTTACTAGATGTAGTGTCCTAAGAACTTTAATTAGGAGGTCCCTAATCTAAGATTAGGTATCCTAATTATTGATTTCAGAAGTAATGTTATCCTCATCTAAAAATGAGGTCAACACTGATGAGTTATGCTTAAAGGCAAATAGCCCTTGCAAGAAAAATATTTTACTTAATTTTTTTTTTATTATAACAGATCCCTTTATTAAGCACAACCTCTTGTAGAAAATAAAATACTAATTTAAAATATTTTTTACCATCTTGTGCACCAGCATATAATCTGAACATTTAGCCAAAACTAGTATACCACAAAATAAGAAAATTAATACATCACAAAAAAGCACTGGCCTACCTAAGCATAAGATCAGTGACATATCAATCCAAAGTGTGTGCAAAGGATAGTGTCGTGTGACAAGCTAGACCTTCGGATATCAAGTTGCATTTTGAATGAATGGTTTAATTTATTAACATGCCGTGATTCTAATCTAAGTAATTAATCACTTTTAAAAATTTACTTTTTTATATTATAAATTTAATTTTGGTTAACTTTAGTTTAATGTTTTAAGAGTATAAATAGTTATGGATTCCGCTTGAGGCAAAATCTATTATTTTCCAACACCCTACCATGAAGTTAAATCTACGGGGTGGATTTTATGACTTTCAATCATTTTAATGAAGTGTTAAATTTTAATTAAATATTAGATTTAAATTATGCTTAAATGAGGTCATCATCACATGGAAGAGATCTTAGGATTGATTGGTGTAAACTATGATTCTCCTTATGGCATTTTCCCATCCTCTTTATCACTTTAGTATTTCATTCAAAATATTATTATTTTATTCAATATTACTAAGAAAATACTTGGTTTAATTTACATATCACTTATGAATATTTCACTCATTCATGTATGCATATATCATTCATGATTTATACTTCATATTATTTTTTATTAAGGATTTCAATAACTAATGCATATATACATATCAACCTACATGAATATGCATGCATTTTATAGGATGAAATTAATGATTCACATATATGGGTATGAGCACACATATGCTTTTACAAGTTTATGCCATTGTTAAACTAGAAATATGAGGTCAAAACCACTTTCAAACCAATAGCCTTATGATCTTAGGTTTCTAGACTATATACTTATTAGACATGTATATGTATGTATAAACATGCATGTAGATAAGATTATTTATTTAATAAATTTATTGACAACAAATTTTAAACATAATATGACTTACATATGGATATACCTCCATAATCTCTTAGGTGAGTGACATTGTTAAACTAGAGAAATGAGGTATCTAAGACCTCCTTCAAACCAGTAGCCCTACACCCCTGAGTCAAAACTATATACTTTAGAGAAGTGTTGATGATACGAATGATTGATATACTATGATTATCTTTATTAATTAAATTTCATAAATACATATGTAAATTGTATAGAAATTTATTAGTGGTAATAGTGTTGACCTTATTTCTGGATGAGGATAATATCATTTTTGAAATCAATAATTAGGAAACCTAATCTTAGATTAGGAACCACCTAATTAAGTGCTTAGACACTACATCTTGTGGCCTAATGCACCTTCCTTGGATTTGATCTAACATAATGGGCTTAGGTGGACTTAATCCAAATTCCAAATTTGGATTAGATCAAATCAAATCTAAATAAATTAAAATTAAATCAAATTAAAATAAATGAATGAATCTAAAACTAAAATAAAGTAAAATATAGTAAACCCACATAACAACTGTGTTAGTACCCTAACACTTGAATGGCCATGGAGCTATAGATGAGTGTAGAATATTGGGTGATTGATGTAGAACTACTCCATCCACTTGACATTGGCGGTAATGCTTGGCTACGTCCATTCAATATGTGATCATCATTAGCCAGTAATACCCAAGCCTCTTAATTTTGACCTTCATCTTGGGTCTAGACTAGTGAGCTCCACATAATCTTGAATGCACCTTGGTGATGATCTTACAGGCTTCGTGTTTGCATAGACAACATAACCATATATAATCAAAGGACCATTGGTATAAGACACCATCGATGAGTGCGTAGGAGAGTGCTCTCTGCTTGACTTGATGGGCTTGAGATTTATATTAAGATTGTTTGCCTTTGTTTATTTAATTAATGAAGGGTTGCATCTAAGCTAGCTATTTATCCTTTTAGTAATGGCAACCTCCCCTTTAAGAGTGTATTTGTTGATGAGTGCATCATTAATAAGAGGTAGGATCTATCTATTGTGAACCTTTATTGTTATGAACTCATCTTCCGGACATGCCAATTTTTTGGTGAACTTAGCTAAGGCATCAGCTATGGTATTTTCTCCTTGAGAGATCTTATAGATTGTGATCTCTGCAGGATGCAGTAAAACTCTTGTACTTGTGATAGTGATGAATTTTGGACTTTAGAACATTATAAGACCCATCAATTTGATTGAGCACTAGCTGTGAATCCCCAAATATACTGATGCTTTGGATGCCTAAGGAGATGGCTAACTCCAATGATGATTAGATCCTCATATTCTTCATTATCGGTGAAAGGTTTGGATAGGTGATATGAGAATCTCATCATACTGCAGTGTGGTGTAAGGAGGACTATTCCTACCCCTGCCTTGTTTGGAATAGTGGATTGTGGTTCTACTCATTAAAAGAAAGTTTCTATATCAAAATACATCTCCCATCGATTAGTGTTCCTAAATTCATGATTTGTTTATCGAAGATCATCCTAAGAGGGAATCTGGAAGTGGGTATGTTGCTAAGAAGTCTACAAGTGCTTTCCCTTTCACGACATGAAGGGGTATGAATGTAATGTCAAACTGTGATAAAATCATGGACCATAGTGTCAACTATCAAGAAATCATTGGCCGTGTCATAAGATATTGTTGTGGATTAACTCTAGAAATTAAGTTTACTTTGTGAGAAAGCATATAATGTTGTAGCTTCTACACTGCAAAGATCAAAGCTAGGCAATGCTTCTCAATGGTGGATTGTTTCTCTTAGCAAGTATTAGACGATGACTGAGATCCCAGAACATGTTTTCTTTCCCCCTCATTGTTTGCTTGGGCCAACAAAGTGCCAAGGAGTTAATGCAATAGTGTAGAGTAAAAGGGGTTTGTCCGAGATAGGGGGCTATGGCGGTGTCATATGGTATTGATTGATACCAATGCATATTGGAATTTTTTTCCCACTTAAATTTGATGCCTTTCTTGACTAGTACTAAGAATGGTTGACATCTTTTTGATTGGTTGGATATAAAGCATCTTAGATACTCCAACCTTCCTTGGAATGATCTAAGTTAAGTTATGCTTTTAGGGCGTAGCATTTCCAATATCACTTTGATCTTCTCCAGATCGATCATGTTGACCTCACTTTCGAGTGAGCTCTCAGCTTCCTCATCATCGATCTAGGACTCTTATAGACACTAAGAGTTCCTTAGTCTTAAGACACTTCTAGTGATTAGGTGAACACTTAACCCTGAGACTTAGAAGAGTTAACCAATGGAATAGGTTGTGCCTTAGGAATTTAGGAGGACTTGCCTGACCTATAGCCCAAACCCAATCCTTGCTTCCTTCTTTCAAACCCAAACATAAAATTCAAATTCAAACCCCAAAATCAAATCCAACTATCTAATAATTGAAATCCATCACTAAATTCAAACTCTAAATCCCTTCCTAAGCCCTTCAATTTTGTCTTATGGACTTAGCCTTAACCATATCCAAATCAACCCAAACATGGTTGATTTTTTTATAAATAAATCATTTTTTTCATTTATATTCATAAATATATATGAAACTCACCCTCCAATGACCAAAAATTAAATCAAACTAATTCAAAATCCAAGTTAGCTTCTTTTGACCTATATCATTTAATCTGGTCAAACTTGCTTCCAAATCACTCCAAACTCAAGTGGTTTACTCATAACCCATTTATATCTTCATTAATATTCACAAAGATAAATAAAATATAAATTTAAATGGTTTAAACCAAACCCAAGTTAATTCAAATACCCCATTTTAGCCCTTTTAGCTAAACTTTTGAGCTTTGCTAAATGGCATCAAAATCAGATTGAAACCTATTAATTTCTTCATGATTCAATCACTCCTTCAATCATTGATCCAAATATAAACATAAACCACCATTATCAAACCAAATCCAAGTCAACCCGAGATAAGCCCATGTTGACCCTTTTGAATTGAAATTATCATATAGACCAAAACCCGCTTGGCTCTATACCAATTGCAATTGGGTTTATATTTCAACCCTAAACTCATATGTGAGTCCAACTAAACTTGAATTAAACCTTGAACAAGCCAATTGACCCATTTAGGCTCACTTGACCTAAAGTCACCTAAAAGACCTTTTTGAGCCCAGTTTTAATCCAACCCAAATTGGATTGAACAAAGCCCCATATCAATCATGATCAACAATCATCATGGGGTGATCAACCACCTTGAATTGAATCAAATCAAGTCAAACCTAGCCTTTGACCAAATTAACATTTAGCCCAAATGAAACCCAAACTAGCCAAAATCCATCATATACCAAATTGATTGAAACCATTGAATCAAACCCATTCATAATCAATGATTAAACATGATCAAACCATCAATTGAGACAAACCAAGCCTAATTGGCCACATGACCTAAGTTGACCCAAATTGGCCTAAAATGCTAAAATAGGTCAAATCATGATTTATGCCAAATTGATTGCAACTAATGGCTCAAGTTTATTCAAAATCACTTTATTGAACTTGACCAAAGCCATAATTGAGCACAAGTTGACCAATTGGTCAACTTGACCCAACCTAGACTAAATTGACCTAAAAGGTCAAATTGACCAAAATTTAAATTAATTCCAAATTAAACCAAACCAAAGCTTACAATCATTTTCAATCAACCAATTGAACTTGACTCAACACCTAACCCAACCCAATTTTATCAAATTAGTCCAAGTGGGCCCCACCCAAGGGGATTATCCATCAAACCATGGGATTTAAACTTCAAAATCAATGGATCTAAGCCAAAGTTAACTCTTCCATCCCTATGGTAGTCCCTTAGCACTCCATAGAACCTACTCCTGACCCCCTAGCCAACCTAACCCACTTTAGGTTCGCTAAGGACCTTTGGGAGGTGAGTTGACTCACCTTAAACCCAAACTGAGCATCCATTGGATCCAAGCTTTGCAAACCTTGCACAATGGATCCATGGTAGCCTCCCATGACACCTCTTATCTCTAGCGTGCCACCCTGACTTGATGGAGACAAGTCCAGCTGCCAACGAATGCAAAACATGTGCATGCGTCCGTCTGTTCTTCCCTATGATTTGAGTAGTATACCCCCTCAATTTGAGAATGATTTCGAAGGCACTCAAGGGCTTTGAGTCTAAGGTGCATTTTTCAAACCTTAAAGAGTTATTACAAGCCTTCCTTAGCACTCCAAAATCTAGATTTCCCATTCCCGTGCAAGGCTAAAATAGGGGAGGGCAATCATGATCCATACTCCTTCGTTTCATAATCAAACCCAAATTCCTCTTAGCCACACCATCACCATACCTAATCGAGAAAAATAAACCAATTCTTAAGCTTCCAAGCCATGGGAGGAGTGGGTTTGATCAAGACTGAATGCCAAAGGAGGGGAGCTTGGTCCACAAAGCATTCCACATGAATTCAAGCCCAGACTTCTTCAACAAGGCCTCGTCGCAACTAGGAGAAGCTACCTCCAGTGTTACACCATCGTACATTAGGTCCGGTGAGGTAATTTCATAAACCAAGCCATGTATGGAAAAGTGGGTTGGTCTTTTGTGAAGTAAATTTGAAATTCATGGATTTTTGACCATTGGATGTGTGCGTCTCCCTTCCCCGAAGGTGTGGGAAGAATTTGGAGACAATCCGAGATCGGGTGAGCTCGAATCCAATGAGGGAAGATGGAGAACATCCGTCTTTCATCGCTCGTGAAAGGGATAGATCATGAGCCGTCCATCTCACATGATTGGAATAAATGGCTTTGATCAAATCCCGTGATAGATTCTTTGATTCCTTTCTCTGCATCAAATTGGTCTTCGAACTTAGCTGATGGTTTATGAGAAGAGCGTTCATCGGTTGAGTCTATGCACGAATGACATTTAAATTGCCATCCCATCCCACCATATGGAAAGCGTGATGTGTCAGCCATCACATGGCTCAATGGGATTAAGACTTTAATTATGGCTAATTAATTGGTTTTTAATCCTAAAACTTCCTAAAATCATAACTAATTGTAGAAAATCTAAAAAATACAAACTTAGGAACATTTTAAAGATATTTTAGAGTAGAATCTAGGAAAATTATTATTAATTAGTTTGAATAGTGATTTTGGCTTAATTAAAATTTTATCAAAAATCTAATTAGCTTAATTACACCCTAATTAAACACTCAATTAATCTCAATTTTTCTATGGATGTTTAGGGGGATGACCTCTGCCTTCCCTATTTTTCAAGGATTTTATTGTTTGCTTAATTAGGAAAATTGCTGATTAAGCCCTAATCAACCTCTTAATCTAATTAATCATAATTAATGATTGAATAGCAACTTGATTAATCATTTAAACATAATTACCTCTATTGAACAGTAAGATAATTTAGGGGATTTTATTGGGGATACTTTTCCTAATTTAGTTTCAAATTTTTCCTTTCGTTTAAAAATAAAATTAATTAATGGCTAATGGAATGATTAATTGATTAATTAAGTGACTAATCTTCAAGATAAGGAAATCATAATCTAATTGAATGTTTAAATGATTTAGGGATTAGGATTGGGGCTTTGCCCTTGATCCTTTCCCCTAAGTTAATTTCATCATTCAAATTAAAACATAACCAAAGTGTTTAATCAATTAATTAAAGGCTTAATAAAATTAAAATTAAAAATCAATTCATCCACACCTAAGCAACCTTTAATTGATCTTGGGTAGCTCCTTGGGTGTTCAATAACCCAAGGTGAGAGATAATGAAATTATGGTTGGCTCACATGTGTGAGAAAATCATAAAAGTAATTAAGTGAGATCCCTTAAATTAACTAATAATCATAAGCCAATTTCATTACCCTTTCATTTCTTAGAGCATTGCAAATTTACTTTTCATATGGTTTGATATCATATTGGCTTATTATTAATTAATTAACTTAAAGTGATATAGGTAAGGGGTTAATTAATTCACTTAATTCATACCTTAACCTAATTAAAACATAAAATCAACTTAAATATTCTTCATTTAAACCAAATTAATTCACACAAATTAGTTTGGATTAGAAAACCTCTTTCATATTTCCTAAATCAAATCAAACTCAAAGTTAAAAATGTCTTTAAGGAATTTTGGTTTATTTTAAATAGCCTTATTTAATATGATTGTCCTTAGAAATTAATTGGGATGAATGAAATCATGTGCTTACATTCCTTTATTTCTTTTCAATCATGCTAAATATTGCTTATGATATGAAATCATGCATTTATTTCTTTAAAAATTAGTTAATTGAAATGGTTTCTTTTATGCCAAATTGCATGTGTTGACTTAAATTAAATAGGTGTAGCTATTATCACTATTAAATCAAACAACTATTTTCAAAAACCTATGAATCAATTATTATAAATGAAGTGATGTTAATTACAAGTATCTATAAACTTGCATATGATGATAATATAAGATATGCAATATGAAGTTCTCTTTCCTTATCCTACATGGATTAACATAGGATTTTCAAGTGTATAGTACATTTGAAAAGAACATAACATTTGCCTAAATCTATTCCTATGCATCTGCATGCTAAGACTTAGGAAGAATTTCATATCACATATCTAAATCATATAATCAAATTAAACATAATTTCTTACATGATTCCTTATTCCTGTGGTTCTTTTTGTACATTCATATGTATTTGAGAAAAGTGGTATATTAGTCTTGACATCTCAGGACTGCGAGTCTTTAAGTAGCCCTAAGTAGGTCTTATACCTTATTCCCCTGGTGTAGAAAATAATGGCATCGTACTCACTTAAAACTCTTATAAATATGCATGTATGATGTGGCCAATGAATAAGAATCAAAATCAAATAAATCAAACACAACTTTTTTGCTTGGATTTTCCTATCCTTATAGTTGTTCATACATCTACATGTATCTAAGAAAAGTGGTATATTACGGAAATCTCACTGAGGCTTTAAGTATCCTTAAGTAGGTCTTGTACCTTTACACTGGTATAGAAAATAATGGCATACTCACTTAAAACTTTTATACATGTGAATGTGTATCTAGCTAATGGATGAAAAATCCCTCTTTTCTGTAATAAAGGCATTCATAATTCAATCAAAATGAAATATTTAAATTCTAAATACACTTCTTTGCATTCATCATCAAAGTGTGCTAAGATTTAAATTGCATGTATAGGTATGCTTAAGATTCACTCATATGCATGATATACATGATGGAAAGAAATGAATGAATGTGTGTGATGTGATAGTAATCCATTTTAATTAATCTTAAGGTGTCTTTCATATTGAATAGGGTTATTTAGAGTGAACCTAGACTTAGAGTTAATTAAAATATAATAACATTCACTAAATGGAAATTAATTGATTAACTTACCTTAGAAATGACTTAAGGTAGGGATAAAGAGAGATATCTCTCTCTCTTTATAACACTTAGTTGTTAAGTGTAGGCTATATGAAACAAAAGAAAATACTAAGTAATATCTTCAAATCAATTAAATCACTTAAAGAGAAATCAACACTTTATAAATTAAATCCCCACACTTAGCAAATTATAACTCCAAAGCCTAGTTACAACATACCACACAAGCCTTAACACATACACATTAGATTAAGTCACTATTTTTAGGTTAGGACGGTGCATGGTTTGGTGTATGTTTGGTTTTGTGATTTATTTTTTTTAGACTGGATGTTAGGATGTATGTGTGTAGCTTGGATGTTAGGCCAATATTAGCTTCATCATATTTCCTGCAGGGGTTGTGCTTAAGGGGTTGTTGTAATAAAAATATAAATATTTTTTATTGTGCAGGTTGCTTATACCCCTAAGCATAGCCCAAGTTAGGATAGGTGGGCTTGGTTGCACATATGTGGGGTGTTAAGTCAAAATCATTCATATAACTGCTTGAGTTGTATCGTGTGTTTAGCTAACATTTGTTTTGCAGGTATAGCTAGATTTACTTTCCTTCCTTTTAATGTAATTTTGCATTAGGATTAGGATAAGTGTTATAGGGTATTAGGATGAGCATTGATTATAAGACCAAGTCTTATATACCATGTGATCCTTTTGGAGCAAGCAATATCCCAACCAAGCCAAAAGAAAGAAAGAAATGGAGCAAATCAAAATGAAGAAATGAAAGATGAAGAGTGAAGAATGAAGGATGAAGAATGAAGACCCCCATAACACTTATCATTTTATAATTATAATTATTCTTTTATTATGTCGAGATGTATAAGGGTAGAGCTCAGCTACCCACATTTCTTTTTCGGGTTGAACGGCGGTACCCGACCGCATCAACTTTTGTTCTTTTGCAAAAGCTTTATAAAATTGTTTGATGTATTATTTAGCTTGTGCATTAGAAATATCATGTCTTTTCATAGTTTTTTTATGATTGGTGATTGTTATGTGGCTTGGATGTGATTAAGCTCTTAGGATAAAAATAAATTTTCTATCCCACTAATAGCTCATAACTAAAATTTTAGAAAAACTCATAACCTCACATAAAACCCTAGGCATTAAATCAAGAAAATAAAATATTTAGCAACCCCTTAGTTTGATGATTGTATGTATAATATCATGCATGCCATATTCTTCCACTCTTGTTAAGAGAGGGCTTCCATCTTTGCTAGAGAATAAAGGCTTAACCTGTAAGAGTCTTTGATGGAAAGACACCTCTTTCTCTTTTGATTTTGCCATAATAAATTTTGCATGCATTTAGGCATACAACATCCTATAGTCTGTGTCAAAACAAAGAGTCCTAAAACCAAATAAAACTTGACAAAATTTGCATTAGATCAAGTCATTATTCATACCCCTCATGCTCTAGTCTCTTATGAGTGGGTTTAAGGACTTAGTTTCTCTTCTAAATAAATAATAGCTTAACTATCTTACAAAGCATATGACTTTCCTACATGGATAAAGTGTAGGAGAAGTTAGATGGTTGCCACTCTAAGCGGTAATAAGTCCAACAGTCGGGTGGCTTACTCTCTCTTGTGGAGATAAACCATATACCCACTTTTGCCTTAGATTTAGGTCATGCTTTGGCCCTCGCCAAAACTCCCTAGATTTAGTTACTGAGATTATTATTTTCCTTTGTGGGCTACAAGCCTAAATCCTCACCTCTTATGTATTTCCATAATCTTGTATTATGGAATTACAAGTCCTAGATTTCTAATAAAATTTTAACTCAAACAAATAAATCTCTTCAAATTCAAATATATAAAGCCCAACCATAGGATAGATTGAGTGATCACTATGTTTTCTAGTATCATGAGCACTCCCTACTCATCTTCTTTGATTTTGATAATAACTCTCCCTTTTGATCTATCCCACTTGATTTTCTAAAAAAATATAATTTGTTGATAGTCTATCTTTGAATTCTTTGGAGACAACAATCTCTACTTTAATCGAGTATTCTTAAGAAACTCACCTTCCATATGATGTAATTAACTATGGAGGCTTGCCTCCATAGGAACTATGAACCAATTTAAATAAACTCTACTTTGCTTTTAAATGTAAAGAGGGGAAAAATCTTTAGTATATTTGAAGACCCATCATGCCTTAGGAGTCCTTATTAGGTGATTAGGTCCATTATAGGGTAGTGACTTCTATCTCGAGACAATATACTATTCCTTGATGTCATACAATCACCTTAAGTACATCTTCGAATCATGGTGTCCCCTCACATATACACACCCAACATAAACCAAAATAAACACCATAGATTTTTTAGTGACTCGCTAGGGGGTTCTCTCTCCATCTATAGTAGAAAATTATTGTCTCCAAGCATCAATAGTGGACTTGCATTTCATGTGAGCCCAAGATAATATTTCCTTCCATTGGCACTTAGCTTATTTCATTCTTAAGTAAAGTTAGCCAACATCCTTTAGGTTTTAGGACCTCACTCCATGTAGGTCTTGAAACCCCTATTGGGTTCCCCAATCGACGAGAATAGAATTTATCAACGAAGGGGAAGATAATAAAAATTTAGAACCTTGGTGAGGCAAGGTTCATCAAAAAATTTAAAGAAAATAATTTCTTTCACAAAATGACACTTTTCAAAAGCACCTTTCACGAAACTCACAAAATCAAAACCCCTCCATTTAATAATCTCTATGATTCTACATGGAGGTTCTTTTCAAAAACACATTCTTAAAAAATAACCATGCCCATTCAACATACTCAAATTATTGAATGAGGAATCCATTTTTCAAATAAATTGAAACTTTATCTAACATATTTCACATATGTTGGAGTTGAAGCTTCCCTCTTTTCAAGAGCAAATCATGCCATATTTGATTCCCACTTAACATATCCAAACTTGTTAAGTGAGAATCTCTATTTGAATCAAACATAAATTTGACTTTCACTTAACAATTTCAATTTGTTAAGTGAGGGTTTTATTTTCAAAACATAAATTTGACCTTCACTTAACAATTTCAATTTGTTAATGTGGGGGTCTCATTTTCAAAACATAAATTTGACCTTCACTTAACAATTTCAATTTGTTAAGTGGGGGTCTCAATTTAAAAACATGAATTTGACATTCACTTAATAATTTCAATTTGTTAAGTGGGGATCTCATTTTCAAAACATGAATTTGACTTTCAATTACCAATTTTAATTTGTTAAGTGGGGATCTCATTTTCAAAACATGAATTTGACTTTCACTTAACAATTTTAATTTGTTAAGTGGGGTCTCATTTTCAAAATATAAATTTGACTTTCACTTAACAATTTCAATTTGTTAAGTGGGGTCTCATTTCAAAAACATAAAATTTGACTTTCTCTTAACATATTCACTTAGTTAAGTATGGGTCTCATTTTTAAAACATACATTTATACTTTCATTTAGACTATCCAATTTTCTAAGTAAGAGTCTCAATTTCAAAGCATATATTTATTTCTACTTAAACACATCAAATTTGTTAAGTAAGAATCACATAATCATGCCATATTGGATTCCCACTTAACATACTAAATTTGTTAAGTGAGAATCCCATTCTCAAGTCATATCATACTTTGATTTCCACTTAACACACCAAATTGTTAAGTGGGAGTCCCATTTTCAAAAACATATCAAACACGTTCATGCTTTCACTTAACATACCAAATTTGTTAAGTGAGGGTCTCTTTTCAACACACATTTGATCCCTATTTAACATACCAAATTTGTTAAGGATCCAATTCATATCAACCACACTTGAGCTTTCACTTAACATACCAAATTTGGTAAGTGAAAGTCTCATTTTCAAAGAAAAAAATAAACATATCCTAAACACATTTGGGCTTTCACTTAACATACCAAATTTGTTAAATGGGACTCCCATCTTCAAAGAAAAGCAAATCTATCTCACAATCACATTTGGCTTTCACTTAACATACCAAATTTGTTAAGTGAAAGTCTCATCTTCAAATCAAAGACATGTGGCCTCTACTTAGCATACTAAATTTGTTAAATAGAAGCCCCATTTTTCAAATCAAAATATCACACAATCAAATCTTCACAAGCAAAAAAATATTTCAAACACACAATCACAACCTCTTCTTAGCATACCCAAATTTGCTAAGTAGAGGTTCTTTCAAACTATCCATATTTTCAAATAAGAAACATTAAATGCAAACAATCTCCAAAAAAAGAAATCTCTCCTCAAATTTTTGAACCCCGCCCAACCTACCCAAATTGGTTGAGTATGGGTTCTAAAATCAAAAAAATCAAATGGCAAAAGACTCTCCTCTAAACATCCAATTCTCTCCAATGAACCCCCACTTAACATATTTGAATTGTTGAGTGTGGGTTCACATCTCCAAACCTCTATTACCTTCTTGGAATAAATATTAATATAGAAATCTGATATAAGTTGCATTTTAGCATATGTTGACATACAACTCAGATCAGTCAGTGTAGTATTTATAATTAATACACATTATTTCTCAAAAGTTTGTTTTCACCTTTCCGTTAGGGGTGGATTTGGCCTTTGATCGGGCTAGCCTCCCTTAGACTAACTCCACCCATTTGGACTTCTTTGGTCGAGGATTTGAGGGAGCTCGCATTACCTATAAGGGGGCGACCCTCACCACTATTAGTCGGGATGAGGTGGTTGGAAAAGCCAATCATGCATTGACCTTTTGACATCGGTATTCCTTGAAGAGGAAGAAGGTTAGGTCCTCCATCAATCTAGTTCCCACTCATTGTTGCTCTCACACTCATGTATGCTAGCTCCCCTTATCCCCTGGGAAGGCTATCCTGGATTTGGAGATAGTCTCCCCTACCTTCGAGGTAGGATCTAGCTCTCACACGCCACCGCTTGCTCTGCACCTGAGACATAATAGAGCCACGATCAAGCTCCATCACGAGCATGCCGCTCGAGAGATAGATGTCACATCCCACATTACAGAGGAGGGTTCTCCATGCAAAGTTTCTCTATTTCTTACTTGCAACCAGTTCCACCCCCTCTTGGCATTAGATGGAGAGGAAGACTACTAGAGGATAGCTACATTGCCTCCACCTCCTACATACTATGAGGTTTTGGCTAGGGACAGGAGGAAGTCCTATGTCGGTCTACGTATGGTATTATGCCAAGTAGGCAGGGCACACAGTCGTACAAAGTATGGCACATTATTTAATTGAGGTTGATCATCCCGAAAGTGTTACCAAGAATATTCATAGTGATAGAGCATTAGATGCCCAAGTAACTCGGTTAGTGGTGAGGGGAGCGATAGGTTTGCCATGCATGGCGACCTCCACTTTGTTGATTTCTCGGCCATTGGGCCACCGTGATAGGGTAGATATATAGTGTTAATGGGTACCACCAGTCATAGGGAAAAATCCCTAGTGAGGGTAGAGCTAGTGTTGTCTCTACCACACCTATCCACTCTCACCGTCACCTTCGGTCCGCCATCCACCATTCCTACAAAGGCACAAAACAACATAGAGAAGAAAGCCCCTTGGTGATCCGGCTACAAAGATCCCATTTCTCCACTCTGCGGAGGTGAGGGTGAGTCTTCTACTGACCTCCTACTTCAATCTTGGTGAAGAAGGAGTGGCAACCCCAGCATGTGGTCCCACCACCACCACCATCGAGCCAATGGGTGGTAGTTGTAGAGGGGGAAGGGGATAGTTTTCACCATGGTAGATCTCCTAGGCACACCACTTCACCCATGAGCAATCATGAGCATATCTCTTACAGCTATCATGACCCTCCCAGAACACTAGTGATAGTGTTAGGTGCATCTGAAGGTGAGCACCTCTGATCAACAATGCGTATTTAGGCACATTTAGACTCTCCCTTGATGATATTTTAGCACAATACTTTAGAGAAGAGAACTTCTAGGGAGTGATTCGTATGAGGAGGAAAGTTAGCTTTGATCTAGATGAGGATGATCTTCTTGAAGATTTGAAGTTCACATGGTTGACTAGGGTCTCTCCATAGACCGATAGTCAATAAGGTATTGGTTGAAGAAGATGATGTCGTCCATTCAACTCAACACCTCCTCTAACAACTTAGAAAGAGGGATGATCATATTGACCAAATGGGGAAGAAGATTGAAGAGTTGATGGCGGTGTGTGTATTGTAGAATTATCAGTTTTACATCCTTCTCCTATAGAGGTGATAAGCGGTTGGCACACACTTTAGATCATCCTAGATGCATTCTTGTAGGGAGACAATGGTAGCTTGCATAGAAGGTGGTGGATAGCACCTCCATGCATGAAAAGACATTAACACATGGTGGAGCAACATGTGGGATGTTGTGGCAAGGTGGTTCATCTGTTCCAAAGGGTAGACCCTACCTAGAAGAATTTCATGGTGTCCAATACCCTAACGGCTTTATTCCTCCATCCTTCAGAATTTTTGATGGTAGTGGGAACCCTCGGCAGCACATAGCACATTTCAGGGCCGGATGTTGCAATGACGGTGATAGCGATGCACTCTTATTCTGCTTCTTTATCAATAGCTTGACAAGCAGCACATTTGATTAGTATCCTGAACTACCCAATGGTGCAGTGAAGACATTGTTGAGTTAGAGCAGCTCTTTATTAAAATATTTGTTGGAGCTAAGTAAAGGGTAAATATGGGCGATCTCTTTGTATCTCAACAATGCCCCAGTGAATCCCTTATTGATTACATTCTTAGATGCATAATTTAAGTATGAAATGCAAACTACAATAATAGTATTGCATTGAAATTCTACTCAAGAATATTCATGGCTTGTATGCTTAAAGGGTTTACCATTAAGACATTTGAGAAATTAATCAATAAGATGGTTACCAGAGAGGTCAAATAGTTACCATTTTTTAAGATCAATTAGCCAAGCCTAGACCACAAAAGGTATTTCAGAAAAAGTTAAGGGTAGTCACGATAGTTGACAAGGGAAGGAGCGAGGTTCAGTGTAGACCTCAAGCTCAGCGACCTCTACCACCTCCTTTGCCACCACCTCCACCATCATACCACCTCGTTTCCACATATCACTCAGCAGAAGTATCCCCATCCATCAATAGTTGTATTCCTATCCACCATCATGTAGCTATCACTTACCTACTCTTGCTGACAAATAAAATAAACCTAATTCATTCAAGAGGGAGGTAGTCAGGAAGACCTTTAAGAACCTCTTAAAGAAGCTTAATTTTTTAGCCGGCGGAGGATGTGGGCAGAGTCATGATCCAAACTTTTTCCCCTACATGTAGGTCATGTCTTGGAAGATTGATCTTTAAGGATTGTCTTGAGCATAGCTACAAGTCGGTGATTGTCATCCCTAAGAATACCTACTAGAACAACCCTCTAGTTTTGTTAGGGGTAATCCTTGGGGATACATGATCTTCTCAAGATAGGAAGGTTGGGATATTTCCCTATCTCAACGTCCAAGAAAATCATTTCTAAGATCAGAAAGTTAACATTGTAGTAGCTCAAACCTCCAACTCTAAGGTTTGCAACTTGCTAAGGATAACTTGAGGGAGGTAGAAGCCCAGCAGTTGCAGTGGTAGCTTCCAGTTGCCCGAGATAGCACATTAGAGTAACTACTAACCGAGTCCAGCACTCCTTCCATAGTTGCAGCCATAGTTCCATGAGCGACTCTTCTTACCATCATATTGTATTAGCGAAGGGGGTATCAAATCCCTCACTCTGCTTACTTTACTTGATTTCTATTTTGAACCTTCATCCAAATCTAAGAAATCAATGAAGGAAAGAGATTCTTCTTATATCCTCTCTACTTTTGATGATCTTGATGATTTTATTCCTATAGAAAGCTCTCCAAGTACTAATAATTATAACAATTCTGATCCACTCCTTTCTAATTTAGAAATGGATTACCCATTCCTAAATCACTTAGGTTCACCAATTGAGATAGATTTGGAGTCATTTTTCGATGATCTTATATAGAAGGTGTAGGTGAACTGATGGTAGGTAGAACTTTCCATTAAACCATCTCATGAAGTCACCAAGTCAACCTTGTGGTGGCAAAGTTCTACCTCCATGGGTATCACCTGATAAGGGTAAAACAAGTCATTGGTTCTAGTAATCAAGAAGCCCCTCCATAGATGCTCCACCTATGGATATGCTTGTGAAGTACCAACCCAAAGTTGACTACAATGTCCTCGCTCACCTAAGAAAGTTGCCAGCTAAACTAAACATATATGATGCCCTTGTCTTATCGAAAGAGATGATGGAGTTATTGATCAAAGCCCTTCTTGACCCAAAAATATGCTTAGCTCAGCTGACCGCTATTAGAGAGGAGGCATGTTTTTCAAAAGAAGCCCATGTAGTTACATTCACTGATGAAGACCTTCTTTCAGGGACAAATAAGCACATCCGTCCCCTCTATATCACTATGGACATGGGAAGATTCAAACTCTCCAGGGTGTTAGTTGATCCGGGTGCATCAATGAACATGATGAGTCTAAAAACCCTTACCTACTTGAGGATCAACATCTCTGAACTCCGAGGAGATTAGATGATGTTGAGAGGATTCAATGAGCAAATGAGAGGTTTAGGCTCCTATGTTATTGGAGATAAATGAGGAAAGCAAGTTCTACATAATTGATTTAGATACATCTTTCACTGCTTTGCTCAGTAGGCCTTGGATACATGAAAACAACATGATTCCATCTTCTTTGCATTAGTGCATCAAATTCAAAAGAGGTGGAATCGAGTATTATGTCAAAGGAGACTTGAAGCCATTCTTAATTAGAGAGGTTGAGATTTATGAAGATACAACCTACTATCTTCCTTCAAATAAAAAAGTCTATTCTCATGAACTTAGTGAAACTTCAAAATCAAAAGAAAAGAAAAAAATATTGAAAAATAAAAAGAAAAGAAAAAAGGAAAAGAAAAAGAAAATATAAGTGAACAAAATTAGACACCGAGGAGGAGGTAGAGCCAGATGTTAGATACCACCCACAATTTGTTCCTCCATATGAACACATTGGTAGGATGACTCGACCTCCACCAGGTAGAGGAAGAGGCAAGTCCAGAGGCAGTTCCAAAGGTGGAAGACCTCCTTGGCGGTAGCCGTAGAGCTATTTTCACTTATAGTGCTATCCACATGACTTAGAGTCCAGTTTAGAATGAGTCTCATTGGTTACCTGACCAACCTCTCGGAGTCCCTTTGGAGGTGACATTCGATCGACAATGATGAAGACCAAGCCTCCAAGCAAAGCATGAATGTATCCAAATCATCATTATGTAGAATAGTAAGGTAGCAGTTGGGAACTTTAGCTCTAACCTCACTTTCTTCCCAGAAAGTTGAAGGTTTAGTAGTTAAGGAGGTCCCCAAGTCATCCACAATTGTCAGATCAAAAAGTTTTTATTGGGAGCATCATCCTCAAGTCAAGAAGCCGATGTAGAACTTGAGGATGATTCATATAAAGATTTAATATAACTACCTTGATTGGTATTCACCTTATGTTATTAACTTAGCAAATAAGGCATTAATCCCACATACTTGGTCTAAACATAGGTTGAACTACTTTGAAAAATTATGGGACAACCAAAGTAGACATTCTCAATCAAGGCCAAGACTAAGATTCGGCACAATGGGTCCAGTTAATGATGATAACCATTTCCTAGTCATCACCACTCTTCTTGGGTCTAATAGGTTCTTCTCAAATCATGCTAACTCTTATGATGAGGCATGTTTAGAAACTTTATATGACCCAAATGAGCATGAAGTCAAAGAGGCACCACCAAAGATTGAAGAAGAAATTAAATCAACCATTGATGAACTTGAAGAAATCAACTTGAGAATAAAAGAAGATCCATGCCCGACGTACATCAATTCTTTATTGAATGAAGAATAAACTAATGACTTAGTTAGGCTATTAGCTGAGTTTAAGGACTGCTTCACATGGAGTTATGAAGAAATGCCCAGTTTATCTTCTGATGTAGCAGTCCACAAACTAGCAATAGAACCTAATGCTAACCCTATCAAGCAAGCTCCTAGACGTATGTGATTAGAAACTGAGATGCAGGTCATTTCTAAAATTAAGAAACTGATCGATGCCGGCTTTATCAAGGAAGAAAATATCCTACCTGGTTAGCCAATGTCATCCTAGTTAAGAAAAAAATGGCCAAATTTGCATATGCATTAATTTTAGGGATCTGAATAAGGCATGTCCTAAAGATGAATTTCTACTTCCTATACTGGAATTGATGGTGGACATTGCCTCATCTCATGCATTATTCTCTTTTATGGATGGGTCATCTGGCTACAATCAAATCAAGATGACCCCTAAGGATGAAAGAAACACTACTTTTTGAACCCCGATCAAAATATATTATTATAAGGTCATGCCTTTTTGCCTTAAAAATGTTGGTGCTACATACCAGCGGGCCATGACTCGGATCTTCAATGAACTCAATCATCATCAAGTTGAATGCTATGTTGATGATCTAGTAGTAAACAAAGAAAGATAAATCTCTTCAACTTGAGAGAAATATTTGAATGGTTAAGATAATTTAACCTTAAACTGAATCCCCTAAAGTGTGCATTCGGAGAAGCTTTAGAGAAATTCCTTAAGTTCATTGTTAGACACCGGGGAATAGAGATAGATTCAGAGAAGATCAAGCTATCTTAGAAATGCCACCCCTAAAAGTCTAACTCAACTCAGATCATTTCAAGGGTGGTTGGCATATTTGAGATGCTTCATATCCAACTTATCAGGAAGATGTCATGATTCTTAGCACTTATTAAAAAGGATACCAAGTTCAAGTGGGATGATAAGTGCCAGCATGCTTTTGAAGACATCAAGCACTACCTGATGATGCCAATTATGGCAGCTGGCCCTATCCCGAAGCCATTGATCCTCTACACCGCTACATTAGATGACTCCCTTAGTGTTTTGTTGGCTCAAACCAATGATGAAGGGAAAGAAAATATTCTCTACTATCTCAGTCATTGTTTGATCTCTACTGAGACAAACTATCCACCTATTGAAAAGCACTGCCTAGCTTTAATCTTTGCATCCCAAAAGCTTTGACATTTCATGCTTTCTCACAAGGCGAATCTAATCTCTAGAATCAATCCACTACAATATCTCATGACATGGAGCATTGTGCGGATGGTTAGCATGATGATGGTCCATGATTTTGTCGCGTTTGACATCACATTCGTACCTCGTGCTAAAAGGATAAGCACTAGTTAGCATCACACCACACTTCCTATTGATTATGCTTAGTGATGACCTCCCGATGAATAATTATAAACTTATTACACTAGCATTCACCATTGAGAGATGTATTTTGATGGTGCAGCTTCCTTCTCAAAAGGAGAAGAACCATGATACTCTTCCACGAAGGTAGGAATAGTTCTCCTAACTCTGAATGGCGATGTGATGAGATTCTCATATCATCTGTCCAATCCATGCAACAACAGTGAAGTCAAATATGAGACTCTGATTGTTGATCTAGATTTAGTCATTACATTATGCATCCATAGCATGAACATCTTCGGGGATTCTCAGCTCATCATCAACCAAATCATTGGGTCCTACAAAGTTCTAAAGCCTAAGCTCCATCATTATCACAAGTACACCATTGTGGGTTCGATAGATCCTCCTTCTTCCAAGGGTCACTGATTCATTCTAGTTGCCACTGACTACTTTTCCAAGTGGGCAGAGGCAATCCCACTTAGAGAGGTCATAGCTTGACATGTGCTCAATTTTTTGGGGAATGATATTATAGGTTGGGTGCCTCATGAATTATATCCCATAATGGTAATGCATTAGCATTAAAATCAACTACTTCTCAGAGACACATAATAGGTGGAGATATTCCACCATCACTATCAAGGAAAGAAAATTATGAGCGAAGCATTCATGAAACTCTCATTCAAATATTGAAGAAGACATTCGGCGACAACAAACGTGGCATGACAGGTTGGTTGAAGCCTTGTGCCTATACTTTTCATACATAACTCAACTCAATCATCTCATTTTTCCTTAGTGTATGGGTCAAGTCATTACCATTAGAATTCGACTCCCATCACTAAGGATAGCTGTGGGTAGTAAGATTACTCCAGTGTAGAATGCCAAATAGCAGTTGGAAGAGCTCAAAGGTTTAGAGGAGAGACACCTCAAGGCATGCGAACCAGGTTACAAGCCAAAATGATTGGCTCAATAGTTGGTTCTTAGAGCTTTTCAAGTAGGAAGATTGTTTTTAAGAAACCAATGTTGCCCATCAAAAGATGGAGGGAAAGTTTGAACCCACTTGGGAAGGCCCTTTTCCATAGAGAAGGCTATAAGGAGGATCATATTAGCTTATAAATTATAAGGGAGCATCCATGCTTAATTAGCTCTACCCCAAATATTATCCATAAATCTTGTTTGAAAATAATCATCAATAAAACTTCTTTTCAAATCAAATTCCACCTCTTATGGGTTATAAATATCTTTTGCTTACGAATCCACCATGATGTGTTTAGGATAGGTGTAAGAGAACCCAAGCGACATCCTTTCTTAGTGAAGTAAAATTTCTACATATCTAAGTTAGGTATAAGAGAACCCAAGTGTCATCCTTTCTTGGGGGAGTAACATTTCTACGTATCTAGGATAGGTGTAAGAGAACCCAAGTGGCATCATATTCCTTCTTTCACATCACAAAACATATCTTTTGTCTTGAGCTATTTTGATGTGGGAGCAAACCCACTGGCGCTCTCATTATTTGCTCCAGTGGT
Organism: Cymbidium sinense; assembly: GCA_021442155.1. NCBI lineage: Eukaryota > Viridiplantae > Streptophyta > Magnoliopsida > Asparagales > Orchidaceae > Cymbidium > Cymbidium sinense. The sequence goes on along the minus strand of CM038232.1, from coordinate 92,796,134 downwards.
GATTACTGCCATTGGTCACAGGGCGGATGTGAGTCCATGTGCTTTCTTCCTGACATGACCATTGCAAACCAATGAGCGCCTTGTTAGTTTGGTAAGTCTTACTATGCTGCTGGTAAGCTACCACGTGTTGACTTTGTTTAAGAGGATGTAAGCCTACATGCTTTCTTCTTGAACTATCCATCATGCACTAACTAGGTCAAGTATATTTGAGGTTTAGGATAAGTCCCGGTGCTCTTTTCCTCGACTACTTCAAGCTTGGGTTTAGTCCAACATAAGACTCTTCACCAGTAGTATACTAGATTAGATAACCCTGTCGGCAAGACTATCCCCAGCATCATACACTTTGGAGAGATGTAAGTCTATGTTGACCTCACTTTTGTAGTTAGCTTTCAACTTATTCATCTTAGACATATGACTCCTCTTAGACATTAAGAGTTCCTTAGTCTTAAGACACTTCTAGTGATAATGTGAACACTCAACCTAACCCTTGAGACTTAGAAAGAGTTAGCCATAGAAATAGGTTATGCCATAAGGGTATTAGGAAAATTTTCCTACCCTGTAGCTTGAACCAAATCCTTACTTCCTTCTTTCAACTCAAACTCCAAATTCAAATCAACCTCAAATTCAATTCAACTTCAAATTCAAACCAACTCCAAATTCAAATCAACCTCAAATTCAAATTAAATTCCAAATCAAACCTTAAATCAATTCCAAGTTAATTGATTTTCTCAAATCATCAAATCAATTCCAAAATTAAAATATGAATTAATTCCAAATGATTGAAATACATGATCAATTATAAATCTAAAATCTTTCCTAAGCCTTTGATTTCATCTTATGGACTTAGCTTAAATCAAATCCAAATCATTCCAAATTCAAAATATTTTCTCATAACTCATTTATATTATCATTTATATTCATAAATATAAATGAAATATAAATTCAAATACCAAAAACCAAATTCAAAACTCAAATCCAAATCTAATTTAAATTCAACCTAAACTCTTTCAAGTCAAATTCTTGAACTTAACCAAATCAAACTCAAATCAATCCAAACCTTTGGATTTTCTCTTCAAACAATCAATCCTTCAATCATAAACTTCAATCATCAAACCAAAACTAAATTCAAAACTCAAACCCATGTTCATCCTTTGAACTTGAAATTTTCAAATGAATCAAAACTTGTTTGACTCCAAATCACTTGGAAATGGATTTATATTTCAATCATAAGTCCATATGTGAATTCAATCAAACTTGAATCAAGCCTTGATCAAGTCAATTGACCCACTTAGGCTCCCCTGACCCAAAGTGACCTAAAGTACCTTTTTGAGCCAAATTCTAATCCTACCCAAATTGGATTAAACTAAGCCCATCTAAGCCTCACATTGTGAGCAACAATCATCATAGGATGATCAATTACTCAAATTGGGTCAAACTAAGTCAAACTTAACCTTAGACCAACTCAACACTTAACCTAAATGAAACCTAAACTAGCCAAAATTCACCATAGGCCAAATTGATTGAAACCATTGATCAAAACCAATTCATGATCAATGATTGAGCTTGACCAAGTTATCATTTGAGCCAAACCTATTGGCCACTTGACCCAAGTTGACCTAAAAGTCAAAATATGTCAAATCTTGATCTAAGCCAAATTGATTGCAACGAGTCAAATTCATTCTAAATCACTTGTTGAACTTGACCAAAGCTCAATTGGTAGATCCAACTAGATTGACCATGAAACCAACTTGACCTAAAAGGTCAAATCAACTTGAAACTTAACCAAGAAAAAATTGATTGAAGCCAAAGATTCCAAAACATTTCAAATGATCAACCAAGCCTAAACCAATTGATGACCTAATCCAATTGGGTCAAATGGGTCAAATTCAACTTGACCCATTTGACCTATTGAACTCAAATGAACAAAATCAAATATAAATCAAATTGAACCAATGATACCAAATCACTCCAAATGATCATTTGAACTTCACCTAACCCATGGTTTGACCCAATTTGACCAATTGGTCAACTTGACCCAAGTTGACCCATTTTGACCTAAATGGGTCAACTTGAGCCAAATCATATCAAATAAACTCCAAATTCATTGAAAATTGGTGCAACCCATTTTTCAATCATTTCAAATCTGTCTAAATTAAAATTAAATCCAAATGACCATTTTACCCTTGGGTCAATGGGTAACCTATGGCCAAATCCACTTGGAATTTGGTCAAATCCTTTTCATGGCCACTTCACATCCTCTAGTGGACCTTTTGGACATTAAGGGAGGTTGTGCACATGACGTAATGGGTTTGGGTTATCCATGACCCAACCCAAGGCCAAATCGACCCCTCCAATCAAATTTCTCCACTTGGATCACCTCCCACACTCATTTTAACCCATGTGCACCTCCGCACTTCCACTCCTCCAAAATTGAAGCACATGTAGCTCCTAATAACCTAAACCCATTCAATCAAATCAATTTGATCAAAATGGAACAACAAGCTTTGGCCATAAGCTTCGGCCATCCGATCTAAGTAGGGGGAGATATACTCCCCCTCATTTCTACTCAAACCACCTTCCTTGCATTCGATTGAGCTCAGAGGATCAAAGGCAAGCTTCTCCAAGTTTCCCAAGAATTCCTAAGCTCATTCCAATTTCCCCTTCTCGAATTTCTTCAAAACCGAAATAGGGGAGGTGAGGGGGATTTCCCCTTTGTTCAATTCTGAATCAAACTCCAATTGCTATTGCGAGCACCATCAAGGAGGCAAGTCGAGCTCACCCAAAGTATTTCCCAAGCATCCAAGCAAGGAGAAGGGAGACCTAGACCAATGCTGCAAGCTATTGAAGGAAGCTTTGGTCAATTGGAAGATCTACTTCATCTCAAAGCTTGAAACCTTTAGAGCTTCATCTCCACTGAAGCTACCTCCTTTGTTTGAAGCATTGGTAATAGCCTCCGGTGAGGTATGACTTAAAATCGAGCTTAAGTAGAAAAATCATTGGTCCTTTGTGAAAGGAATTGTAATCCCATTGAAATTTAATCATTGGATGTTCTTCTCCTTGCTTCTAGATGGTGTGGGTTGAATCTTAGCCTTATCGAAGCTCAAGTGAGCTGATCAACCATGGAGGGCGGTGATATTCATCTCCCAAGCAAGGATGAATCATGGACCGTCCATCCCGCAGTGTTGGATGGATGGTCTTGATTAAAATGTGTACATTCGATGATTTAATCCTTCATAACTGTGAGTTTGATCCTGACCATCCGATCCTTGATCATACATCCCAAGAGAAAGCGCGTAGCACCGCCTACTGATGTGGCAGCCGATTTGATAACTTAAATAATCCATCCCATCATGCCACATGGAAAGCGCGTGCAGCATTAGTAGCCCATGTGATGCTGATGGGATTAGTTATATAATTAGATTATTTAATTATGCCTTAATCATTGAAACTTCACAAATTCATAACTAAATGTAGAAAAATCTAGAAAATGCAAACTCAACTTCATTTTAAAGATAATTCACAGGGGAATCCAATAAAATTGTTTCTAATTGATTTTGAATAGTTAATCTTTCTTAATTAAGGTTTATTAAAACTTAATAATTTTAATTACTCTCATTTCATTAATTCAAACTTCTTCATGTTTATGTGGATGACTTACCTCCCCTTTTCCGGAATTTATTAAATAGTTAATTAGGGAAATCAATTAATGAATCCCTAATCACCCCTTAATGTAATTAAGAGTAACTAAGCATGTGAATAGTGGTTTAATCACTTAATTGGGATAATTAAACATTATTTAAGTGAAGAGGAGGTTTATGGAATGGATTTGAGGTATTTTTCCTAAGTTATTCCCTAAACCCCCTTTCTTCTTTAATCCAAAAATAATTAAGGACTAATCCACTAATGGCCTACTTAATTAACTTAATCAAACTTTCAAAAAAAATCTGAACTAAATTAATCTCTTGTTGGATAGATCCTTAGGTGTTCAAAATCCTAAAGTAAATTTAAGAAAGTCATTTCCAACTCACATGTGTGGGAAGATTAGGAAAGTACTTAATTAAACCTATTTAGCTTAATTAATTAATAATTGTGAGCCAATTGAATTAGGCCCCTTTCTTTCCTAGGTGCATTGCTAATTTAAATTCCATGTGGTTGCATATCATATTTTGGCTCATAATTGTTAGGTTAATTATGTTAAAGTGGTGTAGGTAAGGGATAATTAATGGACTTAATTTATACCTTAACCTAAATAAAACATAAAATCAGTTTAATTGTTCTAAAAATTAAACTAAACTAATTCACACATGGGGGAAATAGGTTAGGACCAGCAAACTCTTTTCACATTTCCTAAATCAAACCAAACTCAAAAGAAAAATAAAAATCCCTTTAAATAATTGTTGATTCACTTTAAATGATCTTATTTCATAGTATTATCTTTAGAAATTAATTCGAGTGAATGAAGTTGCATGCTTACATCATTTTATCTCTTTCCAATCATGCTAAATGTTATCTTCCATATGAAAATCATGCATTCATATCTTTTGAAAAATCAAAATAAATGAAATGTTTCCTTTATGTCAAATTGCATGTTTTGGCTAAAGTAAGAATATGAATGGCTATTATCACTATTAAATCAAAAATTATTTTCAAAACTTATAATTCAAAGATTATAAATGGAAGCATGATACTTATAAGTACTTATAAGCTTGCATGTGATCATAGCATAAAATGTGTTATGTGATTCTGTTCTCTTTTCTTAACACAGGTTTGTATAAGATTTGTAAAGTGTAAAGTTCATTCTAAAAGAACATAACACTTGCTTAAATCTATTCCATACACTATATGTTATGACTTAAGAAGGATCCCCACATTACACATAAATTAAACAACCAAAATCAAACAAACAAACATAAACCTTTTGCATGATTCTTAATCCATTTTTTTTCTTTTTGTACATGCCCATGTATTTAAGAAAAGTGGTATATTAGCCAAGACATCCCGGGTTGCGAGGCTTTAAGTAGCCCTAAGAAGGTCTTGTACCTTATACCCTTGGTGTAGATAATAATAACACCATACTTACTTAATGCTTTCATACTTGTAAATATGCATTTGATTAATGGATAAAAGAATCCCCCTCTTTTCTACTTAACAAAATCATACATCATGAAACATCCAAATTTTTTTAAGCAACATCTCTTAGCATTCATCATTAAGGTGTGCTAAATATTTTCATTGCATGTATAGATGTACTTAGAATTTATTCATATGCATGGTATACATGTTGGAAAGAAATAAATGGTTGTGTGTTATGTGATAGTAATTCACCTTAATTAATCTTAAAATATCTTTCTTATTGAATAGGTTTTTATAGTAAATCTAAACTTAGGATTAATTAAAATACATAATAAAATATTCATTAAATAAAATTCATTAATGAATATACCTTAGAAATTACTTAAGGTAGGGAGGAAGGAGAAGTTCTCTTCCCTTTTTCTCTCTTTATAACACGTAGTAATTAAGTGTAGGTTCATTCAAACTAAAACAAATCATCAAATAAAATTAACAAATCAACTAAACCACATAAATGAAAGCACCCTCAAGTTGAATCCTTCACACTTAGAAAATTCCAACTTAAGACATGCCACACAAGCCTTAAATGGCACACATTAGGCTAAGTCACCATTTCAAGCTCTATGTTAGAGGCGATGCATGGTTTGATGCCAATTTTATTTTGTGAGGTAATGTTTTAGTCTTGATGTTAGGTGTATGCGTGACTAGATGATGATGATCAGTCTAATCATTATCTTCTACAGGGAATTGTGCTTAAGGGGTGATGTAATAAAAATAATAAATACTTTTGCTGTACAGGTTGCTTATACCCCTAAGCATAATCCAAATTAGGACATGTGAACTTGGTTACCCATGTGTGGGGTGCTAAGTCCAATTTATTCCTATAACTGTTTGGGATTGGGTGGTATGTTTAGCTAATCTCTATTTTTTAGATTTTAGTTAGATTTTTCATTTTCCATTTTCATGTAATTTTATAATTAAGATTTGGAATGAATGTTATGGGGGATTAAGATGAACATTAGTTTTAAGACTATGTCTTATATACCATGTAAAGCCTTGGAGAAACCACATCCCAACCAACCAAAAGAAAGAAAGAAAGAAGAAAGAAAAAAGAATGAAGAATGAAGACCCCCATAACATGAATTCTTTCTAAATTGTAATTAATTCATTGGTAATTTGGGTTGTATAACGGTAGAGATCGACTACCCACATTTCTTTTCAAGTTTTTGCGGTGGAGCCCGACCACATCAGTCTTTTATTCTTTTGCGCTAGCTTTATAAAATTGCTTGATGTTTGTTTAGCTTGTGCATTAAGATGGTATGTTTTTCCTAGTTTCTTTCTTGGTTTGATGAATGCCCTGGATGCGATTAGGCTCTTAGGTAAAAATAAATTTTTTATCCAATTAATCAAATCAAAATAAAAATTAACAACTCATAACCTCACCTAAAGCCTAAGTTATAAATCAAGATAAAATATTTAGTATCCCCTTAGCTAGATGTTGTATGTCTCACATCATGCATACAAAATATCTTGCTTCACTCTTTCTTATGAAGGGTTTCCAACTTTGCTAGGGAACTTGGCTTGAACTTTGAGTGCCATGGTAGAAACACACCTCATTCTTGCTGATTTTGGCCCATAACCAATTTCTCATGCATTAGACATATGAATCCCATAGCCTCTATTAAATAAATTGTCCAAAATTGAAAATAAAACTTAGCAAAAATTTGCATTAGATTTAAGTCATTAATCATGTCATTCATGATCTAGTCTTTTATGTAGTGTGTTTAATGACTTAGTATCTTTCTAAATAAATAATAGTCTAGCTATTTTGCAAAAGCATATGACTTGGCTACATGTATTTAAAATCATACAATGAGTTAGTTGGCAGCCACCCCCAGGCGGTTGTAAGTCAACAGTCAGGTGGTTTATCCTCTCTTGTGGAGGTAAATCATATACTCATTTTCATCTTAGATTTAGGTCATGCCTTGGCCCTCGCTAAAGCTCCCTAGATTTAGGTTTAGAGGTTGTTACTTCCCTTTATAGGCTATAAGCATAAATCCTCACCTCTTAGGGATTATAAGCCCTAGATTTCTAATAAAAATTCAACTCAAATAATTAACTCTCTTCAAATTTCAAAAATATAAAGCCTAGCCATAGGATAGTTTGGAATGCTTACTAGGATTCCTAGTATCATAAGCATCCCCTACTCATCTCCTTTTGGTTTCAATAATAACTCCCTCCTCTTGATCAATCCCACTTGATCTTCTAAAAATAACCAATTGATTGATAGACCTATCTTCAAAATCTTTAGAGACAATGATCATTTACCTTAATCGAGAGTATTCCTAAGGAATCTCATTCCTTAGGATATAATTAACTATGGGGGCTTGCATCCATAGAGAACTTAATGAACCTGGTTTAAAATAAACCCTACTTTACTTTTCCATGTAAAGTAGGGAAGAATCTCTGGTGCATCCGAAGACCCATTATTCTTAGGAGTCCTCATTAGGTGATTAGGTCCATTGTAGGATGGTGACTTCTATCTCTCGAGATAGTACATCATTCCTCAATATTATATCTGATTACCCTAATGATAATATCTACGGGTCTTCGTGGTGTGCAAGCATGTTATTTTTGTCTTCATTTATTTTTCAAAGATAGAAGAAGATAAAAAATAAATTCACCACAGCCTACAAGCCTTCTTTCTAGACTGATTGCCATAAATCGATGGGCACCATAGTTTGGTTGGTTATCTCCATATTGACGGTGACCCATTTAGTGGATATACCACTCTTGGCAAATGTGAGTCCTCGCACTTTCTCCTTATGTTGGCCACCAAATACCTACAGAATTTCTTTTATAGGGTTTTGGATAATGCCCCCAGCGGCACCTCCCCTGTGGGCACTCTATTTGGATCACATCCTTAGAGACCCCATTTAGACACTACCTCAGTTACTCATGGATTGGACAGTCCCCCTTTTTTAGTAGCCACCCTTGTGGTTGGAGAATTTGTTAAGCAGATGATTCTTCCTTGGTCTAGTAAGTCTGAGATAGGACTAGGCTAATATAAGCTCCTTCTCAATATGGTCCCTCGCAAACCAATAGGGTCCACACAAACATAAAACAAATAAAATATATCTTCGTGGATTAGAATTCAAGCCCCTGCCATCTTTTAGTGCATCACAAAACTCCATATAAGAATTGTCTGACTACTTTGAGTTGAGATAAGTCCCCGGATCGACACTCTCTCAGTAGCCACTCTTAGGTCGGGTTCAACTTGTTGTGCCACCAACCTGTCGCCCCGACGGTCGTCTTTGCTTTGAAATATATAAGTCTATTATGCATTCTTTCCAGCATGACCATTGCAAATCGATGGACAGCCTTAGGTCAGGCCCGATTTGTTGCACAAGCAATCAATCACCCCAATGGTTTCTTATTTAGGAGGATGTGAGTCCTTGTGTTTTCTTCCTTACTTGACCATTGCACACCAAAAAGCACCCCTTTGGTTAGTAAGTTCTACCCCACAGCCAATAGACTATCCCTTTAGATTTATAAATCTAAGATAGGTCTAGGATGATATTAGCCCCTTTTTAGTGGATCCATCGCAAACTAAAGGGATCCACAAATTAAAAAAATAAAGTTAAAACAAATGTAATTCAATCAAATGACATTATCTTGACTACTTCTGAGCTGATATAAGTCCCTTAGAGGCATTCATTCAGTAGTAGCCCTAGGTCAGGTTTGATTTGTTGCATCCAACATATCACCCCAATGGTTGTCCCTAGCTTTTGGAGATATAAGTCTGCTAGGCTTTCTCTCTAGCATAGCTAATGTACACTAAAAGACAACCCCTTAGGTCGAATAGTTCTACCATACGGCTGGTGGACTACCCCTTTGGATTGGTAAATCTGAGTTAGGTCAAGGTCAACATTGCCCCTTCTCAATGTGGTCCATCGCAAATTGACAGGGTCCATCCCAAAATCTAAAACTTAAACAAACAATCAACCAACTTCTCCCCAGTGAGATATCAATCATCCCTACCTCCACATTGGAGTCAATTAAACCCATTTCAAACTTGCAATCCCTAGCGAGTGCACCCTCAAAAGAAATCCCATCAAATCCTTATCTCGATTGGATAACCTGAACCTACTTCCTTAGTTGAAGGTTCATGCATCTATCCCTGGTAGGTTATACATCCTAATCCTAGTGGATAATCCACCTAAATCATACCTGGCATTGAAATCCAAACCTCTTATCCCTAGTGGATAACCTAAACTTGCTTCCCTAGTGGAAGGTTCTCATGCTTGATCCCTTGGAGGATCCCTTCTTCCTCCCTTAAGCCCTTGGCATGAGTTGAGTTGCATTGCACTAAGATCTCAATTATTTCTACACCTTAAGTTTAGGAGTAGATCATTTTTTTAGTGTTTGTGATCCTTCAGACGTTGTTGATCGTCTCGATCAACATTAACACGTGCGGCATGCCTTGTCAGTCACACCACACCTATTGGGTGCCCTTTGTTGACCTCACATTTGGATAGAGCTCTCAGCTTTCTCATCATAGATATAGGACTCTTATAGACACTAAGGGTTCCTTAGTCTTAAGACACTTCTAATGATTAACTGAACACTTAACCTAAGCTTAGAGACTTAGAAGAGTTAGCCATATGAATAGGTTGTGCCTTAGGGATTTTGGAGGACTTACCTAACCTATAGCCCAAACCCAATCATTGCTTCCTTCTTTCAAACCCAAACCTCAAATTCAAATTGAAACCACAAAATCAAATCCAACTATCCAATGATTGAATTCCATCACTAAATTCGAACTCTAAATCCCTTCTTAAGCCCTTTGATTTTATCTTATAGACCTAGCCTTAACCAAATTTAATTCAACCCAAACTTGGTTAATTTATTTATAAATCAATCATTCCTTCATTTATATAGATAAATATAAATGAAACCTACCCTTCAATCACCAAAAATAAATCAAACCAATTCAAAATACAAGTTAACTTCTTTTGACCTATATCCTTTAATCTGGTCAAACTTGCTTCCAAATCACTCCCAACTCAAGTGATTTTCTCATAACTCATTTATATATTCATTTATATTCATAAATATAAATAAAATATAAATTTAAATGGTCCAAACCAAACCCAAATCAAATTAAATTCCTAATTTTAGCCCTTTTAGCCAAACTTTTGAGCTTGGCTAAATTACATCTAAATTAGCTTGAAACCCATGGATTTCTTTATGATTCAATCACTCCTTCAATTATTGATCCAAATATAAACATAAACCACCATTATCAAACCAAATCTACGTAAACCCAAGACATGCGCATGTTGACCCTTTTGACTTGAAATTATCATATGAACCAAAACCCACTTGGCTCCAAACCAATTGCAATTGGGTTTATATTTCAATCCTAGGCTCATATGTGAGTTCAACTAAACTTGAATCAAACTTTGATCAAGCCAATTGACCCATTTAGGCTCACTTGACCTAAAGGGACCTAAAAGGCTTTTTTGAGCCAAGTTCTAATCCAACCCAAATTGGATTGAACTAAACCCATCTAAACCTCAACCATGATCAACAATCATCATGGGATGATCAACCACATTGAATTAGGTCAAACCAAGTCAAACCTAGCCTTTGATCAAGTCAACATTTAGCCTAAATGAAACCCAAATTAATCAAAATTTATCATATGCCAATTTGATTGAAACCATCAACACAAACCCATTTATAATTAAAGATTGAACATGACCAAACCATCAGTTGAGCCAAACCAAGCCTAATTGACCCAAATTAGCCTAAAAGGCTAAAATAGGACAAATCATGATTTAAGCAAAATTGATTGCACCAATGGCTCAAGTTCATTCAAAATCACTTATTGAACTTGACCAAATCCATGATTGAGCCCAAGTTCATCAATTGGTCAACTTGACCCAACCTAGCCCAAATTGACCTAAAAGATCAAATTTACCAAAATTCAAATTAATTCCAAATTAAACTAAACTGAAGCCTACAATCATTTTCAATCAACCAATTGAACTTGCCTCAACACATAACCCAACCCAATTTGGTCAAATTGGTCAAATTGACCAATTTGACTCTTTTGAATCCAAATGAGTCAAATCCAAACCTAGGCCAAACCAAGATAAATTCATTGAACCAGAACATCCCAAATTATCATACAAATCTAACCCAAGCCTTGGTTTGACCCAATTTGACCAATTGGCCAACCCAACCCAACCTAGCCCAAATGGAACCCATTTGACCAATCCAAGCCAAACCACTCAAATCCAACTTATGGAATCTTGTGGGCTGATCTAACTCAGCTTAAACTCACCCTAGGTCAGTCTAAGACTTTCTCAAAAGCTAGGTGGGCCCCACCCAAAGGGATTAGACATCAAACCATGGGTTTAAACTTCAAAACTAATGGATCCAAGCCAAAGTCAATTCTCCTATCCCCATGGCAGCCTCTTAGCGCTCCATAGAACCTTTTCCTGACCCGCCTAGCCATCCTAATCCACTCTTGGTTGGCCAAGGACCTTTGGGAGGTGAGTTAACTCATATCCAACCCATATCGAGCACCCATTAGATCAAATCTTTGCAAACCTTGCACAACGGATCCATGGCAATGCCTTATCACTCCTCCCATCCTTAGTGTGCCACCCTGACTTGATGGAGACAAGTCCAGGAAGGTACCAGTGCAAAATGTGTGCGTGGCATCCATCCTTCCATTAAGGGGTATACCCCTCAATTTGAGCATGATTTCAGAGGCATTCAAGAGCTTTCAGTTTATGAAGCATTTTTGAAACCTCAGAGAGTAATTCCAAGCCTTTTCGAGTGCTTCAAAATTTGGATTTCCCATTCTCGTGCAAGACCGAAATAGGGGAGGGCAATCTCAATCCATACTCTCTCATTTTGTAATCAAACCCAAATTCCTCTTAGCCACACCATCACCATGCCTTGTTGAGTACAAATGAACTAATTCCCAAGCTTCCTATGGGAGTGAGTTTGATTGATCCCGACTCCAAAGGAAGGGATCTTGGTCCACAGAGTTTTCCACACCAAATCAAACCCAGACTTCTTCAACAGGGCCTCACCTCAACTAGGTGAATCTACCTCTGACCTACACCACCGGACATTAGCTCTAGTGAGGTAATTTTCCAAACTGAGCCTTGTATGGAAAAGTGAGTTGGTCTTTTGTGAATTAAATTCAAAATTCATGGATTTTTTATCATTGGATGTGTGCGCCTCCCTTCCCCAATGGTGTGGGAAGAATTCAGAGACAATCCAAGCTTGAGTGAGCTTGGATCGAATGAGGGAAGATGAACAACATCCATATTTTATCACTCACAAACGGGATAGATCTTGAGTCATCCATCCTGAGTGATTGGAATGAATGATTGTGAACAAATCCAGTGATATATCCTTTGATTCCTTTCCTAAATCATGGATTGAATCGTGGACATCTGATCTTAGATCGGATGGTCCACAGAGAAAGCGCATCCACCTACAGCTGGGTCAGCGCGCGAATGTGACTACTTAAATAGCCAATCCCATTGCGTCACATGGAAAGCACACCGCGCCAGCCGCCACATTTCTCGACGGGATTAAGGCTTTAATTAATGATAATTAATTAGTTTGTAATCATGAAACTTCCTAAAACTATAACTAATTATAGAAAAAATCTAAAAAAATATAAACTTAGGCTCATTTTGAAGATATTTCAGAATAGAATCTAGGACAATTATTATTAATTAGCTTTAAATAGTGATTATAGCTTAATTAAGGTTTTATCAAAAATTTAATTAGCTTAATTACACCTTAATTAAGCATTGAATTAATCTAAAATTTTTTGTGGATGTTTAAGGGGGTGACCTCTACCTCCACTATTTTTCTAAGATTTTATTGATTACTTAATTAGGGAAAACTCTTGATTAAGTCATAATCACTCTCTTAATCTAATTAATCATAATTAATTAATGAACAGTAACATATTAATCATTTAAACATAATTACATCTATTGAACAGTAAGATAACTTAGGGGATGTGAATAGGGATACTTTTCCTAATTTATTTTCCTTACCATTAAAAATCAAATCAATTAATAGTTAATGGAATGATTGATTGATTAACTAAGTGACTAATCTTCAAGATGAAGAAATCAAAATGTAATTGAATGTTTAAATGATTTAGGGATTAGGAGTGGGGCTTTTATCTTGATCTTTTCCCCTAAGTTAATTTCATCATTCAAATTAAAACATAACCAAAGTGTTTAATTAATTAATTAAAAGCTTAATGAAATTAAAATTAAAAATTAATTCATCCACACCTAGGCAACCTTTGATTGATCTTGGGCAGCTCCTTGGGTGTTCAATAACCCAAAGTGAGAGATAATGAAATTATGGTTAGCTCACATGTGTGAGAAAATCATAAAAGTAGTTAAATAAGATCCCTTAAGCTTAATTAACTAGTAATTATATGCCAATTGCATTAAGCCACTTTCATTTCTTAGGAGCATTGAAAATTTACTTTTCATATGGTTTCATATCATATTGGCTTATTATTAATTAGTTAAATAACTTAAGGTAACATAGGTAATAGTTAATTAATTCACTTAATTCATACCTTAACCTAATTAAAATATAAAATCAACTTAAATATTATTCATTAAACCAAATTAATTCACACATGGTGATTTTGATTATGATTACCAAACCTCTTTCATATTTCCTAAATCAAATCAAACTCAAAGTTAAAAATTCCTTTAAAGAATTTTGGTTTATTTTAAATGGCCTTATTTAATGTGATTGTCCTTAGGAATTAATTGATATGAATGAAATCATGTGCTTACATTCCCTTATTCCTTTCCAATCATGCTAAATATTGCTTGCCATATGAAATCATGCAATCATTTATTTTAAAATTAATTAAATGAAATGGTTTCTTTTATGTCATATTGCATGTGTTGACTTAAATTAAATAGGTGTAGCTATTATCACTATTAAATCAAAAAACTATTTTTAAAATCCTATGCATCAATTATTATAAATGAAGTGATGTTAATTACAAATATCTATAAACTTGCATGTGATGATAATATAATATATGCAATATGAAGTTCTCTTTCCTTATCCTACATGGATTCACATAGGATTTGCAAGTGTATAGTTTATTTGAAAAGAACACAACATTTGCCTAAATTTATTCCTATATATCTCCATATTAAGACTTAGGAAGAATTTCATATCACATATATAAATCATACAATCAAATCAAACATAATTTCATACATGATTCCTTATTCTTACGGTTCTTTTTGTACATTCATATGTATTTGAGAAAGTGGCATATTAGTTTGGACATCCCAGGACTGAGAGGCTTTAAGTAGCCCTAAGTAGGTCTTGTATCTTACACCCCTGGTGTAGAAAATAATGGCTCCATACTCACTTAAAACTCTTATACATATGCATGTATGATGAGGCCAATGAATAAGAATCCAAAATCAAATAAATCAAACAAATCAAACACAATTTTTCATGGATTTTTCTATCCTTATAGTTGTTCGTACATCTACATGTATCTAAGAAAAATGGTATATTAGTCTGGACATCTAGGGTCTGGGAGACTTTAAGTAGCCCTAAGAAGGTCTTATACCTTATGCCTCTAGTGTAGAAAATAACGGCAACACGCTCACTTAAAACTTGTATGCATGTGAATGTGTATCTAGCTAATAGATGAAAAATCCCTCTTTTCTATGTAATAAGGAATGCATTCATAATTCAATCAATTATCAAATATTTATATTCCAAATACACTTCTTTGCATTCATCATCAAAGTGTGCTAAGATTTAAATTGCATGTATAGGTATGCTTAAGATTCACTCATATGCATGATATACATGATGGGAAGAAATGAATGAATGTGTGTTATGTGATAGTAATCCATTTTAATTAATCTTAAGATGTCTTTCTTATTAAAAAGAGTTATTTAGAGTGAACCTAAAATTAGGGTTAATTAAAACACATAATAAGCCATTCACTAAAGGAAATTAATTGATTAACTTACCTTAGAAATGACTTAAGGTAGGGATAAAAGAGAGATTCCCTCTCTTTCTTCTCTTCATAACACTTAGTTGTTAAGTGTAGGCTATATGAAAAATCTTCAAATGAATTAAATCACTTAAAGAGAAATCAACCCTTTATAAATTAAATCCCCCACACTTAGCAAATTATAACTTTAAAGCCTAGTTAGGACAAACCACACAAGACTTAACACATACACATTAGATTAAGCCACCATTTTTAGCTTTAGGTTAGGACGATACATGGTTTGGTGTATGTTTAGTTTTGTGATGTATTATTTTAGACTGGATATTAGGGTGTATGTGTGTAATATGGATGTTAGGCCGATATTAGCCTAATCATATTTTATGCAAGGGATTATGCTATAGGGGCCGCTGTAATAAAAATATAAATGCTTTCTTTGTTGTGCAGGTTGCTTATACCCCTAAGCATAGTCCAAGTTAGGACAGGTGGGCTTGGAAACTCATGTGTGGGGTGCTAAGTCCAAATTATTTATATAACTGCTTGGGTGTATGGTGTGTTTAGCAAACATTTGTTTTGCAGGTGTGGCTAGATTTACTTTTCTTCCTTTTAATGTAATTTTGCATTAAGATTAGGATAAGTGTTATGGAGGATTAAGATGAGCATTAGTTATGAGACAAAGTCTTATATACCATGTGATCCCATTGGAGCAAGCAACATCCCAACCATGCTAAAAGAAAGAATAAATGCAGTAAATCAAAATGAAGTAATGAAAGATGAAGAGTGAAGAATGGAGGATGAAGAATGAAGACCCCCATAACACTTATTATTTTATAATTGTAATTATTCTTTCATTATGCCAACATGTATAAGGGTAGAGCTCGGCTACCCACATTTCTTTTTTTCGGGTTATACGTCAATACCCGACCGCATCAGCCTCTTATTCTTTTATGATAGCTTTATCAAATTGTTCGATATTTTGTTTATCTTATGCATTAAAAATGGCATGTCTTTTCATAGTTTCTTTATGAATTATTATTACTGTGTGGCCTGGATGAGATTAGGCTCTTAGGATAAAAATAAATTTTCTATCCCATTAAGAACTCATAACTAAATTTTAAAATAACTCATAACCTCACACAAAGGCCTATGCATTAAATCAAGATAATAAAATATTTAGCAATCCCTTAGTAGGATGATTGTATGATTAATATCATGCGTGTCAAATTCTTCCACTCTTGTTAAGAGAGCGCTTCCATCTTTGTTAGAGAATAAATGCTTAACATGTAAGAGCCTTTGCTGGAAAGACACCACTTTATCTTTTGATTTGGCCCATAATCAATTTCTTATGCATTTAGGCATACAAAATCCTATAACATGTGTCAAAATAAATAGTCCTAAAATCAAATGAAACTTGATAAAATTTGCATTAAATTAAGTTATTATTCATTCCCCTCATGCTCTAGTCTCTTAGAGAGTGGGTTTAAGGCCTTTGTTTCTCTTCTAAATAAATAGTAGCTTAACTATCTTATAAAGCATATGACTTGCCTACAAGGATTTAAAGTGTAGGAGGAGTTAGCTCGCTGCCACTCTAGGCGGTAATAAGTTCAGCAGTCAGGTAGCTTACTCTCTCTTATGGAGATAAAATATATACCCACTTTTTTCTTAGATTTAGGTTATGCTTTGGCCCTCTGCAAAGTTCCCTAGATTTAGGATCTGAGGTTGATGTTTCCCTTTGCGGGTTACAAGCATAAATCCTCACCTCTTAGGCATTTCCACAATCTTGTACTATGGAATTATAAGTCCTAGATTTCTAATTAAATTTCAACTCAAACAAATAAATCTCTTCAAATTCAAATATTTAAAGCTTAACCATATGATATATTGGAGTGCTCACTAGGTATCCTAGTATCATAAACACTCCCTACTCATCTCCTTTGATTTCGATAATAACTCTCCCCTTCTGATTTATCCCACTTGAGTTTTTAAAAATATAACCACTTTGTTCATAGTCCTATCTTTGAATTCTTTGGAGACAATAATCATCTACTTTAATCGAGAGTATTTTTAAGGAACTCATCTTTCTTAGGATGTACTTAACTATGGAAGCTTTCCTCATAGGGAACTTAACGAACCCGGTTTAAATAAACTCTACTTTACTTTTTCATGTAAAGTAGGGGGAAAATCTCTAGTATATTTGAAGACTCATCATGCCTTAAGAGTCCTTATTAGGTGATTAGGTCCATTATAGGGTAGTAACTTCTATCTCTCGAGATAGTATACTATTCCTTGATGTCGTACCTGGTCACCTCAATTAGTACATCCTCGAATCTGCGTGGTGTCCCCTCACATATACACACCCAACACAAACCAAAAACAAACACCATAGATCTCAATCCTATAGTGTCAGACAATGAACCTTAGAAACTTTCCTAAAGTTACCCCAAATGCACACATTAAAGGATTCAATTTATGGTTATATTGCCTCAACCGCTCAAAAACTACTCTCAAGTCAAAGAGATGGTCTTCCTTTTCTTGAATTTTGATCATGAGATCATCAACATAACACTCGACTTGGTGGTGAATGAGCTCATCAAAGAGTTGAGTCATGGTCCACTGGTATATGGCACCAACATTTTTGAGGCCAGAAGGCATGACTTTTTAACAATAAATTTTGTTAAGGTTCTAAAGGCAGTGTTCTTTTTATTTGCGGCTGCCATCTTGATTTGTTTATATCCAGATGAACCATCCATGAAAGAGAAGACTGTATGAGATGAGGTAATGTCCACCATCAATTATTGTATTGGTAGTATAAATTCATCTTTTGGACATGCCTTATTGAGATCCCTAAAATTGATGTATATGTAAGTTTGGCCATTTTTCTTCTTAGTTGGGATGACATTGGCCAACCAGGTGGATATTTTTCTTCTCAGATGAAACCTGCATCGATTTATTTCTTAACTTCAAAAATGACTTGTTGTTCGATGTCCAATAGTATGTGTCTAGGAGCTTGCTTGATGGGGTTAAGGTTAGGCTGTATTGTTAGTTTATAAACTGTGACTTTAGAAGCCAATTTGGGCATTTTTTTATAGATCCATGCGAAGAAATATTTAAACTCAATGAGTGGCTTAACTAAGTCCTTAGTTTTAGATTCATTCAATAAGGAACTGATGTATGTTGGGCATGGATTATCTTCAGTTCCCAAGCTTATTTCTTTGAGCTTCTCGATGGTTGATTTAATTTATTCTTCAAATTTTGGGGTGCATCTTTAACTTGAATATCATCTAGATCATCTGAAGTTTCTAAACACACCTCTTCATATGAGTTAATGTGAATTGAGAAGAACCTATCAGATTCCAGATGACTAGTGATGACTGGCAGTAATCGTTATTGTCTATTAGGCCTACTGTGCCGAAGCCTAGTCCTAATCTTGATTGAGAGTTCTTACATTTTATGTTCCATAGATTGTTAAAGTACTCCAACATGTGCTTAGACCATGCATGTAGAATTAAATCTTTCTTTGTTAAATTAAAAACACAAGGTGAGTACCAATTAAATGATAATTCAATTAACTCTTTTAATGATTCATCCTCAAGCTCTACATCAACTTCTTGCTTTGAAGATGCTACTCCTTGATGAAACCTCTGAGGCTTAGCATTTGTATATGTTTTTGGAGAATCCTTAACTTCCAAACTCTCAACTTTTTGTTAGAAAAGTGGGGTTAGAGCTAAGTTGCTCCCATGATATATGACAGTTTTGCATAAATAGGGCTAAGATAAACACATGCTTTGCTTGGGAACCCAATCTTCATCATAATCAAGTTTTAATGTCACCTCCAATGGGGTAAACTGACATAGGGAGGTTGCTAGTGTGCTCACTACATATGACTCATCCTCTGAACTAAATGCTAAATCTATGTAGATGGTAGGTGTACTTCTGGATACTGGAATGAATCTCCAGGTAGGTGATAGGTATGAACGTCTACCACCTTTGGGACTCCCTATAAACATGCCTCTTCCTCATCCTGGTGGAGGTTGGCTTATTCTAACCACGTGTTTGATTGAAGTGATGAACTGGTGGTGGAATCTAATCTCATGCTCTATTTCCTCCATAATGTCTTCTTCTTGCTCCCTTTTCTTTTTATTTTCTTTCTTTTTTTCTTTTATTTTTTTTATTTTTATTAAGTTCATGAGAGAAGATAGTTTCTTAGGGAGATAATAGGTTGCATCATTATAAATCCTGATCTCATGAACTACAAATGTCTTAAGATCCCTTTTGGCATAATATTCAATCTCATCCCTGATGAACTTGATGCATAATGTAAGGAGGATGGAACCATATTATTCTTGTAAAATTAAGGTCATCCTAGCAAAATAATGAAAGATGTATCCGAGTCTATTATAAGAAACTTGGCCTTAGTCTTTCAATCATCTATATCCAATGGCAACAAGGAGCCTAAGGCACTCTCTCCTTGTTCATTGAATCCTTTTAACATCATCTTTTTATATTGAAATTTAGAGATGTCAATCCTTAAGTAGGTAAGGGTTCTTAGACTCATTATGTTCACTGATGCACCCAAATCAACCAACACTCTGGATAACTTAAACTTTCCAACATCCGCTATAATGGGACAATTGTGCTCTATTATCCCTTATAGTAGGTCTTCATCTGTGAAAGTGACTCTTAGGACTTCTTTTGAAAAACGTGCTTGGTCTCTAACTGGATCAGTAGAAGCCAATTGAGCTAAGCATATCTCAGGGTCAAAAAATACTTTGATTAGTGACTCTCTGATTTCTTTGGATAAAATAAGAGCTTTGAATATGCTTAGCTTAGCTAAAAACTTTCTAAGATGTGCCAGGACATTGTAGTCAACATTGGGCTAATCCTCCATAAGAATATCCAAGGGTGAAACATCATGTGGAAGGATTATCTTTTCACTAGAACCACTGACCTATTTACCCTTATTTTGAGGTACTACCCTAGGAGGTAGAACTTTTCCATTACAGAGGTTAACATCCATAACTGCTTATGATGATGAGCTTGTGGAAATTTTTACCTACTTATTGGGTATTCCTACAGCTTCTCCTAAAGGATCATTAGAGCTAGATTACTCCAAATCTATCTCAAGTGGTGAACCCTGATGATTAAGAAAGGGGCAATCTATTTCTGAATCAGAATGAGATTGATATGAATTATTTAAATTATTATTATTGTGACTTGGAGAGCTATCAATTGATTAAAATCACTGAGGTCATCAAAAGTAGACAAGATGTAAGTGAACTATTCTTCTTCATTGATTTCTTCAATTTAAGAGGTACATATTAAAAGTAAAGTAAGCAACTTAAGTGGCTTAATGCCCTTATTCACAGATACAATGCTCTTGTTGGTGGTGGCAGAGTTGGTAGTTGTCATGACTACAATGGTGGAAGAGAGAATGTTGTGCTTAGATAGTGATATTACTATGAAACTATCTTGGGCAAGTGGTGGTTGCTGCTACGATTGGGCTTCTACCCTTTCTGAGTTTTCCTTCACAACTGATAGACCTTCCTTGGTATTGGAGGTCTGAGCTGAGTCAGGCACCTACATAGAATGTTTCTTAATTTTAGACATGATATTTTTAGAGGTACATGATAGATAAATATCTCATCCTTCTTTTATCTTGAGACGATCAGATGTCTCCTTAGAGATTACTTTATAATGGAACCAGAGGATTGTTCCACTTAGTAATGCTTAGGGATCACTATGGCTCCTAGCTTGTAGCTATGCTCAAGTTAATCCCTAATCTAAAGCAATCCTCTAAGACATGGCCTAATAGACGGTGGTAGGGGCAATAATTAGGATCATCATTCTTACCCACTTCCTCTAGCTTTCTAAGCTCTAGTAGTTGAAAGTTGGGCTTCTTAAGAAGGTTCTTAAAGATTTTCTTAATTATCTCCCTTCTAAACGAATAAGGCTTTTTGAGTTTGTCAGTAAGAGTATGTGGATAGTAACTACCTAGCAATGAATATTGGTGCTAGTACTTTGTAAGCTACTGAGGTGGCCTTTGTGGTGCCTGAAGTAATGGAAGAGGAGGTGGTAGTTAAGGCTACTAAGATCTAAGCCTCTTAGACTATGCTCTCACTGGATGGTCCCCCTTATCCACTATCAGTATAACCCCTCACTTCATCTCAAATACCATTTAAGGCTTGGGCTTGAATGATTGCTCTAAGAAGGGTAATGGCTTAGTCTCCTCTTGTAGATTAGTCTTCTTATTGATTAATTTGTCAAATGTCTTAATAGTAAGGCCTTTAAGTATGAAAGTAACTTGGCCATGAATATTCTTGAGAAGAATTTCAATGGCATGATGTTCCTGTAGCTGTGGTTCTGATTTCATACTTAAGTTCTACCACTTGAGAATATAATCAACAAAAAACTCATTGGGTTTTTATTTTTCTACACGAAGGTCCCCTATACTCACTCTTTATTTGGCTCTTATGAATCTTTTGTTAACAAGTTATTCTAATTCTACAAAAGACTTTTCTGAACCATTAGGCAATTTAGGGTACTAATCAAAGGCGACTCTAGAAAGGCTATTAATGAATTACCTCAAATGTAGGGCATCTCTCCCACCAGTATTACAATAATTGGCACTAAAGTGTGATATATACTTCTCAGGGTTCCCATTGCCATCAAATACCTTAAAGGATCATGGCATAAAACCCTTGGGGTATTGAACTTCATTGAATTTCTCAAGGTAAGGTCTACCTTTTGGAACCAATGAGTTCCCTTAGGACTGTGCCAATGCTTCCTTCACTTATTGCTCTACCATCTACTTAATGTCCTTCTCATGAATGGAGGTATAATCAGCTCTCTTCATATGTAGGCTACCGGTATCCTCATCCATTGGAGTAGTGCTCTTAGGATGGTCTAGGATGTGTACTAGTTCAGGTCTGTCGGGCTTCATAAGAATGAGCTGAGGGACCGGTGTTTGACTCTGCAATACTAACACTACTACCATGAACTCCTCCACTCTCATATCCATTATATCAATTTGGTCATCCTTGAGTTTAACTTATTTGAGAAGGAATTTAGTTGAGTCCAATGCCTCACCTTCCTCAACTGCAATGCTTTGAGCTTCTTGGTTAGGCTGGTCACTATGCAAGGACCATTTAGTATCAACCATATGGACCTTTGCTGCATCATCTAAGAGGTCATCCTCATTGACATTGAAATATACCATGCCATCCTCTTGATCAGAATGATCATCCCAAATATTTCATCTAAGGATCGATCATCTACCCTGCCCTAGACGAAAATATATACTAAGTGATGACTCACTATTGGACTATGCTCCAAAGAGGTGATACACTATATGTCTTGTGCGTAAGAGGTGTTAACAATGATTGGTTTGAAATCCATGGAGGCCAACTCAGAACTCCCTTCTTCCTCCTTCTCTTGTTGAGATGGTGGAGCGACAATGATGCTTTGGGTCACCAGTCCTTCCTCTCCACTATTGAGGAAGGAGCTCAAGCTGGAGAGCTTGGCCTTGCATCAACTGGCAGGGTGGATGAAGTATGGTCCTTAGGAAATAGTCATATCACCAAGGGAGATGAGTTCTCTCCAAATGTTTATTTTTGGTATTTGGTAGGAACTTTGGATGGTGGGACATGAACTAGTGATAGTGGTCAGTGAATGGAGTGGTGTGGTGGTAACGACACTGACTGCCTCTCTACCAAAGATCTCCTCCTATAGTAAGAACCAATAAGAAATATCTCGTATGAATGAAGATTTAAGTATTGTGCAGTATAAGAAGGCTAATAAGATTGATTGCTTGAAAGGATATTTTAGAATGAGATTTAAGTATTGTGTAGTACAAGAAGGCTAATAAATATTATCATATTTATCATGTAATAAATTTCCAACCTTCTTATAGTTTATAGCATTATCAATTATTATTTGGACAATATTTTTTGCATCTACCCACTCAACAATTTTGGCAAATAAAACACAAGGTATTTGAATTACTCTGAACATTATAAGTATCAATAGATTTTATAAATAGCACTATGTGGACATTAAACTAAAAAATTATGCAGTAGTTCTATCTCTGTTGTCATTTCATCATTTGTCATTAGGGTACATTCAATTCTTTTTCGCAACATTTAGGGTTTAAAGATTAGACTTTGCTTTGGTTCATGTTCTTTTGACTTGAATTTGAATTAAAAACCTCTTCTAATAAACTTCTTTGGTTTTTGGTCTTTTGACTTGACTTTTAATTAAAGAAAGGCATAGGATTTGACTTTGCATTGGTTGTTGTTCTTTTCCTTAACTTTGAATTGAAATATGAGTCTAACAAACTTGGTTATGTTAGATGGGGGATTTTTTTTTGGAGGGATTTGTAATTTTGAGGGGGAATGATTTGTTTAAATTGAACTGAGGGGGATGAACCTTACTTTTCCATGCTTGTGGCAAGAGGTTCTCAAAAGTCTTTAGTTGAGTTTGTTTAATTTATTTAGGTAATTTTATTAGTTAATTTTTTTGCCTGTTGAAGGTCTAATAGGGGTTTTAGAACCTACTGGAGTGAAATTCTTAAACCTAAAGGACATTGGACACACTTTCCTAAGGATGAAATAGACGAGGTGTCCGAAAAAAAGAATGATAGTCTTAGACTTACATTAAAAAAACATAAGTTTAATATCGATGCTTAGAGATAATGATTGACTACTAAAGATGGAGAAGGGAACAATCCCCAGCAGAGTCACTAGAAAAATCTAAGGTGTTTTAAGTTCGAGTCATAGGGATACAACGTAGATCTTAAGGGGTACTTATTGAAGTGATTTAGTGTGACATTAGGGTATAATGTATTATCTTGAAAGATAGAAATATCTCCTGAGAATAGACTTAATCACCTAATAAGAACTCTTAAAGTAGAGGGGTCTTCATAAAATAAACCCTGCTTTACCTTTCCATGTAAATTCGGGGAAAGATCTGGGGTATATATCAAGACACATTTATCTTAAGAGTCCTTATTAGGTGATTAGGTTCATTGTAGAGTGATGTTTTCATCTTTTGAGATAGTACATCATACCTTAATGTCATACTCGATCACTTCAATAAGTACCCCCAAAGATCTGCTTGGTGTCCCAACAACTCCAAATTAAAATAGCACAATCAAGTAGTTATTTAAATTAAAGAAGCTTGGGGAAGGGTAATTAAGTTTATGTGATTAATGCCTTTAACATAATTAACTCATAAAAACTATTTAACTTCCTTCTTTAAACATGTCAAATAACCAACATGGGATGGGGTGAATCCTATGTATCATTTCTCCTCTTTAGGTTTTAATAACCTAAACATCAAAATTAAACCTTAGAAAAACTTTAGTTAGTATCAACGAATGTTCAATTTGCTTGATTGTCCTTAACACTCAATGAAATTGAGTATATTATGTGGCAACATTTAATTACTTCCTTTCAATTATTATAAATGTGCATGCCATTTGTTTCATGTGTTCATGTTGTAAAAAGAAAAATTATAAGAATATGATTGCATTTAAGTTGCATGAGTTGGATAAATGTTATTATAAGGTGTGGCTATTATCACTAATAAATCTTAAATTATTTTTGAAATTTTAAGTTAATAATGAATCAAATTGGGTGAAGTTTAAATTGATATTTATTATAAATACTTAATACATTTAGTTGTAACTTAAATATAGTAATAGATTGCTTTATCTTTATTTTTTATGTGTATGCTTACGTGTATTTGGGTTAGCAAGTATATAGTCTGGACATCCAAAGAAAATGAGGCTTTAAGTAGCCCCAAGGAGGTCTTACATAATCTGATTTTCCTAGATTAATAATGGCATGTACTTGCTTAGTTTTATTTTTATGTATACAAATCTAGAATATAGGATAAAACTTTTATTTTCATGCCATTAAACTCCACATGAATAAAAGATTTTATATAACCCTTGCATGATTTTGTTCCTATGTCTGTCTATATGTTTACATGTATTTAAATTAGGAAGTATATAGACTTAACATCCTCAGAACACGAGGCTTTAAGTAGCCCCAAGAAGGTCTTAGATAATCTCACTTTCCTAGTTTAACAATGGAATGTACATAATTAAATTTTTAATATATGTGTGCATATGCTTAGCTATGAAATGAAATCTCCCTTTTCTATCAAATTCATGCATTAATATTCATCAAGTGTGCAAAAATATGGGTATATTGCATGTATATATATGTTAAATCAAATATTAAGAGGGTTAAAGATGAAAGAGCATGAATGTTATTGGTAATGAAAGGAAGTAGTAAAATATAACTCGCGTGATGGTGACTTAATTTCATTAATCTCAAGATGCCTTTTATATTTGAATAACATTCCTTAAAGCTAATATAAACTTAGACTTAATAAAAAAAATTCATAAATGGTTCACTAAGAAGACCAAAGCTATAAGAACCTACCTTCAGAAAATAACTTAGGATAAGGATGAAGGGGTCATACCTTTGTCTTCTCTTTGTAATTGTTAAATGTTAAGTAAGTATTAAACAAGATGAGAACATGCAAATT
The DNA here is from genome assembly GCA_021442155.1 of Cymbidium sinense. Taxonomy (NCBI): domain Eukaryota; kingdom Viridiplantae; phylum Streptophyta; class Magnoliopsida; order Asparagales; family Orchidaceae; genus Cymbidium; species Cymbidium sinense. Next base: position 92,770,447 of record CM038232.1, on the reverse strand, counting down.
AAAATAAATCAATTTACTAGAATATTGATAAAAGTCATCCTTAATGATTAATTTAAACAATTCCAAAACTTTAAATAATCATATTTCCAAAGCTTAACCAAGACATTCCACACCAAAGCCTTAGCACACACATTAGAATATTATGTCACCGATCCTAGTATTATGTTAGGCCAGTGTATGTTATGGTGATGTGTTTTATTTTATGATGTAATGTTTTAGGCTAGATATTAGGATTGTTTGTGCTTAAACTAGATGTTAGGTTGTTATTAGCCTAAAGATAATTTATGTAGGGATTGTGTTAAAGGGGCCACTATAATAATAAATAAATATAAATATTCTTGCATTCAAGTGTGCTTATGCCCCTAAGCATAATCCAATTAGGATAGGTGGGCTTAGTTATCTAAGTACAGGGTGCTAAGTCTAAATATGAAATATAATTGCTTGGCATGTATGTTTATTTAGCTAATGACTATTTTGTAGGTGTAGTTAGATTTTATTATTCATAAAAATAAAATTTTTGTAACATGATTATGATTTGTGTTATAGGGTTTAGGATGAGCAGTGGCTAGAAGGTAAAGACCTGGGAGGTCCTATGATGCCTGGAGCAAGTAGGTCAAAAGAAGGAAAGAAGAAAAAGAATTAAAGACCCCCATAGCATTCATTTCATTTGTAAACTTTAATTGTAATACAGGTTGTATAAGGGTAGAGCTCAGCTACCCAACTTCATTTCTTTTTGGGTTGTATAGAGGTACTCGGTCGTACTGGCCTTTTATTCTTTTATGGAGATTAAACACTTGATTATTGTGTTTAGTTTGTGTAACAGAAGTGGCATACTTTTCTTAGGTTTCTTAAATTTGATGATTTTATATGTGGCCTAGATACGATAGGCTCGTTAAGATAAAATTAAATTTTATATTCTCACTAAATTACTAATAGCTAAATTTCAATGCAACTCATAGCCTTATTGTAAAGCATAGGTTTTTAATGAAGATAATGAAAGATTTAGCAACCCCTTAGCTGAATGATTGTATGTTACAACAACTTGCATATCGTATTGTATCACTCTTGAATAAAGAGGATCTCCACTCTTGCATGATAGGGGATATTCTTCACCTTTGAGAGTGATCCCTTATTATAATGAACACCTCTTTTAAATGATTTATCCCATGACTTAATTTCATCATGCATATAGGCATAATTTTACTAAGCCTTGATCCAAAATAAATGTGTCAAAATGATCTGAAAACTTATAAATGATTAACATTAGTCTAAGTCATAATTGCATACTAAACATTATCTAGTCTCTTAAGGAGTGTGTATAAGAGTCTTGCTTCTTTCTTAATTAAATAATAACCTAACTATCTTATACCCAAATAAGACTGGCCTACATGGTTTTAAAGCTTAGGAAGTGTTAACTAGTAGCCATTCTAGGTTGTTGTAAGTCTAGAAGAGCCAAGATGTGCTCACTTTCTCTTATGGAGGTGGACCCTTATATCCCATTTTCCATGAGTAGAGTTAGGTCAAGATCTGAGCTTGCGTTAGAGCATTATAGATTTGGGTTCTGAGGTGGCTCATTTCTCTTTTATAATGAGTATAAGTTCTCACCTCTTAGGAATTTTCATAATCTTATGTTGTTGGAGTATAAGCCCTAACATTCTAATAAGATTCTAACTTAAATAAAAATAAATTTTCTCTTTCAAAAATATAAAGCCATACTATAAGGTAGATTGAAGCACTAACTAGGCTGCCTAGTATCATAGGTGCTTTCTACTTATTCTCCTTTGGAATATGTGAAGATGTCATCCTATTTGAATAATCCCATTTGATTTCTAATAATAACTAATTCTTTGATAGTCTAGCATTGAAATCATTAAAGATATTCATTGACTACTTTAATCAAGAGCGTTCTTAAGAAATTCTCATTTCCTAAGATGTAATTAACTATTGAAGCTTGCTTCCATAGGGAACTAAAGAACCCAGCATAAAATAAACCCTACTTTACTTATCCATGTAAAGTAGGGGAAATATCTTTAGTATACATGTAGACCCATCTACCTTAGGAGTCCTTATTAGGTGTTTAGGTTTATTGTAGGATAATGTTTCTATCTCTCAAAATAGTAAATCATACCTCAATGTAGCACTCAGTCACTTTAATAAGTACCCATAAGATCTGCATGATGTCTCTATGACTCCAAATTAGAACACCACACCATACTTTATCTCTATCATGAAACCCTACACCTCCATCTCTAACATGCCGTTGGCAGAGCCATCCATTCCCACATCAGAAAATCTAGCCTTGGAATTGGAAAATTTGTTGCAACCTTTATCATCAGCTACTATTCAACCTACGGGCTCCTGATCTCTGCACCCTAGTTGTTTGAACAAATTCCTCACAAAGATGTTGTCCTAAGGACATCAATGCTTATGGGCTATTATGGTGTTTTTTTTTTAGATGGGGGGACACCATGCCGATCGTAGGGGGTGCTTACTAAAGTAATCAGGTACGATATTGAGGTATGATACACTATCTCAAGAGATAGAAAAATCACCCTTCAATGGAACTAATCACCTAATAAGGACTCCTAAGACATGATGGGTCTTCGAATATACTAGAGATTTTTCTCCTACTTTACATGGATGAATAAAGGAATGCGTATATTAAACAAGGTTCTAAAGTTTCCTATGGAGGAAAGCCTTCATAGTTAATTACATCTTAGGAAATGAAATTCTATAAGAATACTCTTGATTAAAGTAGACAATTAGGATCTCCAAAGATTTCAAGGGTAGACTATAAAAGGATTGGTTATATTTGGAAAATCAATTGAGAAGGTTCAAAGAGAAGACTTATTTTTGGAATCCAAAGGGAATAGGTAGGGAAAGCTCATGATACTAGGAATCCTAGTGAGCATTTTAATTTATCCTATGGTTGAGCTTTATAATTTTAAAAGTGAAAAAGACTTACATATTTTGAGTTGAAATTTTATTTAATTACTAGGGCTTATAATCTAACAACATATGATTGTGGAAATACCTAAGAGGAGAGAATTTATGCTTGTAGCCTGAAAGAAATAACTACCTCATATCTTAAATCTAGGGAGCTTTAGAAAGAGCTAAAGCAAGACCAAAATTTAAGCGAAGATGGGCATAAGGTTTACCTCCACAAGAGAGGATAAACCACCTGACTTTTGGACTTATAATCGCTTAGAGTGGTTGCCAGCTAACTCCTCCTATGATTTTAAAACCATGTAGGAAAGTCTTATGAAATTGCAAGATAGTTGGGCTATTATTAATTTAGAAAGAGACTAAAGTCCTTAAACCCACTCTCTAAGAGACTAGAGCATGAGTGGTATGAATAATGACTTAATCTAATGCAAAGTCTTTTCAAATTTTATTTCAATTTTGACATTTCATTTTTATAAAGGCTTTAGGATTTTGATGCTTATATGTATGATGAAATATATTGTTGGATAATTCAGCAAGAATGGGTGTTTTGCACCACAAGGGATGCCCTCACAGGTCAAGTATTCCCCTATCGTGCAAGGATGGAATTCCCCTATTTTCAAGAGCCAAATAATATGATATGCATGTTGTGAAACATTCAATCATTCAGCTAAGGGGTTGTTAAATCTTTTAATTATCTTATTTAATGCCTCGATTTTATAGTGAGGTTATGAATTGCTTTAAAATTTAGTTATGAGTGACTAATTGGGGTAGAAAAATTAATTTTTCTCTAAGAGCCTAATTGCATCCAGGCCACACATTAAAGCATCAATCATTCAAGAAACTATGAAAAAGATGCAATTCTAATGCACAATTTAAACATAACATCAATCATTTTTTATAATTATCGTGAAAGAATAAAGGGCCAACGCGGTCGGGTGCCGCCGTATAACCCAAAATAGAAAATGTAGGTAGCCAAGCTCTACCCTTATACAACCCATAATTACAAAATAATAATAACAAACTTTATTGAATGCTATGGGGACCTTCATTTTTCATTCTTGATGTTTTCATTCCTTTCCACCTTGCTTCTTTGATTTGGTAGGTTTCAAGGAATCACATGGCCCCCAGGACAAAGCCTTTGGCCAATGCTCATCCTAAACCCCCATAGCATTAATCTTAATTCCTAATGCAAAATTACATTGAAAATATGAAAAGTAAATCTAACTACACCTGCAAAATAAGAGTTAGCTAAACATACATACAACCAAAATAGTTATATTTATAATTTGGACTTAGCACCCTACTCATGGGCAACCGAGCCCACTTGTCCTAGCTTGGATTATGCTTAGGGGTTTAAGTAGCCTACAAAGAGAACATTAATATTTATTTCTAAGCACCCCATAAGCAAAATCCCCTACAAAAAATATGATTAGGCTAACATCGACCTAACATCAAGTCTACGAGACATACACGCTAACATTGAGTTTAAAATAATACATCACAAAATAAAATATACATCACATCATGCACCATCCTAGCATAGAACTAGAAGTGGTGACTTAATTCTAATGTGTGTGTTAAGGCTTGTGTGGTATGTTTTATTAGGCATTTAAGTTACAATATTCTAAGTATAGAATAATTCAGTTTAATATAAAGGGTTGATTTCACTTTAAATTGTTTGATTAATTTGAGAATTTTAATTTATGCTTTCATTTGTTTCATGTGCATACACTTAGAAAAAAAGTGTTATAAAGAGAAGAAAGACGATCACCACCTTTCATCCCTACCTTAAGCCACTTTCTAAAGCATATTGATTTGATTTAGTTCTCTTTAGTGAATGGCTTACTAAATGATTTAATTAATCCTAAGTTTAGGTTCGCCTTAAATGATCCTATTCAATGTAAAAGGCATCTTAAGATTAACTTTATTGAACTACTACCACATGACATATGTTACTCCATTCTTTTCTATCACAAGTAACATGCATATGATTTTGATCCTAAGTGCACCTATATATGCAATGTTTTAGCACACTTATATGATGAATGTATTTATGTGTGTTGAAAGTCTATATTTATGTATGTGATTGAATTATTTAATCATATTAGTTTAAAGCTCTATTAAAATTCTTACACAAAAGTACATAGGGATGAGACTAAAAAGGTATATTCCATTGTTAACTAGGAAAGTAAAGTAATCGAATGACCTTCTTGGGGCTAGCTAAAGCCTCGTATTCCTGGGATGTCTAAACTATATACCCATTTGCATTCAAACATATGTAAATTTATATATATGAATATAAAAAAAGAATGCTTCAAATCACATGACTAATTAATCCAAACACTTACTCAATTATGAATGCATGGATTTTAGTAGAAAAGAGGGATTTTCATCCATTAGCCACACATACATACACATGTAAGGAGAAATAAGCTAGTATATGCCTTTGTTAACTAGGAAAGTGTGGTAATCAATTAACCTCATTGGGGCTAGCTAAAGCTTCATATTCCTGGGATATCTAGACTATATATGTTGCTATCTCGCTACACATGAATGTATATATAAATAAAGGGGAAGAAAATCTTGCAAAAAAATACATTTTGTTTGATTGAATCATTTATATATATGAAACAAAATTTTGTCCCAATTCTAATGTGGAAACACATGTAAATGAAATTGAACAAGTATGTGTCATTGTTAAGCAGGAAAAGTAATGTAATCATATGACCTCTTTGGGGCTAACTAAAGCCTCATCTTCTTTGGATGTCCAAACTATATACTTATTAATATTCAAATACATGTAAAACTACAAATGAATTAAGGAAAAGAAAGCTTTACTTTACATACCTAGGTTATAAGCACATTCAAAACTAGATGTATTCATAACTAATATAACTCTAATCAATGTAACTGATTTATAAATTTTAGAAAAATAATTTGAATTTATTAGTGATAATTGCAATACATATTATAAATTAAGCCAACACATGCAAGCTTACATAAAAGAAAACCATTTGATTTAATTAGTTTTTGAAAAGATGAATGTATGATTTCAAATGACATACAACATTTAACATGATTGAAAAGCAATAAATAAACATAAACACATGATTTCATTCAATCAAGTTAATTCATAAGGACAATCATATCAAACAAAACTATTTAGAGTAAACAAAGCTTTCTTAACATCATTTTTAATTTCATATTTTGATCTTATTTAAGGATGTGAGAAAATGTTTGCTGATCTTATCCCATTCCGATGTTAGATAATTGATTTAGTTTAATGAAATGTAATTAAGTTGATTTTATGAGTAAATTAGGTTATAATAAGCATTAAATAAATTAATTAACCCTTTCCTATGTTACCTTAATATAATCATCCAAATGATTATGAGCCAACAATTATGAGCCAACATATTATAAATTAAGCCAACACATGCAAGCTATGCATATGATTTGTACATTAAATTAGCAATTATCCTAAGAAACAAAAAGTACCTAATGCAATTGACTCATAATTAAGGGTTAATTGAATGAAGGAACTTAATTAAGTACTCTTATGGTTTCCACACACATCTGGGTTAACAATAATTTCCTTAAGATTTCCTTAGGCTGTTGAACACCTAAGCGTCTACCCAAGATTTAATTAAAATTTGATATGATTGTGATTTCAATTTAACTAATTCAGTAGTTTAATTAATTAATCAAGCCTTAATTAGTTTAATTAATGAAATGAACTTAGAGAAATAGATTAGGGAGGAGGCCCTAACCTTATCCCATGGGTTCATTCACTATTGAATAATGTTTAACCACTTAATTTATTATTTTTTTATTATTCATGGGATTAATTAATGATTAATTAACTTATGTGAGTAATTAAAGCTTAATTAGTTAATTTCCTTAATTAATTAAGGAATAAATCCCAAAAAAATTATGAGAGATAGGGTGAAGCGGGAGCTAGAACTTACCTCAAAGGTAGAGGAGACTATTTCAGAGGCCAAGAAAGCCTTCTCCTTTAAAATGGGGGAAACCAATTAGGAGGTGTTAGCCCTCACTGGGATTATAGTGGGGGAGACAACATACTGAATGACAGGCACTATAATAATTGGTATTGTGGGCAATGGCTTAAAATTGAAACTAGCACCAAAATAGATGAGGCTAATACTGACACTGCTGTCGGAATCTCAATGGCCTTCCCCTTCAACGAGGGAAACTTAAAATTTTATGGGGTGTTGAAATAAAGGAATGGCTTCTATCCGATCACCTCCTCTCTGCTGATGATCATGAGGGCTAGCCCCTCATAGGGAACTCAAACAGCCTCGAAGCCACACCCAAACTGAATGACATGCATGGTGGTGTTGGTGAGTATGGCCTGATCCAAGGACAAATTAGCACTAAACAGGAAAGATACGATCATCTTTCCAGAAGGAATGATAAAATACTAATTGAAGAAGCAAACGAAGGACTAAATTATTACCTCTGCATTTGTTGAAAATAGAACTAAATTAGAACCTTCCTTTAATAGCTGCCTTCAATCATTGATTCTTGATTTTGGAATTTGAACCCACACTTAACAAATTTGGGTATGCTAAGTGGGGTTCATTGAATTTGAGAGATTTTGATATTTAAGGAGAGACTTTTTCATAGAATTTGATTTTGATTTGGAACCCATATCCAACAAATTTGGGTTTGTTGGATGGGGTTCATTCATTTGGAGATGAATTTGTTTTCTTTTATCCTTTGTTTGAATTTTGATTTTGGAACTTTCACTTAGCAAATTTGGGTGTGCTAAGTGAGATTCAAATGTATGTTTGAAAATCTTTGAAAACATTTTGTTTATGAGGGTTGTTGTTCATATGTTTGATTTGATTTAAAAGTGGAATCCTTACTTAACAAATTTAAATATGTTAAGTAGGGTCCAAATGTGTTTGATATATTGTTTTGATTTGAAAATGAAACCCTTACTGAACAAATTTAGGTATGTTAGGTAGGGTTCAAGTGTGTTTGATATTTTTGTTTTATTTTGATTTAAAAAGAGAAACTCTTAATTAACAAATATGGATATGTTAAATAGAGTTTAATTTACTTTATGTGTAATTTAATGATGGAATTTCCATTTGACAAATTTGAGTATGTCAAATGGAATTTAAATGTGTTTTGATTTTCATGATTTTGAAAAAGGGGAACTCTACTTAACAAATGTAGGTATGTTAAATAGAATTCAATTTATTTTTATTTTGAAAAGTGAAACTCTGATTTGACAAATTTGGGTATGTCAAATAGAGTTCAAATATGTTCTGATTTTGTGTGTGATGTTGTGTTTGAAAAGAGGGAACTCTTACTTAATAAATTTGGGTATGTTTAGTAAGATTCAATGATATGTTGATTTTGAAAAGTGAAACTCCATTTAATAAATTTAGGTATCTTAAGTGGAGTTGGTTAACTTTTTAAAAAAGTGTTTGAAATATTTTGAGGAACTCTCATTTAAAAATTTTGGGTATGTTAAATAGAGTTGGTCGATTGATTGATTTTATTTTGAAAAATGTGCTTTTAAAATTTTAAGAAAAAGGTTTTGATGATGCATATTTAATTTTGATTTTTGAAAAGGATCCTCATTTAACAAATTTAAGCATGTTAAATGAGGTTTGATTGTCTTTATTATCTGAAAAGAGATCTGAAAGTTTTATATTTTGCAAACTTTATGTTATGTGAAGTGCATTTCAAAATGATTTTATTTAGAAATAGTGCTTTTGAAAATTTTTGCAAAAGATTTTACTTGTTTAGTTTGAACTTTATTGAAACTTTCTTGAATATGGGATGAAACTTGCCTCACCAAGCTAGTGATAAAGAGGTTCCAAGCTTAGTCATCTCCTTTCATTAGTTACTTTATTTATACCTATTGGGGGACCCAATAGGGGTTTTAAGTCCTACATAGAGTGAGGTCCTAAACCTTAAGATGTTGGCTAGCTTTGCTTAAGGGTGAAATAAGCTAAGTGCCAATAGAAAGAAATATAATCTTGGACTTATATGAAATATAAGTCCAATCTCTTGGAGGCAATAATTATCTACTAAAGATGGAGAGAGGAATTATCCCAAGCGAAGCCGCTAGAAAAAATCAGTGGTGTTTATTTTTAGATGGGGGGGTGGACACCACACAGATCATCGGGTACTTATTGAAGTGATCATGTACAACATTAAGGTATGATATACTATTGCGAGAGATAGAAACATCACCCTTAAATGGACCTAATAACCTAATAAGGACTCCTAAGGCATGGTGGGTCTTCGAATATACCAGAGATTTTTTCTTACTTTATATGGATGAATAAAGAAAATTTTTTATTAAACTGGGTTCAAAAGTTCTATATGGAGGCAAGCCTCCATAGTTAATTAAGGGTGGACACCACACAGATCGTAGGGGTGCTTATTGAAGTGATCATGTACAACATTGAGGTATGATATATTATCTTGAGAGATAGAAACATCACCCTTAAATGGACCTAATAACCTAATAAGGACTCTTAAGGCATGGTGGGTCTTTGAATATACTAGAGATTTTTCCTTACTTTATATGATGAATAAAGAAAAATTTTTATTAAACTGGGTTCAAAAGTTCTATATGGAGGCAAGCCTCCATAATTAATTACATCTTAGGAAATAAAATTCCCTAAGAATACTCTCAATTAAACTAGATAATTAGGAACTCCAAAGATTTCAAGGTTAGACTATCAAAGCATTGGTTATATTTAAAAAATCAATTTGGAATGTTCAAGGAGAAGACTTATTTTTGGAATCCAAAGAGAATAGGTAGGGAATGGGCATGATACAAGGAAGCCTAGTAAGAATTCCAATCTATCTTATGGTTGGACTATATAGTTTTGAAAGTGAAGAGACTTATATGTTTTGAGTTAAAATTTTATTAGATTACTAGGGCTTATAATTCAACAACACAAGATTATGAAGATGCCTAGGAGGTGAGGATTTTTGCATGTAGCCAGAAAGAAATAAATACCTCAGATCCTGAATCTAGCTAGCATTAGAAAGAGCTAAAGTGCGACCTAAATCTGAGCAAAGATGGGCATAAGGTCTATCTCCACGAGAGAGGATAAACCACCCAACTTTTGGACATATAACCATCTGGTGGCCACCAACTAACTCCTCCTACAATTTTAAAACCATGTAGGCAAGTCTTATGAAATTTCAAGATAGTTGGGATATTATTAATTTAGAAAGAAACTAAAGTCCTTAAACCCACTCCCTAAGAGACTAGAGTATGAGTTGTATGAATAATGACTTAATTAAATGCAAAGACTTTTCAAATTTTATTTCAATTTTGATACTTCATTTTGACAAAGACTTTAGGATTTTGATGTCTATATGCATGATGAAATAGATTGTTGGCTAAATCAATAAGAAGGGGTGTTTTCCACCATAAGGGATGCCCTCACATTTAACATTCCTCATGTGTAAGGATGGAAATCTCTTATTTTCAAGAGTGAAATAATATGATATTCATGTAGTGAAATAATCAATCATTCAGCTAAGGGGTTGTTAAATTTTTTAATTATCTTATTTAATGGTTAGGCTTTATGATGAGGTAATGAATTTCTTTAAAATTTAGCTATGAGTGATTAATTAGGGTAGAAAAATTAACTTTTTCTTAATAGCTTAATTGCATATAGGCCACACATTAATGCATCAATCATACAAAAAACTATAAAAATGATGCAATCCTAATGCACAATTTAAATATAACATCAATCAATTTTTAGAACTATCATGAAACAATAAAAGGTCGATGCAGAGGGGTATCGCCGTACAACCCAAAGAAAGATAGGTAGCCGAACTCTACCCTTATACAACCCATAATTACAAAATAATAATTACAATTTTTATTAAATGCTATGGGGGCCTTCATTATTCATTCTTCATGTCTTCATTCCTTTCCTCCTTGCTTCTTTGATTTGGTAGGTTTCAAGGCATCAAATTGCACCCCAAGACAAAGCCTTAATCCTAAACCATCATAGCATTAATCCTAATTCCTAATATAAAATTACATTGAAAATAAAAAGTAAATCTAACTACACCTGTAAAATAAGTGTTAGCTAAACATACATGCAACCCAAGCAGTTATATTTATAATTTGGACTTAGCACCCTGCTCATGGGTAATCGAGCCCAGTTGTCCTAGCTTGGATTATGCTTAGGGCTTAAGTACCTTGTAAAGATAACATTGATATTTATTTTTAAGCACCCCTTAAGCATAATCTCCTACAGAAAATATGGTTAGGCTAATATCAGCCTAACATCCAGTCTATGAGGCATACACCCTAACATCTAGTCTAAAATAATACATCACAAAACAAAATATACATCACATCATGCACTGTCCTACCATAGAATTAGAAGTGGTGACTTAATTTTAATGTGTGTGTTAAGGCTTATGTGGCATGTCTTATTACGCATTGAAGTTCCAATCTTCTATGTGTGGAATAATTCAATTTAACACAAAGGGTTGATTTCACTTTAAATTGTTTGACTAATTTGAGAATATTAATTTATTCTTTCTTTTGTTTCTTGTGCTTACACTTAGCAACTAAGTGTTATAAAGAGAAGAAAGAAGATTTCCCCCTTTCATCCTTACCTTAAGCCCCTTCCTAAACCATGTTGATTTGATTTAATTAATCCTAAGTTTAGGTTCACTTTAAACGATCCTATTCAATATGAAAGATATCTTATGATTAACTTGATTGAACTACTACCACATGACATATGGTAATCAATTCTTTTCCATCACATGTAATATGCATATGATTTTGATCCTAAGTGTACGTATACATGCAATATGTTATATCACACTTATATGATGGATGTATATATGTGTGTTTAAAGTTTATATTCTTTTATGTAATCAAATTATTTAATCATATTAGTTTAATGCTCTATCTAAATTCTTATACAAAAATATATAGGGACGAGATTAAATAGGTATGTGTCATTATTAACCAGGGAAGTGAGGTAAGCAAATGACCTCCTTGGGGCTAGCTAAAGCCTCGTATTCTCGGGATGTCCAAACTATATACCCATTTGCATTCAAACATATGTAATTTTATATACATTAATATGTAAAAAAAAGCTCCAAATCACATGACTAATTAGTCCAAGCACTTAGTAAATTATGAATGCATGCATTTTTAGTAGAAAAGAGGAATTTTCATCCTTTAGCCCCACATACATACACATGTAAGGAGAAATAAGCTAGTATGTGCCTTTGTTAACAAGGGAAGTGAGGTAATCAAATGACTTCCTTGAGGCTAGCTAAAGCCTCGTATTTCTGAGATGTCTAGACTATATACTTTCCTATCTCGCTACACATGAATGTATATATAAATTATATTTTGTTTGATTGAATCATTTATGTATAAGAAACAAAATTATGTCCCAATTCTAATGTGATAACACATGTAAATGAGATAAAACAAATACGTGTCATTCTTAACTAGAGAAGTGAGATAATCAAATGACCTCCTTGGGCTAAAGCCTTATATTCTCGGGATGTCCAGACTATATACTTATTAACATTCAAATACATATAAAACATATATGAATTAAGGAAAAGAAAGCTTTACTTCACATACCTAGGTTATAAGCACATGCAAACCTATATGTATTCATAACTACTATCACTCTAATCAATGTAATTGATTTATAAATTTTATAAAATTAATTTGAATTTATTAGTGATAATATCCATACATATTATAAATTAAGCCAACACATGCAAGCTTACATAAAAGAAAATCATTTAATTTAATTAGTTTTTGAAAAGATGAATGTATGCTTTCAAATGACATACAACATTTAACATGATTGAAAAGAAATAAATAAACATAAACACATGATTTCATTCTATCAAGTTAATTCCTAAGAAAAATCATATCAAATAAAACTATTTAGAGTAAACCAAAGCTTTCTTAACATCATTTTAATTTCATATTTTGATTTAAGGATGTGAGAAAAGATTTGTTGATCCTAACCCATTCTCATGTTTGTTAATTGATTTAGTTTAATGAAATATAATTAAATTATTTTTTTTTTGAGTTAATTAGGTTATAACATGCATTAAATATATTAATTAACCCTTACCTATGTTACCTTAATATAATCATCCAAATGATTATGAGCCAACATGATATGTATATGAATTGGAAATTAAATTAACAATGATCCTAAGAAATGAAAAGGACCTATGTGATTGGCTCATAATTAATTGTTAATTGAATTAAAGTACTTAATTAATTACTCTTAGGTTTTCCCTACACATGTGGGTTAACTATAATTTCCTTAAGATTTTTTTAGGTTGTTGAACACTTAAGGGTCTACCCAAGACTTAATTAAAATTTGATATGATTGTGATTTCAATTTAACTAATTAAGTAGTTTAATTAAATTAAACTTTAATTAGTTTAATTAATGAAATGAACTTAGGGAAATAGATTAGGGAGGAGGCCCTAACCTTATCCCATGAGTTCATTCACTATTGAATAATGATTAACCACTTAATTAATTAATTTTTTACTATTTATGGGATTAATTAATGATTAATTAACTTAAGAAGTAATAAAAGCTTAATTATATAATTTTCTTAATTAATTAAGCAATAAATCCTAGAGGTAGAGGTCATCCCATTGAATTAGCCCACAAAGTTTGGGATTAATTACTTAAGTAGTTAAAGGATAATTAAGTTAGTTAATATTTTAAATTAAACTTTAATTAAGCCTTAATTACTATTCAAAATTAATTAAAAATATTTTTAATAAATTATCCTCTAAAATACCTTAAAAATGAATATTTATTTGCATTTTAATGATTTTTTTATAATTAGTCATGATTTTTGGAAGTTTCAGCCATTAAAACACACTATTTTGGCCCAATTAACTCTTAATCCCGTTAGCGCCATGTGACACGTTGATGCAATGCAGTTTCCACATGGCACATGGGATTGGTTATTTAAACATAATCCTAGTCAACGCTTGCGTGGTGGCGGTGGATCATGCGTTGTTCGATTTTAGATTGGATGGCTACGATTAATGCCACGGTGCTAAATGATTAAATCAAATAATTCTAATGGGCCTTTTCATGACCGTACATACCAATCATGCGGAACGGATGGTGTGTGATCAATCGTCATGCGAGCAAGGGGGAATAGAGTCCGCCTTCCATAGCTCACATGATCCGAGCTCATCCAAGCTCAGATCGACTCCAAATGGATCCCACACCTTCGCGTGAAGGATCCAATGACTAATATCACACGAGATGAAAGTTTTCTTCAAAAAAACTCTAACTCATTTCATCCAAAGGTCAATTTCAATGGCATACCTCACCAGAGCTCAATGCCGGTGGCAAATCTGATTAAGCAAGCTTCATCTAGTGGAGACGAAGCTTTACTAATTAGCATGAGCTCCAATTTGAGGTGGTTTGCTCGAAAGGCTAGAAACCAAAGCTTGGGAGGCCAGTGTTGATCGAAATCACACGTCCGATGGTTAGAGGGCTTGGGAGGTGATTCATTCTTGCTTGACTAGCTCCAAGGATGGTGTGTGCAAAGTTAATTGCACTTTGGTGGAGTTTGGAGCAAATGGGATTGAATGAGGTGATGCCTATTTTTGAAGGAAATAGAGAATGGGAGCTTTGGAAGGCTTGGGAACTCTAAGAAGCTCTTGGCAGCTTGTCTTAGGGTTCTCTAGCTCTAAGGAATGATTTTCTTATGTTTGAGTGGAAATTAGGGGGTGTATACCCCCATTTCTCTTGATCGGATGGCTCAGCCTAATTTAAATTTTTTGGATCATCTGACTACCTCAAGGAGTCATGAGTAGCAGAGAGGTGATGAGTTGGCTCAATTTGGTTGGGTGAAGGTGTGGAGGTGGCTGCCAAAGAGGTAGCGGGTGTCCTTGGTGTTTCAAGTGCACTAATGGTGGAGGTGAGGTGATTTCACCTCCCCTTGGGTCATGGCTGACTCAACCACCTTTGGGTCAAGTTGGACAGTGTCCTAGGAGCCTAGGTGGACCAATGGGAGAGTGTCAAGTGGCCAAAGATTGGAAATGACCACTTATATGGGTGATTTATCTCATGTGATACCCTTGACCCAAGTGTAGAATGATCATTTGGCATTAGATTTGATTTGAACAGATTTAGAATGATTCAAAAGTGGGTTGGCCTAACTTGCATGCCATTCGGAGTTCATTTAGTTTGATTTGGCTCAATTTGACTCATTTGAGTCAAATTGGGTTAAGTTGGGTCAAGTTAACCAATTTATCAAATTGGTCAAACCAAGGGTTGGGTCAAGTTTATATGATCATTTGGGATGCGTTGGTGTCATTGGTTTGATTTGGTTTGGCTTAAGTTTGATTTTGGTTCATTTGAGTTCATTTGGGTCAAATGGGTCAAGTTGACCAATTTGACCTAATTGGCCAAATTGGCTTAGGTCATGGCTTGGTTTGAGTTTGGTTGATCATTTGGAATATGTTGTAGGCTTTGGTTGAGTTTAATTTAGATTTAATTGGGTTCTAGGTTGGTTTGAACCTTTAGGTCATGTTAGGTTCAATTTAAGGTCATTTAGATTTAGTGGATTAATTGGGCTCAATTGAGGCTTTGGTCAAGGTCAACAATCAATTTGAAATGAACTTGAGCCATTGGTTGCTTTCAATTTGATTTAGATTTTGATTGACCCATTTTGGCCATGTATGTCAAATTGGGTCAACAAGGGCCAAGAGGGCCAATTGGGTTAGATTTTGCTCAATTGAAGGTCAAGTCAAGTTCAAATGTTGGTTTTGAGTTGGTATGAATTATTGGTTTCAAAGGATTTGTCTTAGGTTGCAATATGGCTAGTTTGGGTTCACATGGGTTAAGAGTATGGGCTTGGTCAAAGGGCTAAGTTGACTTAGTTTGACTCAATTTAAGATAATTGATCAACCTAAGATGATCAACAATCATGTTATGAAGTTTGGATTAGCTTAATTCACTTTAGTTTGGATTGAATTAGATTTTGGTTCAAATTGGTCAAATTGGTCACTTTGGGGTCAAGTGGACCAATTGGGTTTAGTGGAATTGATTTTTGGTTGATTTGAGTTTAGTAGTTTATATATGGATTTGGGATTGATATATAAATTCAATTGTAATTGATTTCAAATGAATTTTGGTTCACTTGAAAATCTCAAGTCAAAAGTATTGATTTGGGTTGATTTTTTGATTTGATAATTATAAGTTTTTATTTGTGAATATGATTAAAGATATGATTGATTCATGTGAAAATCTATTGGATTTTGGATTAATTTGAATTTAGGCTAAGTCCATAAGATAAAATCATAAGTTGATTTTGAGTTTGGATTTGACTTTGATTTATTTTGATCATTTGAATATGGATTTGATTTATATTTATAGAGATGATTGAACATATAAATTGATTATGGAAAATTAATTGATTTTGAATTGATTTGGATGCATTTTGACTAAGTTCATGAAAGAATGTCACATAACTTAGGTATGATTGTAGATTTTGGCACATTGGATTTGGAATTGAGTTTGATTGTAAGTCTGATAGATTGATTGAAGGGTTGAATTGATATTTGAGAAAATCACTTGAGTTTGGATTTGAGTTTCAATCATTTGGCTTGGTGTTTGGATTTGGATTTGGATTTTGTATTTGAATTGATTTTCAGGTTTGGTTATAGATTAAGAAGATGAACATGGATTGTGTTTAGGCTATAGAGCAGGTGGGTTTCCCTAAGTCCTAAGGAATAGCCCAATCCTATGATCAATCCTTCTAAATCTTTAGGATTAGGTTAAGTGTTCACCTAAGTGCTAGAAGTGTCTTATGACTAAGGAAGTCTTAGTGTCCAGAAGACTCCTAAGTCTAAGAAGAGGGGATGAGTGCTCACTCCAAAAGTGAGGTCAACAACTATAGAGAATGGGAACATTTTTGATGCAAGGAGATTGCTTGATGATTTTCTTGAAAGAGATTTGGTTTCCTAGAATGCAATGTTATCCTGCTACCTATGATGTAGATGTCAAGACGAAACTCTCACTTTATTCAAAAAATGCAGATCAATTATCCTTTCATTTTTCATACTAAATGATTGATTACATTATTTTATAAATTGATGATACTCGATCCATAGGTAAATCTTATGTTGAAAATCATAAGAAGCAAATGAGTAATTGGAATAATGAATTCACCAGGACTTTAGGATAAAAGGAAAGAATTGTTAGTGGAATCCTTAACAAAGGGCATGCATTAGTTTGATGTTAAACCAAAAAAAGTAAAAAAAAAATGCTTGTGCCACGTGATTTGCTTTCTTGCTCAACTTATAGTATTGCAATGATTATGATTGTATTTATTTTAACTTTTTTCTATCACATGTTTTACACACATTTCACTCACACCCTGCTAAGTTAATTTTGAATACTATTTCAATTATTATGATATAATATTCTTTTGATGCCATAAACCATCACTTACTATATGAGCAAAAGTTATTCTATTAATTTAAAAAATAAAGACTAGATTCATTATGGAACATGATTTTCCCATCAATGGAATATTAGAAGTGCAATTAATCACAAAATCTCAACTATCAGACAATGTACCCTTTGATTATTGGAAAAATCTTATGCATCTGTATTCGATTTATTTTGATTCTAAATTATGGTACCTTGTTCTAAATGGATGCAAATTGCCTAGCGAATTAGTTTAAATAAACATTATTGAAGATGCAACTTTGTTATCTAAATACCAAAATCATAACTTGTTTGTCTTGTTGATTAAAACCTAATGACTATATATGAATTTCAATTCTCCAGATTTCCAAGAAATATGAGATAAATTAATTCTTACTTATAAATACATAAATATAGTTAGACATGCCAACTAAAATAGATAAGTACATAAATATGAACTTTTTATACATGAAATCAAATTAACTTTTGTGTGAGATGTATACTATTTTTTCCATTATTATAATTAGCTTGTGCTCACATAAAATGAGTACCAAGTTCTAGTTAAAAAGGTTCTTATATGTTTAACTTAGCAGTGGGATCCAAAGGACACAATCATTATTGAGACTAAATATTTATCTATATTTTTAGTTGATCAATTTCTTGTATGAGACCCACCTAATGTCCAAACATGATAGTGAATTATATCAAGATGAGTACATCACAAGAATCGACCCTCAATTTAATTTATCAATATGTTGAATATTCATATCATATTATTTGCAAGTAGCCTTCAAAATCCCAATTCCTAACAAAATATAGATGCTTAGATTAAACATTTTTCAATAACATAACATAGAGACATTAATCAATAAAAAATAAATAATATATATGATAACAAATAGAAAATCATTTATGTGATTGTAATGTATACACTATAATAGAATTAATAGAAATCATCAGAATGGAATTGCAAAGTCAATCAAATTTATCTGTATCATTATTATAATTGGTTAGTGCAAAAAATATGTTTACCATCATTAATGTACTAATAATTGCTCAAAATGACAACTGTATAATAATAAGTTATTATAAAACAAAGTCCACCAACAAAACTTTTATATTTGCATTACTTGCATTTTCATATTCATGAATCACTATATTATAGTTTGTAAATACTTAATTCCTAAATATAACCAAGGTCCTTTGCCTTTTCCTTAAATCAAATATATACATGTACAATCAAGTGATCATAAGGCCAAGTAGATCACATAAAACTTATCCAATAATTCTATTCATGATGAGAAAATACTATGGAATGAGAATAGTGAAAATATTAAACTGTGGTACTTTGTGTTAATCAAGTCACTATATGAATTCATTAATATGTTGGTGAACTTGGCTCCAAGTTATAAATTATGCAAGAAAATATTTGATTAGTCTAAAGTTGGCAAAATTATATAATTAGGGTAAGAGGCTCAATTTAAAGTTAATATATAAAAGATTATGCCAACACAATTGACATGATTGTGATTATAGAAACAAATAATATATAATGATTAGGGTTTTAATTAGGAATATAACGTTTTCATATCTTTTAAGTCAAATATGATATAATATGTTGATGATAATAAGAGTTTATAATCTATGCAATAATGGACATTTGCATTGATACATAGACACACCTTGAATAGAGGTACCCTTATGATATATCAACTCCAAACTTGTTGTATTGTCCAACTAGAATAGTTATAGTTTAGACATAGTAAATTCTTGTTGTTGCAATAAATCGATCATCAGGAACTATTTTATATTATCCTACTTATTTAAATTTTCAAAGAGGGATTTTAGCCTATGATAATCATTAGTTTTGATAAAGAGAAAATATATTTTATCTTTCTTCTTAGATATTCTTCTCATGGGACTCAACCACTTGAAGAATTCAAAGTTAATATATAAAGGATTATGCCAACATAATTGACATGATCACGATTATAGAAACAAATCATTTATGATGATTAGGGTTTCAATTAGGGATATAAACTTGTCCTATCTTTTATGTCAAATATGATATAATATGTTGATGATAATAAGAGTCTATAATCTATACAAAAATGGGCATATGCATTGATACATATACAGATCATGAATAGAAGTGCCCTTATGACATATCAACTCCAAACTCGATGCATCATCGTATTGTTTAGACATAGTAAATTCTTGTTGCTACAACAATTGATCATCAGGAACTAATTCAAATTATCCTAATTATTTAGATTTTCAAAAAGGGATTTTATCATATGATTATCATTAGATTTGATAAAGAGAAAATATATTCTATCTTTCTTATTAAAAAAAATCTTTCTTCTTAGATATTCTTCTCATGGGATTCAACCACTTGAAGCATTCATTATTATTGTTTATTCTAGATTGTCATCATGATTGTTGTTTTGATGATTTAAGTGAGATAGGTTGACCTTTTTATACTTATATTAAAATACCACAAGAAGCGTGAGATGGTTTCGATCACCTTTTGTTTATTTATTTTATATGCCTATAGAAAGAGATTTATTTATTTATTTTGTACTAGATAGAGCACACTCATAATTAGCATAGACTTGTTAGCCATTTATATTAATCTATATTAATACTATTATAAAAGTGGCTTTTGTGTTTCTCTAGATATAAAATCTTACCTTTTTATTTTATTTGATTTAAATTGATAATTTTCATTATAACTAAATAATATGTAATAATTAAGCAAAATAGTTAAAAAATGAACACATTTATTAATAAATTATATTATTATTAATTAATTAATATTTATCACTTTGTGGTTTTTCAAATTGGGCATTCAAATGCGTAGCACAAAATTAATATTTTTTTTGGTAAACTCACATATATAAGTTTAAAAGGAAATATAATTGCTAATTAACAAGATAAATTTTATATAAGGCTCTTTAATATTTTTACTAAGGTATTATTAGTTAACTATTGCAAATTATTAATATTGAAATAAATTAAAAAATTAACATCATATCATGATAAATTTTGTATTAAGATGAGAATATTTGTATTATATGTTTGTTTAATTTTATATATTATGTTGAATAAATTATTAGACAATCATAATATATATTTTTATCATGATTATTATCATTAATATTAGATGCTCATCTAAAGAAAAATTGTTGGTCAATATTCAAAGTTTCATATCAACCTTCACATAATGTGTATTGCTGATTAACATTTTACACATTCTATTGATCTCTTAATCTCCCATCTTATTTTGAATGCACTTAATCTATTTTGAATGTACTACATTTTTTAGCAATACTAAAATAATACTCCCTCTAAAGTTACAATATTCCAACACATAGTAATAAGATTATATTTTTCACTCTAATTAAATTTATCTTTCAAAATAAAATAATTTTAAATTAAAATAAGTCAAAATTTTATGAATGTAAATTTAGTATTCTTTAATGATTAACATAAGAAAACTTGTATTCATAAAATACAAACCTACAAATATAACACCACACAAGTGATGATGTAAGATTAAAATAAAGCATATAATTGAGTGTATATTTATTGACCACAATAAATGTAAGATAATAAATTGCACATGCAAAATAATTTATGCTTCAAGTAGGAGCAATTGGATTATTAAGCACAATCTTAACGGCTTAATCACTAGAGAAATTGAAGCATTAAACTAATAATTGAAAGAACATTTAAGCATACAAAATAATGTAGTAAATATACTGGAATTCAAACTATATAATAAAGTCTTATAAACACAAAAATGTGCATGTGATTTGACATTTTACTCGCTTATGTTCACACTACATTAAATTAGGAGTTCACTAACTCTCATTTACTTGCAAGTTAGCCACCAAATTAGTACACCATATTTAAAAATGAAGAACACTCACATCTTGATATAATAAAAGCACCAAAACCCAATTTTTATAGTCAATGTGTTTTTATATTCTTTGAGTGCTTTGTTAGCCTAATCTAAGTAAAATTATTATTGGCCTCAGGTTTAATGAGGTTGATACACATCCCTGTCCTAGTACTTATGATTTAATCCTAGATTATGGATTTCCTCACTTAAACCCTTAAGATAGTTCCTTAATGCTTAAGTGAGCACCAGTCCCAAGGTTAAAATCAAAATAGACAAACTAAAATTAAAACCAAAATTAAGTTGAATGGAATTCAAAACTCAAAGCTAAACTAAAACTAAACTAAAATAAAGCCTAAGGTTAGACTTAGATTAAGCTACTAGGCCTCAATAAGACCTAACAAAGCATAAATATAGGATAATTTAAAAATCACTAAACCCAATAAAATCAAATAAATTTAAGAGACTCATTTAAATTAAAATTAAAGCCTAATTGACTCATAATTAGGATAATTGGACTACTTAACTTAAATTGGCCCATTTGGGTCATATTGAATCAAAATTTAAACTAAATCAAATTGAATCATAATTAAACTAATTTGAATCTATTTAACAATTAGAGTTGTTATTCAAACTTAATCAAACTCAATCCAAGTCTAATCAAGGTTTATTTTAGCTAATTAGGCCATTTGACCAAGCTTACCACTAGGCCCAAATCATATCTAATCAAAAATTAAATCAAGTTGAACTTTTTTAAATGCTTAAAATCATCATAAAAATTCAATTAAAATAAAATTGAAGCCAAACTTAGGCACAATTTAGTCAATTGGATCATTTGACATAAGTTGACCCAAATAAACCTTATTAAGCCAAAACTCAACCAATTTGAAATTCAATGAAATTAAAAAATTCAATTCACTTAAAATACTTAATTGAATTTAATCTAACTGTTCCAAGGATCTAATTGAACCAAATTGGGTCACCTTGAGCCAAATTTAAAATTATTCCAAGTAAATTACAACCAATCAATCCCAAATACTTTGAATAACCCACCAAACATAATTAAAGTCCAATTAAATCTCAAAATATTCAATTGGTCTATCATACCCAAATTTGGCACATTAGAGTCAATTTGAGTCAATTTAGGCACAAACCAAATTTAACCCAAATTATCCCTTCTCCAAACCATAAATCACTTGAATCTCAAATAATCTAATCAAATCCCCTTATCCAAGTGTTAAAAAGAGATTTAACACATGAAAAATAAGAGAAATTTAATTTTATATGCAATTTAAATCACAACATCAAAGGAAACTTCATGCCCGCTTCTTCCTCATTTCTCGCCTTGGAATTGACATGAGCATGCTGACAACAAGTTTCCAAGCACTCTCAAGCAACTCCATAACTTCAATTAATGGAGGTTTCAAACCCTTTTAACACTCTACAAACCTTCTTTAGCTCATAAAAAGAAGAAATGAACATTTTCTCACTTTTCACAACCACAAAACACCTAAAATTGACCAAGCTCCAATGAGGGGCAGTGGCCTTTGGTGTATAAAGAAATCCATATGGAGACAAGATAAAAATTCATAACAGAGCTTCATCTCAACCCAATGAATATTTTTGAAAAAAAATCCACTCAATGTTAGGTTAAGTTAGATTATTAACTAAAACCATAGCCAAGCCCTAAGTGTTGGTCTTTTATGAAGTGAAATCACACGAATCTATGCTAAGACAAAACTATAAAATTCCCATTGCATTTTTATTTTTGAAGCTCTATAATATAAAAAATCATGAAATTTTGACATGAATTACTAGAATTTTGGCTTAGCTTGGATCGAACTCAGCCTTTTGCCAATGTTGGATTGACAATCTCTCACCCATACGTTCCTTTTGATTGGAGTGAATGCTTGAAATTAAATCACATAAGATCTAATTTAAATCCCTTTAAGGTTGTGAGATTAATCTCAACCATCCAATCTTTAATTAGATGTTTGAGATCTATCCCACATGATTTGTTGCCATTTACATGGATGTTGCGTGGTCCATTGATGCGACAACATGCATAAAAGTTCACCACATTAGCTGCTTACATGGTTAAGTAGAAAATTAGGGGATTTAAGTGTTTATAATTTACCAAAAAAATGTTTGAAACTTTAGAAAATTAGAAATAAAATACTCAACCAAAAAATTACAAACAATTCTAGTATAGATTCATCAATTTGAGAGAAATTTAATGAACCCAATTTTTTTTAATTTTATTAGATTTTTTGAGAGTAATTTAAGTTTTATTAAAATTAATTTTCTTTAATTACTCTTAGAATATGGATCCAATTAGGTTAAAAATTTTATGAAGATGCTTAATGTTAGTACTTATCTCCCATAATAATTACAAATCATTTGGAGCTCTTAGTTAAAAGTTACAAATTGTCAAAATATCTTAGAGTCAGTTTTCAAGCTTAATCAAATTCAATTCAAGTCTAATTGAGGTTCAATTTAGCTAATTATGCCATTTAAACCAAGCTTACATTAGGCCCAAATCAAATCAAATCAAGTTGAGTTTTCTTAAAGACTTAAAAATCATCATAAAAATTCAATCAAAATAAAATTCAAGCCTAAGGCCCAATTTGATCAATTAGATCATTTGATCCAAGTTAACCCAAATAAACCTTATTGTTCCAACACCCAAACAACTTATTCAACTAAATTATAAATTTCAATTCACTTAAAATACTTAATTGAACTTAATCCACCCTTCATGGGATCTAATTGAACCCATTTGGCAAATGGACTCAATTGAGCTAAAATTCACCCAATTTGGTCACCTTGAGTCAAGTTTAAAATTATTCCAATTAAACTGGAACCAATAAATCCAAACACTCTAAGCAACCTCCAAACATAATTAAAGTCCAATTAAATCCCAAAATGTCCAATTGGGACATTGGACCTAAATTTGACCAATTTGGGTCAAATTGAGCCAACTTAGACATAAACTAAATTTAACCCAAATTAATCATTCACCAAATCATAAATCACTTAAATCTTAAAGAATTTATTCAAATCCCCTCAGCATAAGCGTTAAGTGGAAATTCAACACATGAAAAACAAGAAAAAAATCAATTTATATGCAATCTAAATCACAGCCACCAAAGGAAATTTCATGCCCACTTCTTCCTCAATCCATGCCTTGGAATTTACTTAAGCATTTTCATAGCAAGTTCCCAAGTTCTCTCAAGCCACTCCATAAATTCCAATGGAGGTATGGTTGGCCAAGTTCAAACCCCAACCTTAAATTCTCTTAAGCTCTTTTGATACTCTACACACCTTCTTCAACTACTAAGAAGAAATGAACATTCTCTCACCTTTCTCGACCACAAAACACCTAAAATTTGCCAAACTCTAATGAGGGGCAATGGCCTTTGGTGTTTAAGAGAATCCATAAGGAGGCAAGACAAAAACTCTTGACAGAGCTTCATCTCATCCCAATAAATTTTCAAATAAAAAAAATCCGCTCAACGTTAGGTTGAGTGAGGTTATCAACTTAAAGCATAGCCAAGCCCTAATTGTTGGTCTTTTGTGAAGTGAAAACACATGAATGTAAGCTAAAGAAAAATGATAAAATCTCATTGCATTTTCATTTTGAAACTCTCTAATGTGAAAAATTACAAAATTTTGATGTGAATCACTAGAATTTTGATTAAGCTTGGACCAAGCTCCGCCTTTTGCTAGTGTTGGGGAGACAATCCTTGTTCTTTTTGATTGGAGCGAATGGTTGAAACTAAATCCCTTTAGATGTAATTTAAATCCCTTGAAGGTTGTTAGATTAATCTCAACCTCTGATCTTTGTTTAGATGTTTGAGATCTATACCACATGATTTGTCGCCATCCACATGGATGTTGTACAATCCATTCATGCGATCACATGCATAAAAGTGCACCCATCAGCCGCTTACATAGTTAAGTAGAAAATTTGACGATTTAGGCATTTAAAATTTACCAAAAAATAGTTTGAAACTTCAAAACATTATACAAATAAAATAAATACTCAACCAAAAATCGCAAATAACCCTTGTATGAATTCATCAATTAGAGAGAAATTTAATGAACCTAAACTTTCTTAATTTTATAAGGTATTTTGGGACTAATTTGAGTTTTATTAAAAAAGGAATTTTTATAATTACTCTTAGAATACATATCCAATTAGATTAAAATTTTTGTGAAGATGCTTAATGTTAGTACTTATCTCCCATAAAAATTATAAGTCGTTTGGAGCTCTTATTTGAAAGTTACAAAATTTCAAAATATCTTAGTGTAATTTAAATAAATAATTAATGTTAAATTATAAAAATTTTAAAATTTTACTAAGATAGTTCAAAACACTATTGTTAACACTAGATAAACCATGAAAATTATTTAGGTTCTCATAATTTGACTAAATATCAAAATCAATAGCTTAGGATTAATTAAATTTTAATTAAATAACTAATAGGTTTGAACTTCAAGAATTTTTAAAAGTCAATCACTAATCTAAATAACGCAAATATCTCGTCTATAAAAACAACATCTAAAGAGTCTAATCATTATTTTTTTTAATATTTTAAGAATAATTTAACTTTATTTAAAAATCAAAACTTTTTAATTACTATTAAAATACACAGTCAATTAGCTTAGAATTTTAATGTATGATTATCACAATAATTCCTATTCCCCATAAAAATTTCAAGTTATTTTGATGTCTGGAATAAAAGTTAATAATTTTTAAATCATCATAAAAAATTTAATCTAATAATTAATTTTAAATTATAAAAATTATGAAAATATCATAAATTTGCATAAAATACTTTCATTATGAGTAAAGAATATATGAAAAATAGTTGACTTTCTAAGTCTAATTAAATCATAAAATCACTTAATTATGATTTTAATTATTAATTAAATATTAATTAATTATATTAATTAAATAAAAACATAAAAAACTTATGAAAAGGTAATCATTAAGCCAAAAATTAATAATAATAATTTTAGATTTAACATTTAGGGATAAATCTAAAACAAAAACATTAATTTTTACTAAATATTTTTAGAATTATTCAACTTTAATTAAAATTAATATTTTTAATTACTTCCAAAATTTACTCCCATTCAATTTGAAACTTTAATGGTATGATCAACTTATAATTACATTCTTTACATAAAATTTTAAAGCATTTTGGTTATTGAATTAAAAGTTATTGATTTTTAAATTTACATAAGAAAATTTAATTAAATTATTAATTTTAAGTCATAAAAAATATGGATATGACATAGATATGACATCAAATGGCTGAGAATATCGCCTCTAATATAAAGTAACCTAAATAAAATAATTAGACCCTCTTATTCTAGTTAAATCACAAAATTATTAAATTAATTAATTTAATTAAAAAAATTAAAGAGAACTTTAATAAATCATAATAAATCAAATGCATTATCAAAAATTATGAATGAACCTTCTCTAGAGTTAGTATTCAGAAGAGAATCTTATTAAATAAAAGCTCCAAAATTTACTAATTGATGAAGGATAAATTACATAATTAATCAAATATTAATTAGTAAAATTAATCATAAAATAGAAGTCAAATTAAGTTGGAACTTTAAGAAACAACCTTAGTGGTATTTCCTACCTCTAGTGGTTTATTTGGAAAATTTACATAGGTTTATGATTAATCATTAGAGCTTAAACCTAAAATAGAAATTATAAATAAACAATTAATTGTTAAACTTATAAAAGGCTATAAAATTAATAAATCAATCTTAAAACACTTTAATAAATATAGAAACTAATATCAAAGCATTTTCTACTTTTTCTCGCTTAGAATCTAAAAAAAACTATTTTATTTGATCTATCTCATTGAACTTCTATATTTAATAATCTTTAAATCAAACTTTGAAATCTATAAAATTACGAACCAATTTCTTTAATCAAAATTTTTCTTAAGAGTTTTTTTTTCTCTTAAGATGTAATAAACTAAAAGGGCTTACTCTATAGGGAACTAAGAACTTATTCTAATTTTATTTATATAGTTCAGAAGAAAAATCTTTAGTCTTTAGCATATATAAATCCATCAGCCTTAAGAGCTCTTATTAAGTGATTAAATTTATTGTAGAGTGATATTTCAATCTACCAAGATGGCATATTATTTCTTGATGATTTATTTAATCACTAAATAAGAACCTGCCAAAATCTATATGATGTTTTGATTAAAAAACTCTACAATTGTAAGGAAAAAATTTATTTTACATGTAAATTTAGCATTGTTAACTTATATCTTGAAAAAAATGGATATTTAATTGTGTGAGTGTGTATGTGTGCATGTGTGTATATGTATGCACGTACATATAATGAAACATTGATTAGCGATTAGTATTAGTAGTTTTGGAGTTATCAGAATTCTTAATTATAACATGATTAGACCAAGAATTAATAAGTATTTCTATCTTTTTGTGTTAGTGATGTAATATGCTATGTGAATCAAGCAAATAAAACTAAAGGTCCAATCATAAGAGTCCAAGAAAGTACTTAAATAAGAGCCTAATCAAACCCTATCACGAAAGTCCAATCAATAAGAAACATGTAAATTTTGAAAATTTTATTTTAATTTCATATTTAGGTTTTATAAGTTTATTTTTTTAAAATTTGAGATCATAAATGATCTATCTATTAATAAAATGGTGTAAGATAAAGTTGAAGATAGTTGACACATTACTTATTAATGGCCACCCACACATCTTTCTCTCAAGAATTTTTCTCTGCTTTTTTTTAATAATGATCATTATAATCTCTATAAATAAGGTTAGTATGTAATAAAAATTTTCATCTTAAAAATGGTATAATTTATTAAAGAATTTATTTCTCTTTGTGTTAATAATTGGTGGTCTAACATGACTTTTTTAGTGAGATTAATTATTTATCTTATAAGTGTTTTCTAATTCTCACAAAAATCTCTTCTTAATCACCCACACATTATCCCTTACAACTTAGCTGACATTTAAGTCTATTTATCTATCAACCAAGCCTTCAAATCTACTTCAATGCCTTCTTTAAAGCTCACTAACTAAACTAGGTGAATAACTACCTAGTCTTATTCTACACACCATTACAGTACCTTGAACTTAAGGTGTCAAAAATTGACCCACATGACAACCCAACTCAATCCTGACTTGAAAAATCTATGTTAGGGTTGACTCGATTAGTTTTTGGGTTGAGTTCAAGTCCAAGAAATTGACTCGTTTAATATTTTGGCTTGAGTTTGTGCTGACCTATCAACCTAACATTGTTCCAATTTTGAACCATTAACTCGAATTTGACTCAATTTTAAACTGCAAACCTATAACTTACCTAAAATTGACCTAATTTTTATCCACAAATTGAACTTGACGCAATTTTTTTACCTAAAATTAATGTATAGATAGATTATTTGGGTCGTGTTCGGGTCAATCAGATTGAAGGAGGGTTGGGTGTGGGTTGAGGTTTTTAACTTGTTTAATAAATGGTTGGTCTAGCCTATTCAAGTTTGGTCAGACATGAACTTGACCCGTTGACTCAAATTGATACCCCTACTTGAACCTCACAAAATTTTACTAAATACTTTAGAGTATAATTTATCATTTTAAAAAAATGTTCACTATGGTTTTCCATCATTTAGACTACTTAATGCTCTTTCCTAAAACATATATCTCAAAACAATCCAAACTAACCCAATTTGGGCTAGTCCCTATAAACCCCTTACCTCTCCACCATAAACTCCAAATTAATAATTAAGATATTGATGTGGGATATGCCTTGAATGAATATTAAATTAAATTAATTATTAATTAGCTTACAATATTACACAAGAGATATGAGAGGAAAATGCATGCATATAAAAGCATAATAACCAAACCTAGAATCATACATTAAATCATCATAAATCACAAAAACTAGAAGTTAGAGGCAATAGACTAAACAAAATAAAGAAAACTTAAGACATGATAGAGACATACTTGAAATATTTAGAATTTGATGATGGTATCTCCCCACTTGGGCATCAGCATCCTCCTCTAGGAGTCTGGTCAAAATGTTATGATATAGAAAAAAAATTTATTTGATCTTGTACTATAACTTGAACAAAATGAAATAATTTTTTATATTTCTAGAAGCATGCCTTATATTATTGGGGATGGCCACCTAATATATCAGGTGCCAAAGACTATAAGAAAAGAAATACATAATGTGAAATTAAAATTCTTCATGAAATGTTATAAAAAATTACTCTTCATGTTCAACCATAAAATATTATATATGTTTTCACTATTATACAATTTTATCTAAGTTGACTTGTGAACTAGAGATTTATAGAGTATCTTATTAGCTTTTCAATAAGCTTAAGTTCGTCCAATATAGAGCATTGAATGGAAAGATATGATCAAAATATTGAAACTGCATTAGATGAGTTAACACTTGAAAAAAACTATTGAATTAGGATAAAGAAAACTAAATAACTGCTTAAAATTATGACAAGTATTATTTAAATAGAATAATTTAATAATTCACTCATATAGAATAAATTTTGAGTGAGTTAAATTCTGAATGTGGATTGGGCTTGTTTGTCAAAAGTCTTTGATAGTGAATGTGAGCACACTAAATATTAAACTAGGCCTCATAGTGCCATTAATTCCACCAAAAAAATTTCTCATCAAATTACTTATTGTGATTTATATAAAATATATTCAAAATGAGGTATAATAGTTTGTGTTTTTTCAAATCATATAATTCTAATTGGAGATAGATCCATTAAAATAGGTGAAATGTTAAAATAATAGAAAATATTTATAAGATAAAGAGCTTAGAATTAATTGTTCAAAGGCTAAGTATGATATGTAATTCTAGTAGATACAATATTAATAATTATTAGTTAATATTATTAAAAGATAGTGATACATAAATTTGATTAGTTTAAGTTTCTTAGGCTTATTATGCAGAATAATGGAGATATAAATAAAGATATAACTTCTAAGGATTAAGATTAAGTAGGTAAAATCAAGAGGTTTCTTAAGAGTATTATAGAGATTTAAAGGCATGCTTTATAATTACAGTTTGGTCAACAATATTATATGAATGGTAATATATATAAATTCAATGTGAAAAAAATTAAGATAAATTAATAAATGATTATATTAGTGATGTTGTTGAATGACTTCTATTGATGGTAACTAAAAATAAATTTAAGTAGTTTGAATATATACAACAAAATATTAAAAAAAATCACTCATTACTCAACTAGATAAAATTAATGTTAATGGATTAGAAAAAAAAGGAGATGTAGGCATTAGGTAACATAATAAAATTTAGTCAAAATGATTTGTTAATAATAAGTTTATGAATAGTTAACATTTCATAGAAAGGAATGGAAATTACACTCTAGAGGAATGAATGAAAAATGAGGATTCACTAAGTAGACCACAAAACTTTGGGTAAGGCTAATGATGATGATATTTTGAATTATAATCATAATTCAAAAATAATAAAAATAATATGATTTTCTTATATATTTTAATTTAATTTAATTTTAACATGTACTCATCTTCCCTTTACAATTTTTCTATACATTATTTTTTAGTGAAAGATGCTTCTTAGAAGCTAATTCATGTTGAACAAATTAATTTAACTTGAATTGAATTTCCATATTCTATCTATTTCATAAGCCAAAAAGGTAAATTTAATATTAAAAAAGGAAGAAAAAAGAGATATTTTTCCCCTTATCTTTTTTGACTAGATTATAGGATTGTACCTCTAAAAAAATAATGTACAATTTCCATTTTTTGTTTCATTTTAGTTATGTGTTTCAAAGTTCTTGTAAAAAATAATACTTTATTTTCTATTTAATTTTGGATAAACTAGATTTTTGTACTCAATCACTTGATTGCTTTTTTAATGCTAGCAGTTTTATGTCCATTAAAGTTTTTCTGAGTCTCTTCTTGATATTGCAATTTCATACATATTCAATTTTTTATTAAATTTTAATTTATGCTCTGGGATAGCTACAACTATCTAAAAAAGTAGTGATAGAGGTGTTACAAAAAAGCTACAGTTGATATTTTTTATTTTATAAAAGCCAAATCATATCTTTCTGATCACCACCGCAGATAGCCAAGTTAGGTTAAAAAGCACAACTTTTCTGCCACAGATTTCTCAAAAAATAGTTAAAATACTACCCGAACACAATATGCAAATGATGGTGCAGTGATGCGGCACCACACTGCAATGCCTCCATCATCCCAAACGTCCCTTAGTCACACTTGAAGTTTCTTTCAATCATTACTCTAATTATTATTCTACATTTTCTTATTGTTAAACTAAAGATGTATATATATTGGTTTGTTGTTGCTCTCTTTTTTTGTATTTGATATTAAATTTATTTTCTAATTTTATTTGGGAAATAAAATGCAATTCAATACTCTTTGGTTGTGCTTATGAAATACTCTAAATAATATGCACATCTAATAATTTTTTGCATCTTGATCATGCAAATGTATAGTGTCAATAATTGTGATGCGTAACTATCATATGTGGCATTACATGGGACTATTTGCTAGTTACTGTATGTCTATGTATAAGATAGAGAAACCCATGTTATTATAGCAATTGGTCAGAAACAGTTTGTGGTTTTGTTGTTACTATAGTCATGATTTTTTTTCCATTTTTACTCTTGAAGACTTGGATACCTTCAATACATTATCTTCATGGGGAGTAGTTCCATGCACATCTGTATCAAGAACTATATGAGTCCACTAGGCCTACAAGGGTCAATATAGCTGGCTGCTTATATTTGCTGCAGATCTGGTCTTAGAAACACCTTCATGTTGGAAGGCCAACATTACATGTGCCATATCAAAGAGAGTTGGATGGACTGAGCATCGAGTTAAGGTAAACAATACATGTTCCAAATACCTTTGGATGGACATATGATTATTCTTACTATATTATTTGAACAGGTGGAACGAATGATTTGTGCGTCAGATGCTAGTGGAGAACACAGTGCAATAAGAAATAAGCATGTTGGTTTGTTATAGACTTAAGTATGACTATGAAAATAGTGAATAATAGAAATTCTCATAATTATAACCAAATGATAATATGACTTAAAACATTAATAACTTATTTAAGATCCATACACCGAACAAATTAGATCGTGTGTATCAGAAAAATGCTTGGTGGGCGAATATATTTGGCTAGCACGCATTCCACTTCTCAGTTGGAAGAGGGTGAAATGTCACTTACCAGATTAAGTTCTTAGGTAGTTTGTTCATCTATCACAGATTGATGTGGAACCTATAAATCCCAACTTCAAAAGGGTTGATGGTCATAAAAATGCTAATGTCGACTAGGTTGACTATCATCAACTTCATATAGCTGCATGGGAGAGGAGGAGAGATTACATAGTTCACAACATAAATGGGGATGAGGACAAACATTTTGCAATTAATCAATATGTATCCTAGTTTAGATCGTGGGCTTTTCTTTATTTATTAAATGCCCCAACAGATCCACCTACCACATATAATCATAGAGCACCTATAAAGCATGCATATGTGAGTAATTACAACAAAAATTTATATCTTTCAATATATTATTTATATAAATAAGACTAATTTATAATATTTTATTTAATGTAGTCAAAGCATTCTTGGCTATTGATGACATCTTTCAGGCCTACTTCAGACTGTATAGATGATTCTAAGTTGCAATTAGCTATAAATAAATATGAGAAGCTTTGTAGGGATATGAGATTACAGATGTATATCAGTGACATCCTTCATCGACTTGTGTCTATGAAGGTTATCTCATAGGAGGAGGTTCATGCCCAAGCACCACAACCATATGACTTGGGTATCGGACCATCTATGAATGCTTATCTTGGTCCATCCACATTTCAGCCTAATTCTCAATCATAGCTCTATACACAATTTACCCCATAACAGGACTATCCTACTTAGACATCTGGAGTGATCCCACATGTTGAAATACCACAAGTTCATAAAGAACATTCATTGGAAAGCCACCATCACTTGTGTGATTGTCCACCATATGCACCTGATCATTACACACCTAAAAGTGGTGTGATTCCATGCAGATTATGCTGGAGGTGATAGTTCCATAGGACATAGTGTTATTTATGTGCTTTGAACTATGCTATTTCCATTAGTATTTGTATGTCATATGATTTTCTTTTTATTATTATTATTATTATTATTGCTATTTGGAATACATGTGTCTTAGATTCATTTATCAGAAATTTTCATATTTGGAGGTCAACAATAGGATCTATAAGCTTTTATATTAGTATATTTAAAATTAAATATATAAATAAAGTGTATTTTTAATTTTAGAAAATCTAGTAGTGGAGTTCTAATATTAGAGATCAAGTGATTGAAATGAATGAACATTTTAGATATCTTTGATAGATTGTTCAAAGTGATTGGCGAAATAAATGGGGATGTTATTAGTAAAAATCAAGCTAACAAAGAAAGAGAAGCATAAAATTAAGTGTTGAAGAGATTATGGTGTTTTAATTTGTAGTTGTTGAGACACCACACATATCTTAGGGGGTACTTATTGAAGTGATCAGGTATGACATAAAAGTATGATGTACTATCTCAAAACATAAAAAACATTGCCCGACAATGGACCTAATTACCTAATAAGGACTTCTAAGAAAGATGGGTCTTCGTGTATACTAGAGATCTTTCTCATACATTATATGAAAAAGTAAACCAGGGCTTATTTTATGCCAAGTTCTTTAGTTCTCTATGGAAGCAAGCTTCCATAATTAATTACATTCTCGAAAATGGAAATTTTCAAAGAACACTCTTGATTAAAGCACACAATAATATCTCCAAAGACTTCAAGGCTAGACTATTAAAGGATTAGGCATTTTTGGAAATTAAATGGGAAAGTTTAATTTAGAAGACCTATTTTTGGATTCCAAAGGTGGATAAGTAGGGAGCACATTATAAATGCTGATCTTGGTCCATCAACATATCAGCCTAATTCTCAGTCATAGCTCTATACATAGTTTACCCCATCACATGATTATCTTACTCAATCATCTAGAGTGACACCAATGTTGATATACCACAGGTTCATAAAGAACATTCATTAGAAGGCCACCATCACTTGCGTGATCATCCACCACATGCACTGATCATTACACACCTGAAAGTGGTGTGATTCCATGCAGATAACATTGGAGGCAATAGTTCCATAGAACATAGTGTTATTCATGTGCTTTAAATTATATTATTTCCATTAGAATATGTAAGTCATATGATTTTATTTTTTTAAATACATGTGTCTCAAATTCATTTATCTGAATTTTTCATATTTGTTTTATTTGTTTATCGCTTCTTTATTTTTCAATAGTTTTTCTGATGACTTGCAAGTGAATGAATAATTTTAATTGATACAGTTGTGGAAGTTCTTGAAAGAGATTTATAGGAGGACATACCTTGGTGCATACTGATTGTTGATAATATTTCTCTTATTCATAAGAGTAGAGAGGGACTTTAATAAAAACTTTCATTATGGAGGTCAACCATAGGATCTAAAGGCTTTCATTTCAATATATTTAAAATTAAATATATAAATAAAGTGTTTTTTAATTTCAAAAGATCTAGTAGTGGAGTTCTAACATTGGAGATCAAGTGATTGAAATGAGTGAACATTTTAGATATCTTTGATAAAGTGTTCAAAATGATTAGTGAAATAGATGGGGATGTTATTAGTAAAATTCAAGCTTGCCAAAGAAAGAGAAGCATAAAATTAAGTGTTGAAGAATTGTGGGGTTTTAATTTGGAGTCATTGGGACACCATACAGATCTTAGGGGGTAAATCTAGGAAACAAATAGCCTCAAAACCTAAATCTAGGATGCTTTACACAAGCTAAAATCACGACCTAATTCTAACCAGAAAATGGGACATAAGGGTTTACCTCCACAAGAGAAGATAAATCTATCTCGATTCTTCTGGACTTACAATTGCCTGGAGTGGCCTCCAGTTAACACCTCCTATGCAACAAAACCATGTAAGTCAGTCTTACATAAATGTAAGATAACTAGGCTATTATTTATTAGAAATGAGACTAGAGTCCTAATATTGCCCCCTAAGAGACTAGATCACGACTAGCATGGAGACATGACTTAGACTAAATGCAAAATTTTACAATTCTTTATATCATTTTGACACATTGATTTGGACAAAGGCTTGGGAGAATTATACCTATATGCATGAAGAAATGAGGTAATGGACTAAATCAGCAGGAGGAAGTGTTCTCCACTACAAGGGATGCTCTCACAGGTCAAGGATTCCCCTATCATGCAAGAATGATGACCTTCCCTATTCAAGTGCGAACAAGATGACATGCAAGATTATTAAATCATACATCATTCAGCTAAGAGATTGCTAAATCTTTTGATTATCTTGATTATAACTTAGGCTTTAAAGTGAGGTTATGCATTATATTTAAAATTTAGTTATGAGTTATTTAATGGGGGTAGAAAAATTAATTTTACCCTAAAGAGTCTACTGCATCAGTCCACACATTCAATCATCAAGCTTTAAGAAACCTATGAAAATCATGTCATTTATATTTCCCAAGCTAAACATAATAATTAAACATTCATAAATTTTGTAAAAGAATAAAAGGCTGCTGCGGCTAGGTACTACCGTGCACCCCTAAAAATAAAAAAAGTTGGGTAGTCGAGCTCTACCCTTATACAACCCAGATTATAAAATAATATTACAATTACAATTAAAAAAATTCTATGGGGACCTTCATTCTTCACTTTCTTTCCTGATTTGGTTTTCTTTAAATTTCAAGGGTCTCCCAAGTATTCTTAGATCCTAAACCCCATTGAATCCTAATTCCTATTGCAAAATTACATGCTTTAGAAAATAAAATCTTATTATGTTAGGTAAACAATCATACAAACCAAGTAGTTATATTCTATATTTTGGATCTAGAACCAGTACATTGCATAAACATCATAATGTGAATTATGCAACGGAATAAGAAACCTATAAGCAAAGCATTTATATTTATTTATTATTTTAGACCTTTAACTTAATCATAAAACATCATTCTAATCCTAACATCCTCTACACATAAATAATCCTAACATCCATTCTAAAATATTACATCACAATATAAAATAAAACATCAGATGTTCGCCTATATGATTGATGAGCTGGTTGGATCCACCTTGGTAGGCCTTTTCTATGTCAAAAGGGCCTTCTTAAGTAGGTTCAAACTTATCTCCCATCTTGCGAAGGGCAATAATTGGTCTCCTTAGAACTATTAAGGACCGTTGATTTAAGATATCATGCACAAGGACGTAAGAGAGTGGTCTTCGCTTCACTTGATGGGCTTGAGATTTCTCTTGAGGTAGTTTGCCTTTATTTAGATAATCAATGAAGGGTTGCCTCTAATCTAGTTCTTCGGTCTTTTTGGAAACGACAACCTCCCCTTCAAGAGAGTATTTATTAATGAGTTCAACATCAATAAGAGGAAAGACTTGGCTATTGTGGATATGGACTCATCTTGTACATGCAATTATTGACCTCACTTTTGGAGTGAGGACTCAATCTTCTCATCTTAGACCTAGGAGTCTTCTAGATACTAGGATCTTCTTAGTCATAGGACACTTCTAATGACTAAGTGAAAACTAAACCCAAACCTAGATACTTAGGTGGGTTTGCCTTGGGCATAGACTATGCCTTAAGACCAATGGAACCTACTTACCCTATGATTAACCCAAAGTCCAAAACCAACTTCTAATCAAATCCAACCAATCTCAAGCCCAATTGAATCCTATTTAATATCCAAGCTACCATGCCAAAATGATTTAAACCTAAACACATCTTAATCCCATAATCCAATCTTATGGATAATCCAAAGCTCCTTTAATCAAACTAAACCCAATCGAATTTCACAAGAGCATTGCAACCCTTCATTCAAAACCTATCCAAAATATGTAATCAAGCCAAGCCAATCAAATCAATTTAGTTAACCCATCTTATTAACCCATTTTACCTAAAGGGTCTAAATGGGTTAAAATCCAATTAAACCCAAATTAATCACAATCAAAACCAATAATCAATCCTAAATCAACCATCAAACTCAGTTCAACCCAAATCAAAATAGTCCAACTCAATTAGCCCAATTGGTTCACTTGACCCAAAGTGACCTAAAGAACTCATTTGATTCAAAATTCAATTCAACCCAAATTGGATTGAATCAATCCATCCAATCCCTTATATATTTATTGATCATCCTTGATTGATCAATTGCAATCAAGTGGGTCAAACCAACTCAATTTGATCACTTGACCCAAGTTGACCTAAAGAGCCAAATTGGGCCAAATCAAATTCTAAATCAAATTGATTTCAACCAATGACTCAAATTCATTAAATTGATTGTTGAACCTGATCAATCCCATGATTGAACCCAAGACTAGGTCAACCTAATTGACTCATTTAGCCCAAATTAACCTAAACAGTCAATTTGAGCTAAATCATTTCTAAATCTAAATTATTTGAAATCAACACCAACAATCATCTTCAAATCATCAATTGAATCAAAACACCTAAGCCAATTTTGGTAAATTTGACAAAATTGGTCAACTTAGCCCATTTGACCCATATGAACCCATATGTGCCGAATTCAAATATATTCCAAATTAATTCAAACCAATTGATTCAAAACATCCCAAATCATCATTTGAACATGTATCAACCCATGGTTTGATCCAATTTGACCCATGAGTCAACTTAACCCAACCTAGCCCAATTTGACCTATATGGGTCAAATTGAGCTAAACCAAACTAAAACCAAACCCAACCAACTTGTCATGACCCATCCTTCGGTCACCATGGGTCAGCCCAAATCAAACTCAACCCATCTTGGACCTGATTAGGCTAAGACTCATTGGGTAAAGCTCTTCAAATAGGACAAAATCCATATATGGGTGGTCTTACCTACCACTTTGCACTTGGCAGCCTCCTTAGCTTAAATTGGACCATTGGACCACTAGCTAACCTGACCCAAAGCTAGTTAGGTCAGCCATGGGTCAAAGGAGGTGAGCTAACCCAAGCCTTCTCATTGGATCACCATGGGGGAGCAAGGACACTCCCCACTTCCTTCACTTCTAGCCACTCAAAGAGCTCCACCTAAACACCCTTCATCTCAACACTTGCATTGGACGACGCCAAATGTCCTAGAGATGCCTAATCATCGATTTGAAGGGAGGAGTATACTCTCCCCATCTCATTCCAACACACAAGATTCAAAGAGCTTTTGAGTGAGGAGACTAACTTCCCTAGTGCTTTCCGATACCCATTGGCCTCCCATCATCGGGTGACACCAAACCAAGTGAAACTAAGGCCCCACTCCAACTCCTCTCAAACTCAACCAAATCAAAATTCTCCAAGTTTTTTGGTAGGTGGGCCAGATCGATTCTCGATTCTCGTCGATTAGCATTGGGATATCCAAGACCAACACTGATGAGGATTCTAATGATGTTTGGTCCACAGCGCCATTGACGAGGAGGCATTGCATGAGCTTCTCAATAGGGCTTCTTCTCTTCAAGACAAAGCTACCTCAGTCATTGGATCGCCAGTCTTGGGCTCCAGTGAGGCGAATTCTGGCAAATCATAGAAAATCCCCTAGGTGTTGGTCTTTTATGAAGAATTTTGTGATTTCATAAGAATCCCACTGTATGATCTATCTAGATCTTCTTCTTGAATGATTTGGAGTCGATCTCAAAGCCTTACAAGCTCTGACAAGCTCGGACTGAGCGAAGGAGGGTGGATGGTGTCCATCTTCCATCTCTCAGGGGACTAAGGATCATCCGCCATCCATTCAGCGTGATTAAAATAGAAGATTGTGATTAATTTGTTAAATTATCTCAATTTAATTCTATTTGGAACCGTAGGATTAATCCCCACCATCTAATCTGAGATTGAATAGCGGGGATGAAATCGTGTCAACCGTCGTTGACTCAGAATGCCACATCAGGCATTTTAACTAGCCAATCCTACGGCATGCATTGGGGAAGCAGCCCCAAGCTCTGCATGATAGATGGGATTAGGGATTAATTAGGCTTTAAAATGTCATTAATTGCTTAGAACTTAAAAAATTCATAACTAATTATAAAAAAATCAAGAAAAATATAAATAAACCCATTTTGGAAAGGTTAAACAGAGGAGATTTTATTAAAAATAATTTTATTAAGTTTTAAATAGTAAATAGAGCTTAATTAGGGTTTAAATGTTTCTTTAATTAGCTTAAGTAAGCTCTAATCACTTTGGCAATTAATCCCAAACTTGGCATATTGATTTAATGGGATGACCTCTATCTCCCATAATTTTCTTGGGATTTATTGGCTAGGTAATTAGAAGAATTTGGAATTCAAACCTTAATTACCCTTTTAAATGATTTAATAATTATTAAAAATTGCAAATAGTAAAAATAAATTAATTAAATTTCATTAATCACTAATTAACAGTGAGATGATGAAGGGGAGTGATTAGGATCTCTTTCCTAATTACTTTCCTAAACTCATTTCATTAGAAAGGATTAAGTTCAAATCTTAATTTAATTAAAAATTTAATTAAGTAATTACTGAGGGTTCCTCCTTATGGCAATTAGATTAGATAATTAACATTCAATTTGAGGGTTCCTCCTTATGTGTTCAAAAACATAAAGACCCTTAAGGAAATTATGATTAATCCATGGGTGTGGGAATTTCATAAAAGTACTTAATTATATTCCTTAATCTAATTAAAACTTAAGTGTGAGCCCCTTGCATTAGGTCTTTTAAGAGCATTGTAATCTTAATTTCTCATTTGCATATCATTTAAGGCTCATGAATAAGTGGCTAATTAAATTAAAGAAGCATAAGAAAGGGTAATTAAATAGATTACTTAATGATTCTAACTTAATGAATTCAAAGAATCCACTTAATTACTTCTCTTTAAACACACTAAATCATCAACATGGGATAGGATAAAATAACAAATGTTTCTTCTCTTTTAGTTTATTAAGTCAAATCCAAAAATCAAATTTAATAAAAAGCTTTGGTTTTCCTTAAGTGGTTTTATTTAGTGTGATTGTCTTTAGGCATTAATGTAGTTGAATGAATTATGTGGTTATGTTCAATCATTTCTTTTCAATCACTATAAATGTTGTATGTCATGTGGTATCATGCATTCATGCTTTCAAAATAAAATGATCAAATGAAATTTATTTATGTGTAAGTTACATGTGTTGGTCTTATTATATGTGTGGCTATTATCATTAATAAATTTCTAAATTATTTTTTAAAATTATAAATTAACAGTGAAAAGTTAGTGTGATATTAGCTATGAATGCTTATATAGGATTTGCATGTGTTTATAGGCTAAGCATGTTAAAGTGTTGTTTGTTTTCTTTCCTATATTTATGTATGGGTTTACATATGTTTGAATGCTAATAAGTATATAGTCTGGACATCCCAGGAATATGAGGCTTTAAGTAGCCCCATGGAGGTTATTGTTGATTACCTTACTTCCCTAGTTAACAAAGGCATGTACTTATTTAATTTCATTCTTATGTGTCCTTATACTAGAATTTGAATAGAGCTTTACTCTACATGTGTAAATAATTCAACTTAAAATATAATCTTTCACATGATTTTCATTCTTTTGGTCATGTATACATTCACATTTATTTAAGATAGCAAGTATATAGTCTAGACATTTTGGGAATATGAGGCTTTAAGTTGCCCCATGGAGGTCATTGATTATCTCACTTTCTTAGTTTACATAACGACACATATTTGCTTACATTTTTATACATGTGTGCGTATTTGATTAAAGAATGAAAATCCCCTTTTCTACCAAAATATATGCATTCATAATTATTCAACTGTGCCAAAAATATATTGCATGTGTAGGTATATTAAGTCCTAAATCATATGCGTGTTATGGGTAATGAAAAGGAATGGTTCAACATTATCTATGTGATGGAAATTCAATTACATTAGTCTTAAGATGCCTTTCATGTTGAGTAGGATTCTTTAAAACTTAGGATAAATATAAAAAATAAACATTTAATAAATAATTCACTAAAAGAAACTAAGTCATAAAAATGTGCTTTTAGATAATAACTTAAGGTAGGGATGAAAGAGGTTAAGCCTTCTTCTTCTTTTTACAACACTCAGATGCTAAGCTAATATCAAATAAAATAAAATTTGCAAATCTTCTAAACAATTTAAAATGAAACCACCCCAAATGATTAACTTAAATAATTTCAAACTTTAGATAATCATAACTCAAAAACCCAGCTAAGATATACCACACTAAGCCCAAACGCATACATTAGAATGCTAAGTCATCACTTCTAGCTTTAGGTTAGGACGGTGTATGTATGATGTTATGTTTTATTTTATGATATAATGTTTTAGACTGAATGTTAAGAATGTAGATCGTAGACTGGATGTTAGGCTGTTGTTAGCCTAATTCTATTTTATATAGTAGATTATGCTAATGGGGCCACTAAAAATAAATATAAATGCTTCTTCTTACAGGTTGCTTATGCCCCTAAGCATAATCCAAACTATAAATTAGCTAACATCTATAGGGTTCTAAGTCCAAACTATAAAATATATAATTGTATGTATTTGTTTTAGTTAACATCTATTTTGCAAGTGTAGTTAGATTTTACTATTCATAAAAATGGAATTTTTGAAATAAGAATTAGGATTAGTGTTATGGGGTTTAGGATGAGCAATGGCTAGAAGTTATAGTCCTAGGGTGCCTTGTGATGCCTTGGAATAAATCAAATCAAAATAAAGGAAGAAGAAAGAAGAAATGAAAAATTAAGACCCCCATAGAATTTAATTTAATTTCAATTGTAATATTATTATGTAATCTAGATTGTATAAGGGTAAAGCTCAGCTACCAAAATTTGTCTCTTTTCCAGGGTGTAAGGTGGTACCCGGCCGCACCAGCCATTTATTCTTCCATGGTTGTCTATAAAATGATTGTTGTTGTGTTATCTTGCACACTATAATAGTGTGATTTTAATAGTTTCTTAACCCATGTAGAGTAAAGAGTAGGATGTGTTAGCTAGTGGTCACTCCAAGTAGTTGTAAGTCCAGAAGAGTTGGATTTATTTATTCTCTCTTATGGAGGTAAACTATTGTAGCCCTCTTTCCATTTGAACTTAGGGCATGCTCTTAGCTTATGCTAAAGTGCCATAGATTTAGGTTCTGAGGTTACTTATTTC
This sequence comes from Cymbidium sinense, assembly GCA_021442155.1. Classification (NCBI taxonomy): domain Eukaryota; kingdom Viridiplantae; phylum Streptophyta; class Magnoliopsida; order Asparagales; family Orchidaceae; genus Cymbidium; species Cymbidium sinense. The sequence continues at coordinate 92,727,762 of CM038232.1, read as the reverse complement.
TTTCGTGTTGTGAGCATAAATCCTCACCTCTTAGGCACCACAATCTTATGTTGATAAATAGTAAGCCCTAGCATTCTAATAAAATTTCAATTCAAATCAATACAAATACTCACTTTCAAGCATATAAAGCCTCACAATAAAATAGATTGGAGTGCTCACTTAGCTTCCTAGTTTCATGAGCACTTCCTATTTATCTTCCTCTCGATTCCTCTGGAACAAGTCTTCTAATTAAACATTCCTACTTGATTTTTCAAAATATCCAATTTATTGATAGTCTTAATCTTAAAATCCTTGGAGATAACTGATTGACTACTTTAATCAAGATTTTTCTTAGAAAACTCCATTTCCTAGGATATAATTAACTATGGAGGCTTTCCTCCATAGGGAACTAAAGAATCCAACATAAAATAAACCCTCATTTACATTTTCATGTAAAGTAGGGGAAAGATCTTTTGTATATTCGAAGACCTATGATGCCTTAGGAGTCCTTATTTGGTGGTTAGGTCCATTATAGGGTGGTGTTTCTATCTTTCAAGATAGTAAATTATACATCAATATCAAACTCGATCACTTCAATAAGTATAACCCTAAGATTTATGTGGTGTCCACCCACAACATCCAAATTAAAACACCACACCAACTCTTTAGCGAGCTTGGCTAAGGAATCAGCTATGACATTTTCTCCTTGAGGGATCTTGTAGATTGTTACCTCTGGGATTTGGGCTAGTAACTCCATGGTGTACTTATGATAGTGATAGAGTTTTGGCTTCAAGACCTTGTAGGACATAGCAATCTTGTTGATGACTAGTTGTGAATCCCTAAAGATATTATGAATGCTTAGTGAGATAGCTAACTCTAGACTGACAATCAGAGCCTCATATTCGGCTTCATTATTGGTGCAAGGCCAGGATAGATGATATGAGAATCTCATCATATTATGGTCTAGAGTCAGGAGAACTATCCTTACCCCTGCCTTACCTGGGAGAGTGGATTATGGTTCTTCTCCTATTTGAGAGGAAGCCGCACCATCAAAGTACACCTCCCAATGGTGAATGCTTGTATCCCCTAAGTTAATCATTTATTCATTGAGGAGACCATCACTGATTAGACAATCTATAGGAGGTGGATCTACTGCAAGGAAATTTGTGAGTGTTTATCCTTTCACTACATGGAGGGGTACAAATGTGATGTCAAATTGTGATAAAATCATGAATCATTATGTCAACGGTCCAGATAGCGTCGGTCATGTCATGATATATTATAGTGGATCGATTCTAGAAATCAAGTTTACTTTATGAGAGAGCATATAATGTCATAGCTTCTGGGATGTGAAGATTAAAGCTTGGCAATGCTTCTCAATGGGTGGATAATTTGCCTCAACATGTATCAGATAATGACTGAAATAGCAGAACACATCCTCTTACCCATCATCATTGGCTTGGGCAACAAAGTGCCAAGGGAGTCTTCTAATGCAATAGTGTATAGTATTAGAGGTGCCCAGGATAGGGCCGCTAAGACTGGCGGTGTCATGAGATATTGCTTGATGCTCTGAAAGGCACAGTGGTACTTGTCATCCCACTTGAACTTGGCATTTTTCTTGACTAGTGCAGAGAATGATTGACATATACTTGATAGGTTGGATATAAAGCCTCCTAGATATGCCAACCTCCCTTAAAATGATCTAAGTTAGGTTAGACTTTTAGGGGGTGGCATTTTCAATATCCCTTTAATCTTCTCCTGGTCGATTACAATTATGCGGTGTTGGACATCAAACCCAAGAAATTTTCCTGAAGATACTCTGAATGTGCACTTCAGAGAGTTCATTTTAAGGTTGTATTGCCTTAACTGCTCAAAAATGACTCTCAAATCAAAGAGATAGTCTTCCTTTTATTTACTTTTGACCATGAGATTATCAACGTAGCATTCGACTTAATGATGAACAAGTTTGTCAAAGATCTGTGTCATGGCCTTCTGGTATGTGGTGATAGCATTTTTAAGGCCAAAAGGTATGTCCTTATAATAATAAATTCTAATTAGGGTTCTAAAAGCATTACTTTTTTCATCTTTAGGTGCCATCTTTATTAGAATATATCCAGATGAACCATCCATGAAAGAGAAGACTACATAAGATGAGCCAATGTCCACCATTAGTTCTGGTATTGGTAGTGAAAATTCTTCTTTTGGACATACCTTGTTAAGATCCCTAAAATTGATGCATATGCGAATTTGGACATTCTTCTTCTTAACTGGAATGACGATAACCAACCAGGTGGGATATTTTTCCTCCCAGATGAAACCATCATCAATCAATTTTTTGACTTTAGAAATGATCTATTGCTCAATGTCCAATCACATGCATCTAGGTGCTTACTTGATGAAATTAGCGTCGCTATACTACTAGCTTATGAACCACTACATCAAGAACTAATCCATACATCTCTTTATAACTCCATGCAAAGTAGTAATTAAACCAAGTGAGTAGCCTAACTAAGTCTTTGGTTTTAGATTCATTCAACAAGGAGCTGATGTATGTCGGGCGCAGATTTTATTAGTCCCCAAGTTGATTTATTTAAGTTCGTTGATGGTTGATTTGATTTTCTTCTTGAATTTTGGGGGTGTATCTGTGACTTGGAGATCATCTCAATCATCTAAAGTTTCTAAGCACACATTCTCATATGAGTTCATGTGGTTTGAGATGAACCTATCAGATTCCAAATTATTGGTGATGACTAGACAATACTCATCATCAATTGGGCTCGCTATACCAAAGTATAGTCTTGGTCTTGATTGAGATCTCTTGCATTTATTATCCCATAACCTTCAAAGTACTCCAGCTTATGCTTAGGCCATATGTGAAATTAGACCTTTCTTTGCCAAATTAAGAACATAAGGCGTGTACCAATCAAAAGGTACATTTATTAATTCTTAAAGATTCCTCCTCAAGTTCTACATTAACTACTTGACTTGAGGATGTTGCTCATGGATAAAACCTTGAATTGTAGTATTTTCACATGCTTTAGGGGCTTCCTTAATTACCAAACTTCTAACTTTTTATGAGGAAAGTGAGTTAGAGCTAAGGTACCAATATGATGTCTGACAGTTTCACATAAGAGAGACTTGGATACATTCATGCTTTGCTTGGGGACCCAATCTTCATCACTATTAGGAACTAGTGTCACCCCCAATGATATATGCTATCGAGAAGAGCTGGCTAGCATGCTAACTACATAAGACTCTTCCTCTGAACTAGACTCTAAGTCTATGTACATAGCAGGTGTACTCTTGGATGCTGGGATGAATCTCAAAGTAGATAATAGGTATGGAGGTCTTCCACCTCTAGGACTCCCTCTAGACTTACCTCTTCCTCTTGCTAGTGGAGGTTAGGTCATCTTCCCTAATTATTCGAATGGAGTAATAAACTGTGGGTGAAATCTAATCTCAGGCTCTATATCCTCCCTAAGATCTTCTTCTTGTTCCCTTTCCTTTCCTTTTTTTCATTTTTTTTATTTTTCTTTTCTATTTTTTTGCCTTTTCATTTTATGAAGTTCATGAGAGAAAATATTTTATTTCTTGGGGAGGTAATAGTCTGCATCCTCATAAATCCTGACCTCATGTACTATGAATGGTTTGAGATCTCCTTTGACATAATACTCAATTCTACCTCTTATAAACTTGATGCACTAATGTAGAGAGGATATAACCATGTTATTTTCATGTATCCAAGATCACCCTAGCAAAGAATTGAAAGATGTATCAAAATCTATTATGTAAAACTTAGCTTCTATTTTCCAGTCATCTATCTCCAAAGGCAACACTCTAGAGCCTAAGGATCTCTCACCTTGTTCATTGAATCCTTTCAACATCATCTTCTCTACTTGGAGTTTGGAGATGTCAATCCTCAATTAGGAAAGGGTTCTTATACTTATAATATTGACTGATGAACTGGTCAACCAAAACTTTGGATAGCCTAAATTTTCCAACATCCACTATAATGTAGAGAGGATGATTGTACTCAATCATCCCTAGAAGCAGGCCTTCATCTGAGAATATAACTCCTGGGAATTCTTTTAAAAAGCATGCCTCCTCTCCACCTTGATCAATAGTGGCCAACTGAGCTAAGCATATTTCAGGATCATGCAAGGCTTTAACTAGTGACTCCCTCATATCTTTAGATAAGATAAGGGCATCATATATGCTCAACTTAGCTGGCGACTTTCTAAGGTGTGCTAGGACATTGTAGTCAACCTTGGGTTGGTCCCCCATAAGCATATCCAAGGGTGGACCATTTTGTGGAGGGCTATCTGCTCACTGGAACTAATGATTTGTTTACCCTTATCTTAAGGTGCTATCCTTAGAGGTACAACTTTACCACTACGAAGGTTGACATCAATGACTTCTTGTGATGAGGAGCTTGTGGAAAGTTCTACCTGCTCATTGGGTATATCTGTAGCTTCTCCTAAAGAATCTTTAGAGTTAGATGACTCCAAATCAATCTCAAGTGGTGAACCCTAATGATTCAAAAAAGGAAAATCTATTTCTAAATCAGAATGGTATTGGTCAAAATTATTCGATTGTTATTATTATGACTTGGAGAACTATTGATAGAAAAATAATCATTGAGATCATCAAATGTAGACAAGATGTAAGTAGAATCGTTCCTTTTCATTAATTTTTTTTTTAATTTTGGAGGTAGTACATAGTAGAAATCAAGTGAGTAGTGTGAGTGGCTTGGTGCCCTAATCCATAGACACAATGCTCCTGTTGTTGGTGGAGGGGTTGGTAGATGTGGTAGTTATAATGGTGGATGGAGGAATGTTGGACTCTAATGGTGGTTGTGCTATGGAACTATCTCGGGCAAGTCATGGATACTGCTGCTGATGGGCTTCCACCCTCCTTGTGTTGTCCCTCACAACTTGCAAACCTTCATTGATGTTGGAGGCTTAAGCTAAGTTAGGCACCTGCAGAGAAAGTTTCTTGATTTTAGAAATAATTTTCTTAGAGGTACGAGATAAATAGATATCCCAACCTTCTTTTATCTTAAGAGGATCATATGTATCTCCAAAGATTACTTTTATAGAACCTGAAGGTTATTCTACTAAGTATTCTTTGGAGATAACTATGGCTCTTGACTTGTAGCTATGCTCGAGCCAATCATTGAAGGTAAAGTAATCTTCTAAGACATGTCCTAGCATGCGGTGGTAGGGGCAGTAGTTAGGATCATCACTACTACCCACTTCCTATAGCTTTTTAGGCTCGGGTAGCTAGAAATCAGGCATCTTGAGAAAGTTCTTGAAGATCTTCCTGACTACTTTCACCTTGAATGAGTATGGCTTGTTGAGTTTATCACCAAGATTAGGTGGAAAATATCTTGTTAGTGGAGGATATTGATAGCACTATTGTATAGGCTATTATAATCACCGTTGTGCGATCAAGGTAGTAGAAGAGGAGGCACGAGTGGAGCTGTTGAACTATAGGCCTCTCAAATTGTGCTCTCAGTGGTTGCTTCCCCTTATCTACTGCCACTACTACCATTAACCTCTTCTTAAAAACCTTCTAGGGCTTAGGCTTAGATGACTATTATGAGAAGGGTAACTATTTGGCTTCCTCTTATAGGTTGGCCTCCTTGTTGATTAGTTTTTCAAATGTCTTTATAATAAAGCCCTTGAGCATGAAGGCGATTAGGCCATGGATATTCTTGAGAAGAATCTCAATGGAATGCTGTAATTGTAGTTGTGATTTACATTTCATGCTTAAATTTCTCCATCTAAGAATATAAACAATAAGAGACTCTTTGGGTTTTTTCTTTTATACAATGAGGTCCCCTACAATCACCCTTTACTGAGATCCTACAAACTTCTTGATGAAGAGCTACTCTAACTCTACAAACGACTTCACCGAATCATTGGGCTGTTTGGTGTACCAATCAAATGCAACTCCATAAAGGCTACTGACAAACTGCCATAAAAATATGGCATCGTTACCATTGACATTGCAATAACTGGCCCTAAAGTGTGTTATATGAAGCCTAGGGTTTTTACTACCATCAAATACCTTGAAGGATTGTGGCACAAAACACTTAGGGTATTGAACTACATCAAAATTCTCTGAGTAAGGTGAACCCTTTGGAACTGATGAACTCCATCGGGCTTGCGCCAATGCCTCCTTCACATGTTGCTTGACCATTTGCTTTATATCCTTTTCATGCATGGAGGTGCTATCAATCACCTTCCTATGCAAACTACCAACATCATCATCCATATGAGTAGTGCTCATGGGATGATCTACGATTGCACTAGCTCTGGATTGTTGGCCTCCATAGGAATGGGTTGTGAGACACGTGATTGGTTTTTGAATGCTAAGACCACTGCCATCAACTTTTCTACCTTTCTCTCCATCCTATCATTCTGATCATCTTTGAGTTTGATTTGCTAGAGGAGGTGTTGAGTTGAGTCCGGTGCCTCACCTTTTTCAACTACAATGCTTTGTGCTTTTGGCTAGGTTGCTCCCTATGCAATGATCCTTGGGTATCTACCATATGGACTTCGACAACATCATCCAACAGGTCATCTTCATAGGCATTAAAGTCAATCATATCCTCCTCTTGATTAAATTGATCATCTCCAACTATCTGTCTCACCACGATATGATAGTCTTTCAAAATCTCCTCCAAAGATCTATCATCCACTCACTTTAGCACTACTGGGACGTATGTTGAATGGTGACTCACAACTGGATTGTGCTATGAAGAAGTAATGCACTGGATGTTCTAGACAAGCAGAGTGCTATCCTTAACTAGCTCAATGTTGACCTCAATTTTTGAGTGAGGATTCAATCTTCTCATCATAGGACTAGAGGTCTTCTAAACACTAAGAGCTCCTTAGTTATAAGAAACTTCTACTGGATAAATGAAGACTTAACTTAAGCCCAGAGACATAAGAGGATCAGCCATAGGGTTTAGATCATGCCTTGGGATTAGGATGACCTACCTACCCTATAGTCTAAACATAATTTATGCCTACCTCCTTAGCTCAAACCAAATCTCAATTTCAATTCATCCAAATTCAATCCAATCTCAAATCCAACTGAATTTCAATCCTAATTCAAATCTCCAAGCCAAAATTAAATCCATAACCCAAATTTAAGCCTATGATTTGATCCTATGGACTTAGCCATATTTCCTTCAATACTAACCAAATTTAATTAATTTTCTCATAAATTAATCAATCCTTCAATTATTATTCCAAACTAAATCTACAACCAAATCAACCAAGCCAAACTCCATCCAATCAAACCTAACCTAACCCATTTGACTTCAAATATTCAAATAAGCCAAAACCAAATTGAATCCAAATCAATCAAAGCCTTAAATCAATCCCAAATCAATATCTAAACTCAACTAAACTCAATTCAACTCAACATTGTTCCAAATAACCCATTAGGCTCACTTGACTCAAAGTGACCTAATGGACTCATTTGAACCAAATCTCAATCCAAACCAAATTGGATTGAACCAAACCATCCAAAACCTCCTATGAGGATTGTTAATCATCCTTGATTGATCAATTTTCATCAATTGGGTCAAACTAAATCAATCCACTTAACCTATATGAGCCAAAAGAATAACCCAAATCAATTGAAACCAATGATTCATAAAAATCCAAAATCAATCATTGGACATAACTTGACCATCAATTGAGCCAAACTAAACCTAATTGGCTCTTTGACCCAAGTTGACCTAATTTGACCAAAAAGACCACATTGGGCCAAATCAAAATCTATCCCAAATTTCTTGCAATCAATGGCTCAAGCTCATTCCAAATTGATTATTGAGCATGATCGAAGCCTTGATTGTTGAACCCAATTGACCCAATTAGTCCAAATTGACCCAATAAGCCCAAATTGGCATAAAAGGTCAATTTGGCCTAAATAATTTTAAAATCTAAATTTATTGAAATATATAATCATCTTCAATTGATCAATTGAACACAAACCAATGTTTAACCCCACACAATTTGGCCAATTTGGCCAAATTGGTCAACTTGACCTATTTGACCCATATGAACTCATATGGGTCAAATTCAAATCCAAGCCAAATTAAACCAAACCAATTACACCAAAACATTCTTAATACTCATTTGAACTTAACCCAAGCCTTGGGTTGACCCAATTTGACCAATAGGTCAACTTGACCCAACCTAGCCCACCATTCAATCCAAGCCCAAACCCCTTGAAACTTAGCATGACCCTTCCTTAGGTCACCTTAGGTCAGCCCAAATCCAACCCAACCCATGCTTGATCCAAATTGACCCAAACCCAATGGGAAAAGCTTGCCAAATGGGACAAATATCCCCATTTGAATGGTCAAATCCACTTCCCCTTCACATGAATGCCTCATATGCCTCCACCTAAGCAAGAGGGACACTTGCTCACCTAACCAAAAGGTGATTGGGTCATCCATGAGCCAAGTGGAGGTGAGTTCACCTCTCCAAATCCATTGGAACACTTGGATACCCAAGGACACCCACTATCCTTCCATGGCAGCCACTCCTCTTCACTTGGCTAACCAAACCGAGCCACCTCAGCCTCCTCTTGCAACCCACAACCACCTGCGGTGGCCGGATGACCATTAGAGGCCAAATCGATCAAGGTCATTCGATCCAAAGGAGGAAGGGGTATACCCCCCCACCCCCTTAATTCGATCAAAACCGAGAGGCCAAGCATTATTAGAGCCCTAACATCTCGAGATGACCCGCTACAGCCTCTTCCCGAGCTTCCTTCTTTCTAGAAAACACCAACCCAGAGATAGGACAACCTCCATCTCCATCCAACTCCTCTGAAACTCAACCCCATTCAAATTAACTTCACCCACACATTCATTGAACTTCGGCGGGTCGAAATGAATCTTCCCGAGCATTTTGATCACTAGAAGTATCTCCTAGACTAACTCCAATGAGGATTCTTGTGACATTTGATCCATAGAGCTATCAGTGAGGCATCAAGGTGCCATCTTCTCAACAGGGATTCATCTCTTCAAGGAGAAGCTACCTCAGTTAGTTCACCACTAGTATTAAGCTTCGATGAGGTATTTTTTGGCAAACCCAGTAATTTCCAAATTTTTTAGGCCTTTTCGATGGAAATGTAAATTTCATGCAAATCCAACTATAAGATCTTTATAGATTAATCCCCTGAAGGTGTGGGATCGATCCGAGCCTCCCTGAGCTCCAACGAGCTCAATTTGGGTGGAGGTAGGTGGAGTGTCCTTCTTCCATCACTTGGGAGACGATAGATCATTTGTCATATGTTCCATGTGATTGAAATGGATGGCCATGATCTTTTGATTAAATTAATCTCAATTTAATCCTTAGGAACTATGAGAATAGTCTCCGCCTAATCTTAGATCAAATGGCGGGGACAAAAGTGCGTCCGCCGCCGCCACATCGAAAATGACTCGAAATATTTTAAGTAACAAATCACGTGACACCACATAGAAAGCGTACCACATTATTGATCTGCATGATGCTGATGAGATTAGGCTTAATTAAGGCTTAATTATACATTTTAATCACTAAAACTTTAAAAAATTATAACTAATTATAGAAAAATATAAAAAATGCAAATAAATACTCATTTTAAAGGTAAAATAGGGGAGATTTAGTTAAAAATATTTTCATTTGGTTTTGAATAATAATTAAGGCTTAATTAAGGTTTGAATGTCCACTCAATTAGCTTAATTTAGCCATAATTACTTAGGTAATTGGTTTCAAACTTTGTGTGTTTATTCAATGGGATGACCTCTACCTCCCATGCTTTTCTTGGAATTTATTGCCAAGGTAATTAGGGAAATTGATGTTCCAAACCCTAATTATCCTCTTTAATTACTTTAATAATTAATTAACAATCAAAGAAGCAAAATTAATTAATTAGAGCTCACTAATCACTACTTAACAGTAAATGGATGAGGGGAATGATTAGGACCTCCTTCTAATCTATTTCCCAAGTTCATTTCATTATTAAAGGGATTAATTAAGATGTAATTAATTAATTGTCTAATTAATTAATAAAATGGCTAAATTAAATCAAATTGAAATGCAAATCACATCAAATAATTAATAATGATATTAAGGGTTCCTCTTTATGTGTTTAATAACATAAGGACCCTTTAAGGCAATTATGATTAACTCATAAGTGTGAGAAAATCATAAAAGTACTTAACTAGGTTCTTTAACTTAATTAATCTTTGATTATGAGCCAATTGCAATAGGTCCTTCATGAGCATTGAAACTTTACTTTTCTCACATGTTCATACCATTTGTGGCTCGTGATTAAATGATTAATCAAATTAAAGAAGTATAGGAAAGGGTAATTAAGTGACTTAATTAATGTTTCAACCTAATTAACTCATAAAATTCATTTAACTATCTTTCCTTGAAATAATTGAGATTACCAACATGGGAATGGGGTTAAAACAACAAATAATTTCTCTCCACTTTAAATCAACTCAAATCCAAAATCAAATTAATAATGAACTTTAGTTTTCTTTAAATAATTTTATTTGATGTGATTGTCCTTAAGAGTTAATGTATTTTGATTAATCATGTGTTTATATTTAGTTATTCCTTTCCAATCACTTCTATATGTTTTATATCATATAAATCCATGCATTCATGTTTTCAAATCTAAATGAATCAAATAGATTTTATTTATGTAAGCTTGCATGTGTTGGCTTAATTTAATAATATGTGTGGCTATTTTCACTAATAAATTCAAACCTATTTTCTAAGGTTTATACATTCATAATAATATGCAGAGTGATGATAGTTATGAATACATATTGGATTTGCACGTGCTTATAGCTTAGTCATATGATTGTGAGGCTCTCTTTCTTATAATTCATAAATAGATTTACATCAGTTTGAATGTTAATAAGTATATAGTCTAGACATCCCAAGATACAAGGCTCTAAGTAGCACCAAAGAGGTCATTTGATTATCTCACTTCTCTATTAATGATGATACGTACTTATTTGATTTTATTCTTATGTATTTTGGTATTATAATTTGGATAGAGCTTTAATTCATATGCATAAATAATCCAACTAAAGAAAATACAATCTTGCATAATTATCATCCTTAAAATTGTGTATACATTTATATGTGTTTAAGATAACAAGCTTTTAGTTTGGACATCCTGGGAATAAGAGGCTTTAAGTCGACCCAATGAGATCATTTGATTACCTCACTTCCCTAGTTAACAATGTCATGTACTTGCTTACATCTTTTATACATGTGTATGTGTGCTTTATTAAAAGATGAAAATCCCCTTTTGTTATTAAAAATACATACATCCATAATCATCTAAGTCAATTGGCATACATTACATGAAAGTTAGTGCTCTATTTCTTATGATTCAAATATAGATTTACATAAGTTTTAATATTTATAAGTATATAGTCTGGACATCTCAAGAATATGAGGCTTTAAGTAGCCCCAAAGAGGTCATTTAATTATCTCACTTCCCTAGTTTACAATGACACGTACTTATTTTATTTCATTCATATGTATTTTGGTATTAAAATTTGGATAGATCTTTAATCTACATGTATAAATAATTCAATTAACTAAAAATATAAATTCCAAACATGTGCATTCATCATCATCATTTAAGTGTGCCAAAATACATTGTATGTATTGATATAATAAATGTCAAAGTCATATGTATGATACATGTGATGGAAAGGAATGACTTGATATATGTCATGTGGTAGTAATTCAATTATATTAATCCTAAGATGCCTTTCACATTGATTAGAATTATTTGAAGTTAACCTAAACTTAGGGTTAATAAAAATATTCAATAAGCCATTCACTAAAGAAAACTAAGTCACAAGAATATTGTTTAGAAAATGGCTTAAGGTGGAGATGAAATAGGGCAATCCTCTTTCTTCTCTTTAAAAAACTTAGATGTTAAGTGTAAATCATATGAAATCAAGTAAAGAAAAATTTAAAATTTACAAATCAACTAAACAACTTGAAATGAAACCAACCTTTATGTTAAATTAAATCTTTCCACACTTAGAAAATCATAACTCCAATGTTTAGTAAGACATACTACACAAAGCCTTATTATACACATTAGAATTAAGCCACCACTTCTAGTCCTAAGTTAAGACGGTGTATGTGTGATGTATGTTTCATTTTGTGATATAATATTTTATACTGTATGTTACGGTGTATGTTTCGTAGACTGTATGTTAGGCTGTTATTAGCCTCATCATATTTTCTACAGGGGGTTATGCTTAAGGGGCTGCCCAAAAATAAGTATAAATATTCTCTTTGCAGGTTTCTTATACCCCTGAGCATAATCCAAGTTAGGATAGGTGGGCTTGGTTACCTATGTGTAGGGTGCTAAGTCCAAATTATACCATATAATTATTGGGAATGTATGTACATTTAACTAAGCTCCATTTTACATGTGTAGTTAGATTTACTTTGATAAAAATGTAATATTATAATAGGAATTAGGATTAGTGCTATAGGGGATTAGGATGAGTAGTTGTTAGAAGGCTCAATCTTGGGTTGTCCTATGATGCCTTCGAGAAAATCAAATCAAAGAAGGAAGAAAGAAGAAATGAAGAAATGAAGGACCCATAACATGTATTCATTTCTAATAGTAATTATTCTCTTATATTCTGGGTTGTATAAGGGTAGAGCTTGGTTACCCAATTTTCTCTTTTTCGGGGTGTACAGCAGTACTCGACCATACCGGGCTTTTATTCTTTAGTGCTAGTTTATAAAATGTTCGATGTTATGATTAGATTGTGCATTAGAATTGCATCATTTTCATTATTTTTTTATGATTGATGATTGAATGTGTGGCTTCGATGTGGTAGGCTCTTAGGATGAAACTAATTTTTCTACCCAACTAACAACTCATAACCAAGTTTTGAAATAATTCATAACCTCACTATAAAGCTTAAGCTTCAAACAAGATAATTAAAAGATTTAGCAACCACAAAGATGTATGGTTGTATGTCTCATATCATGCATATCATATTATTTCACTCTTGAATATGGCAGATCTCCGTCCTTGCACGATAGGGGAATGCTTGACTTGTGAGGGCTTCCCTTGTGGTGGAGAACACCCTCTTCTCAGTAATTTATCCAACAACTTCATTTTATCATGCATTTAGGCATAAGAAATCCCAAAGCCTTTGTCCAAAATGAATGTGTCGAAATAAAGTAAAATTTGAAAAGATTTTGCATTTGTAGATTAAGTCACGCAGACCACTCATGCTCTAGTCTCTTAGGGAGTGGGTTTAGAAATTTAGTCTCTTTCCAATTAAATAATAAGCCTTACTATCTTGAAATTTCATAAGACAAGACCACATGGTTTTGAATCGGAGGAGGTGTTAGCTGGCAACCACTCCAGGTGGTTGTAAGTCTAGAAGAGTTAGACAGTTTACTCTATCTCTCTCTCTTATGAAAGTAAGCCATTATGTTCCCTTTCACTTAGATTTAGGTCATGCTTTAACATGTGCTAAATCTCCCTAGATTTAGGATCTGAGATTGGTAGTTTTTTTTAGGCTACGGGCATAAATCTTCACCTCATAGGCAGTTCCACAATCTTTTCTTGATGGATTATAAGCCTTAGTAATCTAATAAAAATTCAACTCAAATAAAGAAATCTCTTCACTTTCAAATATATAAAGCCCCATCATAGGGTGGATTGGGATGCTTACTAGGCTTCCTAGTATCATGAATATTTCCTAGTCATCTTCTTTTGGACTCCAAAATAAGTCTTTCCACTTGAACGAACCCATTTGTTTTTTTTTTAAATAACCAACCATTTGATAGTTTAACCTAGAAATCTTTGGAGACAATAATTGACTATTTTATTTGAGAGTTTTCTTAGGAAATCACATTTCTTAAAAGGTAATTAACTATGGAGGCTTGCCTCCATAGAAAACTAAAGAACCCAATTTAAAATAAACTCTAGTTTACTTTTTCATGTAAACTAAAAGAAAGATCTCTAGTTTATATTCGAAGACAAAAAGCTTTCAAAATTCTCAAAACATACAATTGAATCCCATTTAGCATACATAAATTTGCTAAATGAAGGTTCCAAAATCAAATTCCAATAAGAAAACAACAAATACAATTCCAAAAGTCTCTCCAAAATAATTGAACCCCACTCAACATGCCTAAATTTGTTGGATGTGGGTTCAAAAATCAAAATCGAACATATAACTCAAGGCAAAGTATCTCCTCCAAATCTCTAAATCTCTCTAATAGAACCCCATTTAGCATACCTAAATTTATTAAATGAGGGTTCTAATTCAAAAGTCAAATCAAAATTGACAATTCAAGTCAATAATTCAAGGCAAGGCTCTAATTTAGTTCTCTCTTCCAACAATATAGAGATACCAGCCCTGTTCTTTCTTCTTTCCTTCAGTCAGTTCATCACCATGTCTTCCGGCAAGCTAAATTTTCTGTTTGCAGCCAGTGTGGATTTGTCCATGGATCAGGCCATACTCACTGGTGCCCCTTTCATTAAGTTCAGCCTTGGATTCGAGTAATTCAAGGTCACCTGCGAGGGACCAGCCCTCACTACCGTCAGCTAAGAGGATGTGGTAGGGAAGAATCAACTTACTCAGTTTGACGTGCACTCTAATTTCTAGTTTCCTTCTCTGTAAAAGAAGGCTATTGTGGTTCCCACACCTATGTCAGTGCTAGTGATAGTGTCATTTCTGCCAGTGCGAGTAGTACAGTTTATTTCCCAATGTTGTAGTTCGACGGGATCTCATGCACTCAAGGCTATATGCTTCGAGATAGTCCCCTACCTTCAAGGTAGGTTCTAGTTCTGCCTCATTCACTAAGACTCAGTACTGCAACAAGAATCGCAAGTTTAAGCAACAATATGAGCATGAGGCAAGGCAGATAGATGAGGCCTCCCATGTTACTAAGAAGGGTTCCCCTGAGACCTCTCCATTTGTGAGTGCTAGTAGGTTCCACCCCCTTTCAGCATCAGAGGGAGTGGAGGATTACCACAGGATTGTTGCATCACCTCCGCCACCTGCAGGGTACGAGACACTAGATAGGGATAGAAGGAAGCCCTACGTTGGTCTATGATCTGTTCTTCATCGAGTTGGTAGAGCCCACGGACACTCGAAGTTCGGTACATTACATGATCTGAGGAGCCTGAACCCTGAGAGTGTTAGGGATCAAATATATATAGAAACATAAGAAGCTAACCCAAGTGGCAAGAGAGAGGAGGAGGTTAGCCGTCATGTACCTTTCCATGGATTTTCCCGATGACAAACCTGTTAGAGTCACATTCTGAAGATAGTTCCACATCCATCAATAATAGATGGAGATCTCTAGTAGAGAGGCAGCCGGAGTCACCCACACTACACTACTTCGCTCGCCATCCACCTTTGCCAATTCATGTTCTAGCATCCATAGTCCCCACAAAGTTTCACAAGCCCTCGTCTAGAGAGAGAGAGCTTCTCCACTAGTGATCAATCTACGACCCAAAGATCTCAATCCATCTATTCCACCCATTGAAGTGAGGTCGAGCTCCCCTACTCGACCTTCCACTTCAACTGTGGCAAAGGAGTGGCGACCCAAGACTATCATGGTCGCTCCACCATCATAACAATTGGAGGAGTAGAGGGGAGAGGATACCAAAGAGAATCATGGTTGCTCCACCTATTGAGGGTCCTTTTGTTGACCTCACTTTTGGATTTAGGATTCAATCAACTCATCATAGATTTAAAGGTTTTCTAGACACTAAGCACTACTTAGTTATAAGATACTTATAGTGGCTAAGTGAACACTTAACCAAAGCCTAAAGACTTAGGAGGAGTATCCATATATTTTAGATCATGCTTTAGGGATTAAGATGACCTACATACCCTGTAGCCTAAACCCAATTCATGTCTACCTCCTTAGCTCAAACAAAATCTCAAATTCAATTCATCCAAATTCAATTCATCCAAATTCAATTCAATCTCAAATCTAACTAATTTTAAATCCCAATTCAAATCTCTAAGCCAAAATAAAATCCATAACCCAAACCTAAGCCTATGATTTGATCCTATGGACTTAACCAAATTTTCCTTCAGTCCAAATTAAATTCAATTTATTTTCTCATAAATTAATCAATCCTTCAATTATCATTCCAAATCAACCAAGCCAAAATAAATCCAATCAAACTAAACCTAACTCATTTGACTTCAAATATTCAAATGAGCCAAAACCCAACTAAATCAAAATCAATTTCATCCAAAGCCTTAAATCAATCCCAAATCAATATCCAAACTCAACTAAATCAATTCAACCCAAAATTGATCCAATTGAACAATTAGGGTTACTTAACCTAAAGTGACCTAAAGGACCCATTTGAACCAAATCTCAATCCAATCCAAATTAGATTGAACCAAACTACCCAAAACCTCTTATGATGATTGACCCAAACTACCCAAAACTAAGTTAACTTTGTCATTTGACCAAATCAATCAACTTAACACACATGAGCCAAATGAACCAAATCTCATCCTAAGCCAAATCAATTGAAACCAATGATACATACAAATCCAAAATCAATCATTGAACATAACTTTGACTATCAATTAAGCCAAACTAAACCCAATTAGCCCTTTGACCTAGGTTGACCCAATTTGACATAAAAGACCAAATTGGGACAAATCAAAATCAAACCCAAATTGATTGCAACCAATGGTTCAAGTTTATTCCAAATTGACTATTAAGCATGATCAAAACCTTGATTAAACCTAATTTGATCAATTGAACCCAATTGACCCGATTAGCCCAAATTGACCTAAAGACAATTTGGCCTAAAACATTCTTAAATCCAAATTGATTGAAATCAAAGCCTACAATCATCTTCAATTGATCAATTGAACAATAACAAATGCATAACCCAAGCTAATTTGGCCAATTTGGGCAAATTGGTCAACTGGACTTATTTGACCAATATAAACTCAAATGGATCAAATTCAAGCCAAATTGAACCAAACTACTTACACCAAAACATTCCAAATACTCATTTGAACTTGACCCAAGTCTTGGTTTGACCCAATTTAACCAATTGGTCAACTTGACCCAACCTAGCCCAATTTAACCTACATGGGTCAAATTGAGCAAACTCATTCAAACCAAGTCCAAACCCCTTGAAACTTAGCATGACTCTTCTGTAGGTCACCTTTGGTCAGCCTAAATCCAACCCAACCCATGCTTGACCCGAATTGACCTAAACCCAATGGGTAAAGCTTTCCAAATGGGATTAAAACCCCATTTGAATGGTCAAATCCACTTCCCCTCTACATGGCTGCCTCCTAGGCCTCCACCAAAGCAAGAGGGACATTGGCTCACCTGACCCAAAGCTGATTGGGTTAGCCATGAGCCAAGTGGAGGTGATTTCACATCTCTAAATCCATTAGCACACTTGGCACTCCAAGGACAACCACTCTCCTCTCATGGCATCCACTCCCCTTCACTTGGCCAACCAAATCAAACCACTCAGCCTCCTCCTGCCACCCTCGACCACCTGTAGTAGTTGGACTGCCACTAGAGGCCAAACCGATCAAAGGCATCCAATCTAAGGGAGGAGGTGTTATAATGGTCCCCCCTCCCTCCCTCCCACCCTTGATCCAAACCGAGAGATCAAGCATTGTCAGAGCCCTAGTAACTTGAGATGAGTCATCAGAGCCTCTTCCTGAGCTTCCAGAGCTTCCTTCTTGTCATAAAATATCAATTCGATACATGAAAACCTCCATCTCTGTCCAACTCCACCGAAACTCAACCCCATTCAAATTAACTTCACCCACACGTTAATAGAACTCCGGTGAGTCAAAATGAATCTTCCCCTAAGCATTTTGAGCGTCAAAAGTACCTCATAGAATAATTTGAATTTATCCTAAACTTAGTATTAATAAAGATATTCAATAAGCCATTCACTAAAGAAAACTAAGTCACAAAAATATGCTTTAGAAAATGGCTTAAGGTAGGGATGAAGGAGAGTTATATTCTTTCTTCTCTTTATAAAACTTAGATGTTAAGTGTAAATCATATGAAATCAAGTAAAGTAAAAAATTAAAATTTACAAATCAACTAAACAACTTAAAATGAAACCAACATTTATGTTAAATTAAATCCTTCCACACTTAGACAATCATAATTCTAATGCTTAGTAAGACATATTACACAAAGCCTTAGCATACACATTAGAATTAAGCTATCACTTCTTGTCCTAAGTTAGGACGGTGTATGTGTGATGTATGTTTCATTTTGTGATGTAATATTTTAGGCTGTATGTTTCATAAACTGGATGTTAGGCCACTATTAGCCTCATCATATTTTCTATAGGGGTTATGCTTAAGGGGCTACTACAAAATAAATATAAATGTTCTTCTCGCAGGTTGCTTATACCCCTGAGCATAATCCAAGTTATGACAGGTGGACTTGGTTACTTATGTGTAGGGTGCAAAGTACAAATTATAATATATAATTACTTGGGAATGTATGTATGTTTAGCTAACCTTTTTTTTGCAAGTATAGTTAGATTTACTTTCAATAAAAATGTAATTTTATAATAAGAATTAGGATTAGTGCTATGGGGGATTAGGATGAGCAATTATAAGTAAGATTAGTCTTAGGGTGCCTTGTGATGCCTTAGAGCAAATCAAATCAAAGAAGAAAGAAAGAAGAAATGAAGACCCCATAGCATGTATTCATATATAATAGTAAATATTCTTTTATATTATGGGATGTACAAAGGTAGAGCTTGGTTACACAATTTTCTCTTTTCTGGGGTGTACGATGATACCCGATCGCACCAGCCTTTTATTCTTTTGTGGTAGTCTATAAAATGTTCGATGTTATGTTTTGATTGTGCATTAGGATTGCACCTTTTCATAGTCTCTTCATGATTGATGATTGAATGTGTGGCCTGGATGCAGTAGGCTCTTATGATGAAATTAATTTTCTACCCAACTAACAACTCATAACCAAGTTTTAAAATAATTCATAACCTCACTATAAAGCTTAAGCTTCAAACAAGATAATTAAAAGATTTAACAACCCCATAGCTATACGATTGTATGTCTCATATCATGCATATCATATAAATTCACTCTTGAATATGGGGGATCTCTGACCTTGCATGATAGGGGAAAGCTTGACTTGTGAGGGCATCCCTCATGGTGGAGAACACCCTTGTTGACCTCATTTTTAGAATGAGCTCTCAACACCTCCATCTTAGACTTAGGATTTTTCTTAGACTTTAAGAGTTCCTTAGTCTTAATAAACACCTAGTGATTAGGTGGACACTCTCACCTAGTCCTAGAAAACTTAGAAGAGTTAATCATAGGAATCGATCATGCCTTAGGGGTGTCAGGAAAATTCTCAACCCATAGCTTAAACCTTTCCTCACTTTCCCTCCTTCAAGTCAAACCCCAAATCAATTATATTTAATTTTATCCTAATTCAAATCAATTCCATGATTGAAATCCATAATTGAATTCCATGATTGAAACCCATTATCAAAATCCATCAAAAATTCCTAAGTTCAAATTTCCTAAGTCATTAACCCTTCCTTAAGGACTTAGCCAAAATCATGATTCAAACCTATTCAAATCTTTGAGATTTTCTCATAAATCATTTATATTATCATTTATATTCTCATATATAAATGAAATATAAATTCAAACCCATCAAATGAAATTCAAAATCCCAAATCAATTCATGAAAATTTTCTAACGTCCCTTTAATTTTCCATGAAAGGACTTAGCCAAAATCAACTCTAAAACATGGTCAAACTTGTTCAAATCCTTGGGATTTTCTCAAAACACATTTATATTCTCATATATAAATGAAATATAAATATAAATCAATAAAATCAAACCATCAAATTAAATTCCAAATTAAAAATCCTTGAAATTCCCTTAAGTCCTTTAATTTTCCATTAATGGATTTAACCTAAACTTTGATCAAACCATTTTAAACTCATGGGATTTTCTCAAAACTTATTTTTATTCTCATTTATATTCTTATATGTAAATGAAATATAAATATAAATCAATCAAATCCATTTCAAAAATTAAATTTCAAATTAAAAATTCTCTTAAATCCTTTAAATTCCTTTTAATGGATTTAACCCAAACCATGATTAAAACACTTCTAATCCTTGAAATTTTATCATGATCAATTTATATTCTCATTTAAATTCACATATACAAATGAAGTATAAATTCAAACAATCAAAACCAACTCCAAAACTCAAACTCAAATCCACTCAAAATCAGATCTAAGCCTTTTAAGCCAAAATCTTGAACTTAGCCAAATCAATTCCAAATCAAGCAAAACTCTTGATTTTCTCACATGGTTCAATCAACCCTACAATCATGGGCTCATATATAAATCCAAACTTCAATAATTCAATCAAAATACAAATCAAAGATCAAACCCAAGACTCCTTCATATTCTTCCTTTGAATATGAAATTTTCAAATGGATCAAAAATCCATTTAACTTCAAACCTTGTAAATAGATTTATATTTCAATCATAAGTCCATATACATGATCAATCAACTTCAAATCAAGCTTTGACCAAGCCATTTGACCCACTTAGGCTCACCCAAAGTGACCTAAAGTACCCTAATGAGCCAACTTTTGATCCTAACCAAATTGGAATGAACCAAACTCATATATATCCCACTCATCATGATCAACAATTATCACAGGATGATCAATCAATCAAATTGGGTCAAATCTAACCAAGTCAAACTTAATGATTGACCAAGTCAACACTTAACCTAAAATGATACCTAACATAGCCAACTTCCACCATAGGCCAAATTGATTGAAACCTTTGATCTAAGTTCACTCATGACCTATGTTTGAATTAGACCAAGCCAACATTTGAGCCTAACCTAGCCCAGTTGGCCCACTTGACCCAAGTTGACCCCTTTTGACCTAAAGGGTCAAAATGTGTCAAAACTTGATTTAAGCCAAATTGATTGAAACCAATGGGTCCAGTCCATTCCAAATCACTTGTGGAACTTGACCAAAGCCTCAATTGGCCAACTAGACCTAATCTAGCCCAGTTGACCTTAGACCCAACATGACCTACAGGGGTCATCTTGAGCCAAAATTGAACTTACCCAAAATTGATTGGAAACAAAGATACCAATCCACTCCATATGACTAACCAAACCTACCCTTGACCTAACCCAAATAGGTCAAATGGGTCAAATAGGTCAACTTGATCCATTTGACCTAAATGAAGTCATATGAGCCAAAACCAAATCTATACCAAATTGAACCAAACCAAAGCAACCAAAACATTTTAAATGGTCATATGAACTTGACCCAACCCTTGGTTTAACCCAATTTGACCAATTGGTCAACTTGACCCAACTTGACCCAAGTTGACCCATTTTGACCTAAATGGGTTAACATGAGCCAAACCCTATCAAATTCCAATGAAACTTGGTTGAACCTATTTTCTCAACATACCAAACATACCCAATGTAAAAAAAATATATCAAAATGACCATTTTACCCCTAGGCCATAGAACAAAATTTGGCCTAGCCCATGGGTATTTTGGTCATACCCTCTTCACAATCACTTGAGGATTTACTAAAAGCTCAAGGGGACTTAGTGATGAGTGGTGCACCCAACCCAATGGGATTGGGTTAGCCCATTTGGCCCCTTGACCAAACCTGACCCCCTTAGGCTAAAATTAGAATTTCAAACTCCCTCTCAAGATCAATTTAAGCACATGGAAAGTTGGCATTCCACTCTTCTGGCCAAATCGACCATGTGCAGACTCAAATTAACCAAAATAGCTCACTCCATATGCTCAATTGGATTAAAACAACATGGACATTGTCAATCATCTGATCCTTCAAGGGGGAGATATACTCCCCCTAATTCACTTCTATTTTCATAGACTCAAGGTCAATTAAGTGAGAGAGAGAGTTAGAGGAGCCATTTGCAAGTGATCCTAAGCTTCCTAGAGGGGTATTCAATTTCCATCATCTCAATTTTCTCCACTTAAAAATAAGGGAGGTCCATTGAAGATCCAATTTCTTCCTCACTCCAAATTACTCCAATTGCTCTTGCACACTCCATCATAGTGTTAAGTTGAGTTTTTCTAATCTCTCTCTGAAGTTCTAAAGGCAAGGGGAGACCTAGCTTGATCAAAGCCACAAAGGAATTGAGGAGGAGTTGGTCCACAGAGCTCTACACTCAACCTCAAGTGCTCAGAACTTTAGCAAGGCTTCGTCTCAACCAGACGAAGCTCCTCCAAGGAAATCGACTGCCGATGATCACCTCTGGTGAGGTTAGTGATCTTTCGAGCATAAATCTCATAGGTGTTGGTCTTTTGTGAAGTGAACTTTAATCTCATAGGATCTTATCCATTAGATGTATTGGTAATTGCATGATGAAGGTGTGGGCTAAATTCTAGCCTAATCCAAGCTCAATCGAGCTCGGATCAAAGCCTAGAAGGTGGATGGATCTCATTCCTCTTGACCTTTGGCATGGATGAATCTCTGGTCATCCATCCGCACGGTTTGGATAGAAGCCCGAGATAATTCCCATGTTTATATACTCGTTATCCATTTTATAAACTGCGGGGAGATCTCTAGTTGTCGATCTTTGATTGGACGGTAAGGATTAAAAGCGATGCGCTGTCAGCTGCCTTTTTGATGTGATGCTTAAGTGAGTGGATCACCGGACGACGCATGTAAAGCGCACTAACCACAGCCGCAATTCATTGCGCCATGGCCTGAGAATTAATCAGAGATTAGTTATTTACCTAATTAATTCCTAATTAATCCATAGAACTGCTAAAATTCATAACTCTTCATAGAAAAATTAGAAAAATAAAATAAAAAATGATATGGTTTCATCTAGAATATTTTAAAAATGATTTCAAAGTATTTTGAATTACCTTTTTCACTAAATTTGGGTTTCTTTAGGAATTTTAATTAGCTAATTATCCTTTAATTAGTTCATCTATTAATCTCATACTTCTAGGGTTCATTTTAGGGGATGACCTCTGCCTCCCCAAATTTTCTTGAGATTTATTGAGGGCTAAATTGTGAAAATTGCTATTTCATTCCCTAATTACCACTTTCAAGTAATTAAGGGTATTTAAGGTGTGATTGGTGGATTTATCCTATGATTAAGTTTGATTAAGGTGAGATCCAGTGAGTAAGGGTTTTATGGAATAATTTTGGGGCATTTCCACTAAGCTATTCCTTAAACCCTATTTTCTCTCCTTAATCCCCTCTTAATTTAGGGTTAACTCATTAATTAACCCCTTAAATAATTTTCAAAAATTCTAAAAATTTCCACAACTTAATGACTCTACCTTGGGTAGATGATTAGGTGTTTAAGAGCCTAAGCTTAATTAAGAAAATAAGAACCCCTTTCATAAGTATTAAAGGGTGTTTTAAAAGTACTTAAGCTAAACCCCTTAGCTTAATTAACTTTTAATTATGAGCCAAATTGCATTAGGCCTTTTCATTGTTAGGTGCATTGCAAATTTAAATTTCTTGTGGGTTTTATGTCATCTTATTGGCTCATAATTACTTAGTTATTTTTTCTAAGGTTGTGTAGGTAAGGGTTAATTAAGCCACTTACTTCATACCTTAACCTAATCAACACATAAAATGGATTTAATTATCTGAAAATTTAAAAAATATATATATAAAACACACGTCAAAATGGGTTAGGAACAGTAAACTCATCTCACATTTTTAAAATTTAATCAAACTTCAAACTAAACAAAAATTATTTTGAAATTCACTTTGATTTATTCTAAATTTTCTTGTTCTTTAAGAATGTCTTTAGGATTTAAGTAAAGTGAGTTTGTTTACATGCTTTCATTGCTTTTGATCTTTCCCAACATGTTAAGTTGTATGCCATGTGATTTGCTATTATCACTACTAAATCTGGAATATTTTTCAAAACTCATAAATAAAATATCAAATCTGAAAGTGTGTTATTCATATCTTAATTATTAGCTTGCATGTGATGGATTATAAAAGCATGCTTAGCATAGTTTATCTTTCTTCCTCATGTTAGTACAGTTTTGAATAGGAGTTAGTAAGATGTAGGGTTCATTTGAAAAGAACCCAACACTTACTCAATCTCATACCCTAGTCATCCCTATGCTATCACTTAAGAAAGTTTACTTATACTTGCATGCATAAATTGCATTAACCAAAACAAATCCATTAAATAACTTTTGCATATTCCGTCTAAGTTTCATTTCTTTTATATATATGTTTGTACTTAAGGAAAGTGGTATATTAGTCTGAACAACCCCAGGGTTACGAGGCTCACAGTATCCCTAAGTAGGTCTTGTACCTTACACCTCTGGTTAACAATGGCGTTGTACTCACTTTTGCCTTTCTTACTTTCATGTATGTATGTCAAATTTTGGATAAGAAAAACCTTTTCTACAAAAAAAAAAATCATGGATATTCAACTTCTAAATTTTCTTAAATGGATTACTTAGCATGCATCATAAAGTGTGTTAATTATTGTCATTTGCATGTCTAGATATGCTTAGGTTCCATCCATACGCATGTTATATATGTTGGGAAAGAAATGAAGTAATGTTTGTTATGTGAATTTTGATTCATTTTATTTAATCTTAAAATGTCTTTCTTTTTAAATAAGCTTGTTTAGGGTTTATCTAAACTTAGGATTGGTTAAAAGATGTAATCAAAACATTCACCTAAATGAACTTAAAAATGTGAACTTACCTTAGAAATTACTTAAGCATTAGGGAAGGAAAGAGAAGTTCCCTTCTCTTTATAATTTAGTAATTAATTATAGGTTTCACTCAAACAAAATTAAAACATGAAATAAATATAACTTAAAACACTTAAACAACTTAAATGAAACCATCCTCTAAGTTGGACATGTTCTTCACACTTAGAATATTTGAACCTAAAGTCTTAAGCTAAGCATACCACACAAACCTTAAAAGCACACACATTAACCTAAGTCACCACACTAGCTTTAGGTTCGGTCAGTGCATGGTTTGATGTTATATTTTATTTTGTAATGAATGTTTTAGACTACATGTTAGGATGTATGCTCGTAGAATGAATGGTAGGGCGTGCTTAGTCATTCTTTTCTGTAGGGGATTGTGCTTAAAGGGCGCTATCATAAATAAAAATATAAATACTTCTTGCTTGCAGGGGCATATACCCCTGAGCATAATCCATAGGCCAGGTGGACTTAGTCACCCAGTGTGGGGTGATAAATCCAATATACATGCTTGGGATTTGTGTGGTATGATTTAACTAACCTTAATTTTGCAGGTGTTAGTTAGATTTATACTTTTCCTTTTCATGTAAAAATTTATGTATTTAGGATTTTGGAATGATTTTTTATGTGGTATTAGGTTAAGCATTGGTCATAATATTTCATCTTATGCACCATGTTAAGCCTTGGAGCATCTACCATCCAACCAACCAAAGGAAAGAACTAAAAGAAGAAAGAAGAAAAGAAAAGAAGAAAGAGAAGAAAGAAGAAAGAAGAATAAAGCTTGAAGACCCCCTCCCCCCCCACACATAATAATGAATTCATTTTCTTAAATTGTAATTTGTAATCTGGGTTGTATAAAGGTAAAGCTCGACTACCCAATTTGATGTTTTCGAATTTGTGCGGTGGTGCCCGACCATAAATGGCCATTTATTCTTTTTGCGATTAGCTTTATAAATTGATTGATGATTTATTTAGCTTTTGCATTAAGTGACATGTTTTTCCTAGTTTCTTCCTTTCTTTATGTATGGCCTAGATGTGGATTTGGCTCTTTAGGGAAAAATAAATATTTTACCCAACTTAACAATATAAATTCAAATTAAAATAACTCATAACCTCACTTAAATCTTAGGATTAAAATCAAGATAGAAGAATTAGCAACCCCTTAGCTTGATGAGTATTTCTTTATAATATCATGCACAAGTGCATCTTATTTCACTCTTAATTGGAGGGCTTCCACCTATACCAGAGAAACCGGCTTGACCTTTGAGGGCCGTGGTGGAAACTCACCTCCTACCTTATCACTGATTTTGGCCAATAATATGATTTCTCATGCATTAGTCATAAAAATTCTATTAGCCTGAGTCAAAATGATTGTCCAAAAATAAAAATAAAATGAAATTTAAATTGCATTAGATTTAGGTCATTTGAAGCATGTCCCTTTACATGATCTAGTCTCTTTAGGGAATGAGTTTAGGGACTTAGTCTCTTTCTAAATAAAAAGAACCTAGCTATCTTGCATAAGCATAAATACTTGCCTACATGTATTTAAAATCGTAGGAGGAGTTAGTTGGCGACCACGCTCAGGCGGTTGTAAGTCCAAGCTATCGGGTGATTTATCCTCCCTTGTGGAGGCAAAATAGTTACCCATTTTTTGCCTTAGATTTAGGTTATGCTTCCGGCCCTCGCCGAAGCTCCATAGATTTAGGTTATGAGGTTACTTTTCTCCTTCAAGCGATATAAGCATAATTCCTCACCTCTTAGGAATTTCCTTAATCTTGTGTTAAGTAATCTTAAGTCCTAAATTTTTGATGAAAAATGCAACTCAAATAAATTAAATCAATTTCTAAAATGTAAAGCCCAACTATAGGATAGTTTGAGATGCTCTCTAGGTTTTCTAGCCTCATGAACATCTCCTACTTATTTTCCATTTTAGCTTTGATAATAACTCCCTCTTTTGATCAATCCCATTTGATCTTCAAGTACAAACCAATCGATTGATAGTCCTTCCCTATTGAAATCTTTAAAGATAATGATCATTTATCTTAATTGAGACTTTTGCTAATGGATCCTATCCCTTAAGGATGTAATTAACTATGGGGGCTTGCCCATGTAAGGAACTTAATGAACTCGGTTTAAAATAAACTCTGCTTTACTTTTCTATGTAAAGTAGGTGAGAATTATGCTTATGTAAAAGAAATTAAGAATGAAATTAATTCTTGACTATTCTTGTGCTGATCTAAGTTTCCCCGTGGTATTCACTCAATAGACGGCCCTAGGTTGGGTTTGATTTGTTGTCCAAAATAATTGATTAGCCCAATGGTTTCTTATCTCTAGAAGATGTGAGTCGCCATGCTTTCTTCTTAAGACTTGACCATTGTATACCAAAAGGCATTTCACCTTAGTTGGATAGTCCTACCTTGTGGTTGGTAGACTACTCCCTTTGAATCGGTAAATTTGAGCTAGGTTTAGGCTTCCATAGCCCCTATTCAGTGTAGTTCATCGCAAACCAACTGAATCCATCAAAAAAAATTCAAAAATGAAATCAATCTTGACTATCTTTGAGTTGATCTAAGTCCCCGAGTGGTATTCACTTAATAGTCAGCCCTATGTTGGGTTCAATATGTTGCCTTGATAATAGATTACCCCAGCAACTAGTTCTTACATGGAAGATGTAAGCCTACTACGCTTTCTTCCTAGTACAGCTGCTACATATCGAAAGGCATCCCTTTGGTTGGCTAGTCCTACTATATGTTTAGTGGACTATCCCTTTGGACTCGTAAATCTAAGTTAGGTTTTAGCCATGGCTCATACCTGCAACACATTGCAAAACCAATAGGGTCCATCCTAATAAATTCATACCTAACAAAATTTGAAACAAATTAAACTCTCTCCCCTAGTGGAGATCTCTCCCTAGTGAGATTCAAATCAAATCAAACCTCTCACCTCTTTGTAGATGAATTGAACCTACTTCCCTAGTGGAAGGTTCACACTCTATCCCTTAGTGGATTTCTTCCCTCTCTCTTATGTCTTGGACATAAGTAGAGCCATAGTGCACTAAGTTCTAGATTCTTTATTTCCCTTGGGTTAAGGATATATTGCTTCTGTTACTGCTTGTGATCTCTCGATGTTGTTGATCGTTTCGGTCAACACCAATACATGCGGTGTTCCTTGTCAGTCACACCACACCTATTGGGCGCCCTTTGTTGACCTCATTTTTAGAATGAGCTCTCAACACCTCCATCTTAGGCTTAGGATTCCTCTTAGACTTTAAGAGTTCGTTAGTCTTAAGACACATCTAGTGATTAGGTGGACACTCTCACCTAGCCATAGAAGACTTAGAAGAGTTAGCCATAGGAATGGGTCATGCCTTAGGGGTGTTAGGAAAATTCCCTACCCTTGGCTTAAACCTTTCCTCACTTTCCCTCCTTCAAGTCAAACCCCAAATCAATTCTATTTGATTTTCTCCTAATTCAAATATATTCCATGATTGAAATTCATGATCAAAATCAATCAAAAATTCTTAAGTTCAAATTTCCTAAGTCCTTAACCCTTCCTTAAGGACTTTAGCCAAAATCATGATTCAAACTAATTCAAATCTTTGAGATTTTCTCATAACTCATTTATATTATCATTTATATTCTCATATATAAATGAAATATAAATTCAAACCCATTAAATCAAATTCAAAATCCCAAACCAATTCATGAAAATTTTCTTAAGTCACTTTAATTTTCCATTAAAGAACTTAGCCAAAATCAACTCTAAATCTTGATCAAACCTATTCAAATCCTTTGGATTTTCTCAAAACTCATTTATATTCTAATATATAAATGAAATATACATATAAATCTCTCAAATCAAACCATCAAATTAAATTCCAAATTAAAAATCCTTGAAATTCCCTTAAATCCTTTAATTTTCCATTAATGGATTTAACCTAAACTTTGATCAAACCATTTTAAACTCATGAGAATTTCTCAAAACTTATTTGTATTCTCATTTATTCTCTCATATATAAATGAAATATAAATATAAATCAATCAAATCCAATTCAAAAATTAAATTTCAAATTAAAAATTCTCTTAAATCCTTTAAATTCCCTTTAATAGATTTAACCCAAATCATGATTAAAACACTTCAAATCCTTGAAATTTTCTCATGACCAATTTGTATTTTCATTTATATTCACATATGTAAATGAAATATAAATTCAAACAATCAAAACCAACTCCAAAACTCAAACTCAAATCCACTCAAAATCAAATCTAAGCCTTTTAAGCCAAAATCTTGAACTTAGCCAAATCAATTCCAAATCAATTCCAAATCAATTCCAAATCAAGCCAAACTCTTGATTCTCTCTCATGGTTCAATCAACCTAACATAGCCAAATCAATTCCAAATGAAACCTAACATAGCCAAATTCCACCATATGCCAAATTGGTTGAAACCTTTGATCTAAGTTCACTCACGACCTATGTTTGAATTTGACTATGCCAACATTTGAGCCTAACCTAGCCCAATTGGCCCACTTGACCCAAGTTGACCCATTTTGACCAAAAGGGACAAAATGTGTCAAAACTTGATCTAAGCCAAATTTCTTGAAACCAATGGGTCCAATCCATTCCAAATCACTTGTAGAACTTGACCAAAGCCTCAATTGACTAACTAGACCTAACCTAGCCCAATTGACCTTAGACCCAACACGACCTAAAGGGGTCATGTTGAGCCAAAATTGAACTTAACTAAAATTGATTGGAAACAGAGAGACCAATCCACTCCATATGACTAACCAAACCTAAACCTACCCTTGACCTATCCCAAATAGGTCAAATGGGTCAAATAGGTCAACTTGACCCATTTGACCTAAATGAAGTCATATGAGCAAAAATCAAATCTATACCAAATTGAACCAAACCAAATCCACCAAAACATTTCAAATGGTCATATGAACTTGACCCAACTCATGGTTTGACCTAAGTTGACCCATTTTGACCTAAATGGGTCAACTTGAGCCAAACCCTATCAAATGGATTCCAAATCTAATGAAACTTGGCAAAACCTATTTTCCCAACATACCAAACATACCCAAAGTGAAAAAATAGCAAAATGACTATTTTACCCCTAGGCCATAGAACAAAATTTAGCCTAACCCATGGGTATTTTGGTCATACCCTCTTCACAATCACTTGAGGCTTCCCTAAAAGCTCAAGGGGACTTAGTGATGAGTGGTGCACCCAACCCAATGGGTTTGGGTTAGCTCATTTGGCCCCTAGACCAAACCAGACCCCCTTAGCCTAAAACTAGAATTTCAAACTCCCTCTCAAGCTCAAATTAAGCACATGGAAAGTTGGCATTCCACTCCTCTGGCCAAACCGACCATGTGCACACTCAAAATAACAAAAATAGCTCACTCCATATGCTCAATTGGATCAAAATGACATGAACATTGTCAATCGTCTGATCCTTCAAGGGAGAAATACTCCCCTTAATTCACTTCTATTTTCATAGACTCAAGGTCAATTGAGTAAGAGAGAGAGCTAGAGGAGCCATTTGCAAGTGATCCTAAGCTTCCTAGAGGGGGATTCAATTTCCATCTTCTCGATTTTCTCCACTTAAAAATAAGGGAGGTCCATTGAAGATCCAATTTCTTCCTCACTCCAATTGCACACTCCATCAGAGGGTCAAGTTGAGTTTGTCTAAGCTCTGTCGAAAGTTCTAAAGGCAAGGGGAGACCTAGCTTGATCAAAGTTGCAAAGGAATTGAGGAGGAGTTGGTCCACAAAGCTCTATACTCAACCTCAAGTGCTCAAAACTTCAGTAAGGCTTCATCTTAACCACACGATGCTCCTCCAAGGGAATCGAGCATCGGTGTTCACCTCTAGTGAGGTTTGTGATTTTTTGAGCTTAATTTTTATAGGTGTTGGTCCTTTGTGAAGTGAACATTAATCTCATAGGATCTTTATCATTGGATGTACTGGTAATTGCATGATGAAGGTGTGGGCTAAATTCATAGGATCTTTATCATTGGATGTATTGGTAATTGCATGATGAAGGTGTGAGCTAAATTCTAGCCTAATCTGAGCTCAATCGAACTCAGATCAAAGCCTAGAAGGTGGACGAATCTCATTCCTCTTGAGCTTTGGCAGGGATGAATCTTTGGCCATCCATCCGCATGGTTTGGATAGATGATCGAGATTATTCCCACGTTTATATACTTGTTATAAATTTTTTTAACCGCAGGGAGATCTCTGGTCATCCGATCTTTGATCGAACGACAAGGATCAAAAGCGATGTGCTGCTAGCTACCTTTTTGATGTGACACTTAAGTGAGTGGATCACGGCACGACGCATGTAAAGGGCACTGACCACAGTAGCCATGCGTCGCAACGTGGGCTGAGTATTAATCAGGGATTAGTTATTTACCTAATTAATCCATAGAATTGCAAAAATTCATAACTCTTCATAGAAAAATTAGAAAAATAAAAGAAAAAATGCTATGGTTTCATCTAGAATATTTTAAAAATGATTTCAAAGTATTTTAAATTACCTTTTTCTCTAAATTTGGGTTTCTTTATCAATCTTAATTAGCTAATTATCCTTTAATTAGTTCATCTATTAATCTCATACTTCTAGGGTTCATTTTAGGGGATGACCTCTTCCTCCCCTAATTTTCTTGAGATTTATTGAGGGCTCAATTGTGAAAATTACTATTTCATTCCGTATCTATCTCTTTCATATAATTAAGAGTAATTAAGGTATGATTAGTGGATTTATCCTATGATTAAGTTTAATTAAGGTCAGATCCAATGAGTAGGGTTTTTATGGAATAATTTTGGGGCATTTCCACTAAGATATTTCTTAAACCCTCTTTTCTCTCCTTAATCCCCTCTTAATTAAGGGTTAACTCATTAATTACACCCTTAAATAATTTTCAAAAATTTCAAAAATTTCCACAGCTTAATTAATCTACCTTGGGTAGATGATTAGGTGTTTAATAGCCTAAGCTTAATTAAGGAAATAAGAACCCCTTTCATAAGTATGAAAGGGTGTTTTAAAAGTACTTAAGCTAAACCCCTTAGCTTAATTAACTTTTAATTGTGAGCCAAATTGCATTAGGCTTTTTCAGTTTTAGGTGCATTGCAATTTTAAATTCCTTGTGGGTTTTATGTCATCTCATTGGGTCATAATTACTTAGTTAATTTTTCTAAGGTGGTGTAGGTAAGGGTTAATTAAGCCACTTAATTCATACCTTAACCTAATCAACACATAAAAATGTCTTTAGGATTTAAGTCAAACTTTAGGGTTAGAAACAACAAACTCATCTCACATTTTTAAATTAAGTCAAACTTCAAACTAAACAAAAATCATTTTGAAATTCACTTTGATTTATTCTAAATTTTCTTATTCTTTGAGAATGTATTTAGGATTTTAGCAAAGTGAGTTTTTCTACATGCTTTCATTGCTTTTGATCTTTCCCAACATGTTAAGTTGTATGCCATGTGATTCACGCATTCATAATTTCATGTTTCAAATTTTAAAAATAAAAATGATTAACTTTATGTCAAATGTGCATTTGTTTGTTAAAGTAAAATATGAGTGGCTATTATCACTACTAAATCCAAAATATTTTTCAAATCGCATAAATGAAATATCAAATCTGAAAGTGTTCTATTCATATCTTAATTATTAGCTTGCATGTGATGGATTATAAAAGCACGCTTAGCATAGGTTCTCTTTCTTCCTCATGTTAGTATAGTTTTGAATTGGAGTTAGTAAGATGTAGGGTTCATTTGAAAAGAACCCAACACTTACTTAATCTCATACCCTATTCATCCCTATGTTATCATTTAAGAAAGTTTACTTATACTTGCATGCATAAATGGCATAAACCAAAATAAATCCATTAAATAACTTTTGCATATTCCTTTTCAATTTCATTTCTTTTATATACATGTTTGTGCTTAAGGAAAGTGGTATATTTGTCTGAACAACCCTGAGGTTGCGAGGCTTTAAGTAGCCCTCAGTAGGTCTTATACCTTATACCTCTGGTTAACAATGGCGTTGTACACACTTATGCCTTTCTTACTTTCATGTATGTATGTGAAATTTTGGATAAGGAAAACCTTTTCTACTTAAAAAAAAAATCATGCATATTCGACTTCTAAATTTTCTTAAATGGATTATTTAGCATGCATCATAACATGGGTTAATTATTCTCATTTGCATATATAGATATGCTTAGGTTCCATCCATACGCATGCTATATATGTTGGGAAAGAAATGAAGTAATATTTGTTATGTGAATTTTGATTCATTTTATTTAATCTTAAAATATCTTTCTTTTTGAATAAGCTTGTTTAGGGTTTATCTAAACTTAAGATTGATTAAAAGATGTAATTAAAACATTCACCTAAATGAATTTAAAAATGTGAACTTACCTTAGAAATTACTTAAGCATTAAGGAAAGAGAGAAGTTCCTTCTCTTTCCCTCTCTTTATAATTTAGTAATTAATTGTAGGTTTCACTCAAACCAAATTAAAACATGAAATAAAAATAACCCAAAACACTTAAACAACTTAAATGAAACCATCCTCTAAGTTGAACATGTTCTTCACACTTAGAATATTTGAACCTAAAGTCCTAAGCCAAGCATCCCATATAAACCTTCAAAGCATAGACATTAGCCTAAGTCACCACTTCTAGCTTTAGGTTAGGTCGGTGCATGGTTTGATGTTATGTTTTATTTTGTGCTGACTATTTTAGACTGGATGTTAGGGTGTATGCTCATAGAATAAATGTTAGGACATGCTTAGTCTAACTATTCTTTTCTACAGGGGATTGTGCTTAAGGAGCATCTACCATCCAACCACCAAAGGAAAGAACCAAAAGATGATAGAAGAAAATAAAAGAAGAAAGAGAAGAAAGAAGAAAGAAGATGAATAAAGCTTGAAAACTCCCACTCCCTCGCATAACAATGAATTGCTTTGCTTAAATTGTAATTTGTAATCCGAGTTATATAAGGGGTAGAGCTCGACTACCCAATTTGATGTTTTGGGTGCCACCACAAATGGTCATTTATTCTTTTACAATTAGCTTTATAAATTGATTGATGATTTGTTTTTTGCATTAAGTGACATTCTTTTCCTAGTTTCTTCCTTGCTTTATGTATGGCCTCCATGTGGATTAGGCTCTTTAGAGAAAAATAAATATTTTACCCAACTTAATAATTAAATTAAAATTAAAATAACTCATAACCTCATTTAAAACTTAGGATTAAAATCAAGATTTAATAATTAGCAACCCCTTAACTGGATGAGTATTTTCTTATAATATCATGCATAAATGTATCTTATTTCACTCTTAATTGGAGGGCTTCCACCTATGCGAGAAAAACTGGCTTTACCTTTGAGGGTCGTGCTAAAAACTCACATCCTACCTTATCGTTGATTTTGGCCAATAATCTGATTTCTCATGTATTAGTCATAAAAATTCTATTATTCTGAGTCAAAATGATTGTCCAAAAATAAAAGTAAAATGAAATTTGAATTTCATTAGATTTAGGTCATTTGAAGCATGTCCCTTTACATGATCTAATCTCTTTAGGGAGTGAGTTTAGGGACTTAGTCTCTTTCTAAATAAAAACTGTCTAGCTATCTTGCATATGCATAAAGACTTGCCTACATGTATTTAAAATTATAGGAAGAGTTAGTTGGCAGCCACCCTCAGGCAGTTGTAAGTCCAAGCTGTCGAGTGGTTTGTCCTCTCTTATGGAGGCAAACTAATTACCAATTTTTTGCCTTAGATTTTGGTTATGCTTCCAGCCCTCACTGAAGCTCCCTACATTTAGGTTCTGAGGTTGCTTTTTCCCTTTGAGAGACATAAGCATAATTCCTCACCTCTTAGGCATGTTCTTAATCTTGTGTTAAGGAATCTTAAGTCCTAAATTTCTAATGAAAAATGTAAATCAAATAAATTAAATCAATTTCTAAAATGTAAAGCCCAATTGTAGAATAGTTTGAGATGCTCGCTAGGTTTCCTAGCATCGTGAACATCTCCTACTTATTTCACATTTTAGCTTTGATAATAACTCCCTTTTTGATCATTCCCATTTGATCTTCAAATACAAACCAATCGATTGATAGTCCTTCCATATTGAATTCTTCAAAGACAACGATCATTTACCTTAATCGAGAGTTTTCCTACTGGATCCTATCCCTTAAGGATGTAATTAACTATGAGGGCTTGCCCCTGTAGGGAACTTAACGAACCTGATTTAAAATAAACTCTGCTTTACTTTTTCATGTAAAGTAGGGGAAGAATCTCTGGTACATATGTAGACCCATCGTCCTTAGGAGTCCTTATTGAGGTGATTGGTTCCATTAAAGGGTAGTGACTTCTATATTTCTAGATAGTACACTATTTCCTTGATGACATATCCGATCACCTGAATAAGTATATCTGCGGATCTACGTAGCGTCTTACCATGACGAATTTCTATATAGGGTGTCTCTTCTTTCTTTTTTCACAGATTTGAAAGGCGACTCCCTAATAGAAATTTATTCGCCACAACACTCTTCTCATGGATTTAGCCAACAACTTCATTTCATCATGCATTTAGACATAAAAAATCCCAAAGCCTTTGTCCAAAATGAATGTGTCAAAAAGAAGTAAAATTTGAAAATATTTTGTATTTGTAGATTAAGTCATATACGCATACCACTAATGCTCTAGTTTCTTAGTGAGTGGGTTTAGGACTTTAATCTCTTTCCAATTAAACAATATGTCTAACTATCTTGCAATTTCATAAGACTGGACTACATGACTTTGAATCATAGGAGGTGTTAGTTGGCGGCCACTCGAAGCGGTTGTAAGTCTAGAAGAGTCGGACGATTTACTCTCTCTCTCTCTTATGGAAGTAAACCATTATGTCCCCTTTCGCTTTGGTTTAGGTCATGCTTTAGCTTGTGCTAAAGCTTCCTAGATTTATGATCCGAGATTACTAGTTTTTCTCGGTCTATGAGCATCAATCCTCACCTCATAGGTATTTCCACAATCTTGTGTTGATGGATTATAAGCCCTAGTAATCTAATAAAAATTCAACTCAAATAAATAAATCTCTTCTCTTTCAAATATATAAAGCCCCACCATAAGGTAGATTGGGATGCTCACTAGCATCCTAGTGTTATGAGCATTTCATACTCACCTTTCTTTAGACTCCAAACTAAGTCTTTCCACTTGAATGATCATATTTGATTTTCCAAAATAACCAGTCTTTTGATAGTCTAACCTTGAAATCTTTAGAGACACTAATTGACCACTTTAATCGAGAGTTTTCTTAGGAAATCCCATAAATTATTTTGTATGTTTAAGTGTGCATTTAGTTATAAGCTTAATGCTTCATTTTCTCTAGCGATTGAGTAAATCAATATGATTGTGCTTAATAATACTATTGCTCCTACTTGTGGCAGTTATAAATGGCAGAAAGTTCAGCTGCCGGACGCCGCAGAGAATTATGGTCGAGAGAGGCTGTCGGCAATGAGTGCAAATGTTGGGAAATGATGGACCCAGAGATTTTGGCTCTCATCTTCACAAGGATCCCAGCCGATGAGTTGTCGTGAACTGTGCCTTTCATCTGCTGCGGGTGGCAGGAAGTGGTGTTGGGGCTGGTCAGCGGTTGGCATTGTGGAATGGTGTCATCGGGTTCACATCACTGATGTCGTCGATGCCTCCGTGAGGAAGCTTGTCCACCGGAGCCGCTACACGATCAAACGACTCTTCGCCTTCAGCATCGGAAACTGGGGATTTTCACTCGCTGCCTCTTTGTAATGCCTGCCATTCATCTAGCACTATCTCTTCTTAAGAATTCAGATTATATATTCTTACTGAATGATATTTGTTTAAATAATCAGTGAAAAAAATCACTGACTTGATGTGTACGTGCAGCGGGAGTGACCTCAAAGTGCTGGAAATCCCAGGTAGCGAGGTTAGCAATAAGTTTGTAGAGAAATATTCAGGAAACCTAAAATCCCTACAAGTTTTGGACATCAACAACTGCCATAATTCACTCCGAAAGGAATCGAAACACTGTCAAAGAACTGCACGTCAGTTATCGAACTACGAAGAAACATGTTTTCCCCCGAGTTCTACGAAGGCCAAGCCATTAAAATCGACGAAGCTGAGGCGTTAGCTGTGGCCAAAACTAAGCAAGGGCTTCAGAAGCTGCATCTTCATTTTGGGCGCTTTAGCGACTATGGATTAGATGCCATTCTAAGCAACTGCAAGGCTCTATCTTATCTTGACCTGATGGAGTGCTGCAACGTGAAGCTAACTGGAAGTATTGGCGAGAGGTGCTATGCCCTTAAGCTCTTCAGAGATCCTAGTTAACACAGCGTTCCGTTTCCAATATTAATTAAACTGAGTATTGATTTATAATGTAATTCATATATTAGGCATGCTTCTTCCTGTTAAAATAGTTAATATTTAAATGTAGTTAATGCAAGTCCAACAAGATAAATTTTAGATAAGGCTCTTCAATATTTTTAATAATGTATTATTAGTTAACTATTGCAAATTATTAATACTGAAATAAATTAAAAAATTAACATCATATCATGATATATTTTGTATTAAGATGAGAATATTTGTATTATATGTTTCTTTAAATTTATATATTATGTAGAATAAATTAGTAGACAATCATAATATATTTTTTTTATCATGATTATTATCATTAATATTCGATGCTCATCTTACTAGTCATCATACCTCCTATCTAAACTATCTAAAGAAAAATTGTTGGACATACCTTCACATGATGCATATTGCTGATTAACATTTAATACACATTATATTGATCTTTTAATTTCCCCTCTTATTTTGAATGCACTTAATCTATTTGTGCATGTACTACATTTTTTAGCAATGCTAAAATAATACTCCCTCTAAAGTACAATATTCCAACACATAATAATAAGATTATATTTTTCATAGTAATTAAACTTATCTTTCATAATAAAATAACATTAAATTAAAATAAGTCTAAATTTTATGAATGTAAATTTAGTAATCTTTAAAGATTAGCATAAGCAAACTTGTATCCATAAAACACAACCCTACAAATATAACACCACATAAGTGATGATGTAAGATTAAAATAAAGCATATAATTGAGTGCATATTTATTAACCACAATAAATGTAAGATAATCAATTGCACATGACAAATAATTTATGCTTCAAGTAGGAGCAATTGGATTATTAAGCACAATCATAACGGTTTACTCAATCACTAGAGAAAATGAAGCATTCAACTTATAACTAAATGAACATTTAAATATACAAAATAATTTAGTAAATATACTAGATTCAAACTATATAATAAAATCTTATAAACACAAAAATGTGCATGTGATTTGACATCTTACTGGCTTATGTTCATACTGCATTAAATTAGAGTTCACTAACTCTCATTTACTTGCAAGTTAGCCAACAAATTAGTACAATTAGTACACCATCTTTAAAAGCGAAGAGCACTCACATCTTGATATAATAAAAGCACCAAAACCCAATTTTTACAATCAATGTTTCTTTTATGTCCTTTAAGTGCTTGGTTAGCCTAATCTAAGTAAATATTATTGTTGGCCTCATTTTTAAAGAGGTTGATACCTATCCCTATCCTAGTACTTAGGATTTAATCCTAGATTAGGGGCTTCCTCACCTAAACCCTTAAGATAGTTCCTTAATGCTTAAGTGGGCACTAGTCCCAAGGTTAAAATCAAAACAAACAAACTAAAATTAAAATCAAAATTAAGTTGAATGGAATTCAAAACTCAAAGCTAAACTAAAACTAAACTAAAATAAGAACCTAAGGTTATACTTAGATTAAGCTACTAGACCTCCATAGGACCTAACAAAGTGTAAATATGGTAGGATAATTCAAAAATCCCTAAACCCAATAAAATCAAATAAATTTAAGAGACTCATTTAAATTTTAAATTAAAGCCTAATTGACTCCTAATTAGGTTAATTGGACTACTTAACTTAAATTGTCCTATTTGGGTCCTATTGAATAAAAATTCAAACTAAAGTCAAATCTAATCAAAATTAATTTAATTTAAATATATTTAATAGTTAGAGTTGTTATTTAGACTTAATAAAACTCAATTCAAGTTTAATTGAGGTTTAATTTAGCTTATTAGGCCATTTGTCCCAAGCTTACCACTAGGCCGAAATCATATCTAATCAAAAATTAAATCAAGTGCAACTTTTAAAATGCTTAAAATCATCATAAAAATTCAATTAAAATAAAATTGAAGCTAAACTAATGCCCAATTTGGTCAGTTGGATCATTTGACTCAAGTTGACCCAAATAAACCTTATTGAGCCAATACTCAACTAATTTAAAATTTGTTGACCTCATTTTTAGAATGAGTTCTCAACTCCTTCATCTTAGACATAGGACTCCTCTTAGACACTAAGAGTTTCCTTAGTCTTAAGACACTTCTAGTGATTAGGTGAACACCGACCTAACCTAGAGACTTAGAAGAGTTAGTCAATAGGTCATGCCTTGGGGGTGTTAAAATTTGCCTACCCAGCTTGAACCAACTCCTCACTTCCTTCCTTCAAGTCGAACTCCAAATCAAGTCTAAACTAACTCCAAACTTGAAATCAAATTAGCTTCAAACTCAAATTAATTCCAACTTGATGGATTTTCTTAAACTCAAAATCAATTCCAAATGATTGAAGCTTATGATTGAAATCTAAATCCTAAAAATCTTTCCTAAGTCACTTTGATTCTATCTTATGGACTTAGCTTCAAATCAAATCAAAAATTCAAATTCATTTATATTCTCATATGTACTCACAAATATATATGAAATATATATGAAATATATATGAAATATAAATTCAAATATCCCAAAATCAATTCAAAACTCAAATCCAAATTCAACCAAAATTCAACCTAAGCCTTTCAAGTCAAAATCTTGAACTTAGCCAAATCAAATTCAAATCAAGCCAAGCCCTTGATTTTCCTTCATGATTCAATCAATCCTTCAATCATGAACCCAAATATAAACATAAACTTCAATCATCAAACCAAAAATAAATTCAAAAATCAAACCCAAGTCAAACTCATGTTCACCCTTTGAACTTGAAATTGTCAAATGAATCAAAACTCATTTGACTCCAAACCACTTGCAAATGGATTTATATTTCAATCATTATATTTCAATCAAACTTGATTCAAGCCTTGATCAAGTCAATGAACATTTTTTTCAAAAAGTGACAAGTATCTCTTTTGAGCCAAATTCTAATCCTACCAAAATTGGATTGAACTAAGCCCAACTAAGCCTCACATTATGAGCAACAATCATCATGAGATGATCAATCACTCAAATTAGGTCAAACCAAGTCAAACCAAAGGGTTGACCAAAGTCAACACTTAGACAAAATAAAACCTAAACTAGCCAAAATCTATCATATATCAAATTGATTGAAACCATTGATCAAAACACATTCATGATCAATGTTTGAACTTCACTAAGTCATGAGCCTAACAGCCAATTGTCCACTTGACCCAAGTTGACCCAACTTGACCTAAAAAAAATCAAAATGTCAAAACTTGATCTAACCCAAATTGATTGAAAACAATGGGTCAAGTTTATTTCAAATCACTTTTGAACTTGACCAAAGCCTCAATTAACTACCCAACCGAACTTTGAACCCAACTCAACCTAAAAGGTCAAGTTGAACCAAAATCAAATTAAACCAAAATTGATTGGAAACAAAGATACCAATACATTTCATGTGACCAATGAAACCTAAACCAACCCATGACCTAACCTAAATTGGTCAAATGAGTAAAATTGCTCAACTGACCAATTTGACAAATAAACTCAAATTAAATATAAATCAAATTGAACTAAACCAATGATGTGAAAACATTTCAAATGGACATATGAACTTGACCCAACCCTTGGTTTGACCCAATTTGACCAATTGGTCAACTTGACCCAAGTTGACCCATTTTGACCTAAATGGGTCAGCATGAGCCAAATTACATCAAATTAATTCCAAATTCATTGAAACATGGCACAACCCATTTATCAATCATACCAAACATACTCAAACTGAAATCCGAGGCAAATGACCATTTTACCTCTAGGTCAAGGAGTAACATATGGCCAATTCCACTGAATTTGATATCCTTCCCCACTTGGCACTCTCTTAGTGGATCAAGTGGACACTAGTGAGCATGGTGCACTTGACCCATTGGGTTTGAGTCAGCCAAACCCAACCAAAGGTCAAAATTGACCACTCACTTGAAAACAAGCACATGGGAATCACTCTCACACCTTGTTTTGGACATGGCAACTTCAATACCCCCTCTGGCCAAAATTGAACCACATGCAACCCTGAACGGCCTAACAAACCCATTGAATAGGGTGAATTGGATCAAAATGGCAAAGGGAAGCTAGGTCGTCCAATTCACCTAGGGGGAGATATACTCCCCCTAATCTCATTTCATTTTCACGGACTCTCACTATCGATTGAAGATAGGAAACTCGGAACAAGCATTTGCAAGTTTCCCCAAGCTTCCTAGAGCCATCTCCAATTTTCCTCTTCTCAATTTCTTCAAACCAAAAATAGGGGAGCTCCTTTGAATTTACAATTCATCCAATACTCAATATCAAGCCAATTCATCCTTTAAGCACCTTGAGGGGACTTAATCGAACTCATTCCAAGCTTCATCCAAGTTCTCCAAGCACGGGAGAGGGAAGGTAGACCAAGGCCGAACCCATCACCTGGTCAGAAGGATCTACTCCTCAACCCCTCAAAACTTCAAGCTCAACTAGATGAAGCTACCTCGATGAATTGGAGTGCTAGTGATAGCCACCAGCGAGGTATGCCCTCAACTCAAGCTTAAAATAGGGAGTGTGTGGTCCTTTGTAAAAGAAATTTTTACCTCATGCAAAATTGACTATTGGATTTACTTGTGCTTGCTCTTAGATGGTGTGGGTTGAGTTTGAGCTCAATCCGAGCTCAATCGAGCTCAAATCTTGCCCTAAGGGACAGACGGTCTTTGTCTCCAGCAGGCGAGCTCAGGGATGGATCATGTCCACATTTTGGATGGACAGTCCTGATCTCTAATTTAATATCTTAAGAACCGTGGGCTCGATCTCTACCATTTGATATCTGATTGGATGATCTAGAGAGAAAGCGCATAGCGCCGCCGCTGATGCAGCTTCAGATGTGACAACTTAAATAATCAATCCCATTGTGCCACATGGAAAGCACGCACTGCGTCAGCGGTCCACGTGGTGCTGACGAGATTAGTTAATAATTAGGGATTTTAATTAATTTTTAATCACTGAATCTTCAAATATTCATAACTAAATATAGAAAAATCAGAGAAATACAAAATAAAATGCATTGTGAAGATAATTCAAATGGGAATAACAATTAATGATTTTGAATAGTGATATAATCTAGGTTTTACTGGAAATTTAATTATGTTAATTACTCTCTAATTATCCCACTAATTAATTCTAAACTTCTCATGTACGTTTAGTGGAATGACTTTTGTCTCCCTTAATTTTCTTGGGATTTATTATTGGTTTAATTAGGGTAATTACTTGGTTCATACCTAATTACCCTCTTAATCAATTAAATAATTAATTAACCTTTTAAATAGTGATAAATCCATTAATTAAGTTTGCTAATCATGTTAGAACAAGGAGTGGACTTGGGGAAAGAGATTAGGGTTCTTTCCCATATCTTCTTTTCCTAAGTTTATTTCATTTGAATAAAAATCTAATTAAGGTAAAAATTAATTAAATAACTTTAATCACTTAATTAAATGGCTTAATTAATCAAAGTTTTAAAATCAAATCAATCTAAACTTAATCATTTTTTTCTTGGGTAGGTGCTTAGGTGTTCAAAAACTTAAGTAACTTAAGGAAACCAAAATCCAACCCACATGTGTGGGAAGGGTTATGAAAGTACTTAAATTAAACCTTTTAGCTTAATTAATCACTAATTATGAGCTAATTGCATTATGCCCTTTCTTTCATAGGTGCATTTAAATTTAAATTCTTGTGTAATTTTATGTCATATATTGGCTCATAATTATTTGATTAAATATGTTAAAGTTGTGTAGGTAAGGAGTAATTAATGAATTTAATCT
This sequence comes from Cymbidium sinense, assembly GCA_021442155.1. NCBI lineage: Eukaryota > Viridiplantae > Streptophyta > Magnoliopsida > Asparagales > Orchidaceae > Cymbidium > Cymbidium sinense. The sequence goes on along the minus strand of CM038232.1, from coordinate 92,684,765 downwards.
ACACCTTAACCTAACCAAAGAAGAAAATCAATCTAATCACCCTAAAAATTAAACTAAAATAATACACATATGTGGGAATTGGTTAGGACTAGCAAACCTTTTCACATTTCTTTAATCCAAATCAAACTCAAAATAAAACAAAAATCTCTTTAAAATAATTTTGGTTTGCTTTAAATAATCTTATTTATAAGATTATATTTAGGAATTAATTAGGGTGAATGACTTTACATGCTTTCATCATTTTATTTCTTTCCTAGCATGCTAAATGTGTATGTCATATGAAAATCATGCATTCATGTCTTTTAAAATCAAATTAAAATGAAATGTTTCCTTTATGTCAAATTGCATGTTTTGGCTAAACTAAGAATATGAATGACTATTATCACTATTAAATATAAAATTATTTTAAAACCTATGAATTAAACATCAAAACTAAAAGGTATGCTATTTATAATTATTTATGAACTTGCAAATGAATAGTATAAAATGTGTTATGTGATTCTTCCTCTCTTTCTTAACATAGAATTGTATAGGATTTGCAAAGTGTATAGTCTATTTGAAAAGGACATAACACTTGCTTAAATAAATTCCTATACACTCCTATGTCATGACTTAAGAAGGGATTCCACATCACACATAAAAACTAAACAATCAAACTAAAACCAAACAAACATAAACTTTTGCATCTTTCTTTTTCCATTCATTTCTTTTTGTACATGCACATGTATTTAAGAAAAGTGGTATATTAGTCTGGACAACCCTGAGATTGTGAAGCTTTAAATAGCCCTAAGTAGGTCTTGTACCTTACACCCATGGTGCTAATAATGTCGTATTCACTTATGTCTTTTATACTTGTAAATGTGCATTTGAAAAATGGATAAAATAATCACTCTTTTTCTACTTAATAAAATCATGCATCATGAAGCATCCAAATTTCCTTAAACAAATTCTCTTAGCATTCATCATTAAGGTGTACTAAACATTTCCATTTGTATGTATATGTATGCTTAGGATTAATCCATAAGCATGTTACACACGTTGGGAAAGAAATGAAGTGTTGTGTGTTTTGTGATAGTATTTCACTTTACTTAATCTTAAAATGTCTTTCTTTTTGAATATGTTTATTTAGGGAAAATCTAAATTTAGGATTAATTAAAACACATAATAAAACATTCACTAAACAAAAATTAAACATGAATCTACCTTAGAAATTACTTAAGGTAGGGAGGAAAGAGAAGTTCTCTTCTCTTTACCTCTCTTTACAACACTTAGTAATTAATTGTAAGTTCATTCAAACCTAATCAAATCACAAAATAAAAATAAACCAAATCAATTAAAACACTTAAATGAAACCACCTTCTAAGTCGAAGAATTTCACATTTAGAAAATTCCAACCTTAAAGCCTAGATAAACATACCATACAAACCTCAAATGGCAAGCACATTAGGCAAAGTCACCACTTCTAGCTTTAGGTTAGGGTGGTGCATGGTTTGATGTTTGCTTTTGTTTTATGATATATTATTTTAGTCTAGATAATATGGTGTATGTGCGTAGACTGAATGGTAGGATGATTTAGTATAATCATTGTCTTCTGTAGGGGATTGTGCTTAAGGGGCACTGTAATAAAAATATAAAATTGCTTTTACTGTATAGGTGCTTATACCCCTAAGCATAACCTAAAATAGGCCAAGTGGACTTGGTTACCCATATTTGGGGTGGTAAGTCTAATTTATACTTATACATGCTTGGGATTGTATGGTTTGTTTAGCTAATCTTTATTTTGCAAGTTTTAATTAGATTTCTTTTTTCTCATTTTTATGTAATTTTATAATTAGGATTTTGGAATGATTGTTATGGGGGATTAGGATGAACATTGGTCATAATATTACATCTTATGTATCATGTGAAGCCTTTGGAGCAACCAAATTCTAGCCATCCAAAAGAAGGAAGCAAAATAAGAAACAAGAAACAAGAAATAAGAAAGAAGAAATGAAGAATGAAGACCTCCATAACAATGAATTCCTTCTTGATTGTAATTTATTAATTTTTAATCTAGGTTGAATAAGGGTAAAGCACGGCTACCCAATTTCTTTTCAGATTTGTGTTGTGCAGCCCAACCACAAATGACTTTTTATTTTTTTGTGCTAGCTTTATAAATTGATTGATATTTATTTAGCTTATGCACTAAGATGGGATCTTTTTCTAATTTATTCCTTACTTTGATGTATGGCCTGGATGATGATTAGGCTCTTAAAAAATAAATTTTCTATCCAAATAATCAATTCAAGCTAAAAGTAAAGCAACTCATAACCTCACCTAAAGCCTAGGTTATAAATCAAGATAAAAGAATTAGCAACCTTAGTTGGATGTTGTATTTCTTTTCTCACATCATGCATAAAAAGCACATTATTTCACTCTTGATTGGAGAGCTTTCACCTTTGTCAAAGAACTTGGCTTGACCTTTGAGAGCCATGGTGGAAACACACCTCCTTATCTTGTTGATTTTAGCCCATAATCTAATTTCTCATGCATTAGGCATATGAATCTTAAAGCCCGTTCAAATTGATTGTCCAAAAATAAAAATAAAAATGTAATTAAATTTATATTAGATTTAAGTCATTAAATCATACCCTACATGATCTAGTCTCTTAGGGAGTGTGTTTAAGGACTTAGTCTCTTTTTAAATAAACAATAACCTAGCTATCTTGCAAAAGCATATGACTTGCCTACATGTATTTAAAATCATAGGAGGAGTTAATTGGCCACCCCTGCAGAGGTAAGTCTACAAGGGTGGTTTATCCTCTCTTATGGAGGTAAACCAAATACCCTATTTTCACCTTAGATTTAGGTCGTGCTTTTGGCCCTCACCAAAGCTCCATAGATTTAAGTTTAGAGGTTGCTACTTCCCTTTGTGGGCTACGAGCATGAATCCTTACCTCTTAGGAATTTCCATGACCTTGTATCATGGAATTGTAAGTCCTAGATTTTTAATAAAAAATTAACTCAAATGAATCAATTCAATTTCAAAAATATAAAGCCCAACCATAGGATAGTTTGGGATGCTTACTAGGCTTCTTAGTATCTTAAGCATCTCTTACTTATCTCCATTTGGCTTTGATAAGAACTCCCTTCTCTTGATTGATCCCACTTGACTTTCTAATAAATCAATCGATTGATAGTCCTACCTTTCAAAATCTTTAGAGACAATGATCATTTACCTTAATCTAGATTATTCCTAAGGAATCTTGTTCCTTAAGATGTAATTAACTACAGGGGCTTGCCCCTGTAGGGAACTTAACAAACCTAATTTAAGATAACCCTACTTTACTTTTACATGTAAAGTAGGGGAAGAATCTATGGTACATTCCAAAGATCCATAGTCCTTAGGAGTCCTTATTGAGGTGATTAGGTCCATTGTAGGGTGGTGACTCCTATCTTTTGAGATAGTACACCTCTCCTCAATGTCATACCCGATCACCCTAATAAGAACATCTACAGATCTATATGGTGTCCCAACAAGGTGTTATATATTTTTATTTTCATTTACTCCTCTTTCCTAAAAAGGGGGATAGTTGAAGGCCAGAATATAATAATTAATTTCACCATAAAATTCAATTAAATTAGAATTTTCAATTCACTTAAAATACTTAACTAATTTTAATTCAACCCTTCCTGGGATATAATAGAACAAATTCACCCAATTGGGTCACCTTGAGCCAAATTTATAAAGTCAATTAAATCCCAAAATTTTCAGTTGGGCTATAAAACTCAAATTTGGCCCATTAGAGTCAATTTGAGTCAACATAGGCACAAACCAAATTTAACCCAAATTATACCTTTTCCAAACCATAAATAACTTAAATCTCAAAGAATATAATCAAATCTCCTCAACCAAGTGTTAAAAAGAGAGTTAACACATGAAAAATAAGATAAAATTAATTTTATATGCAATTTAAATCACAACCATCAAAGGAAACTTCATGACCGCTTCTTCCTAATTCCTCACCTTGGAATTGACTTGAGCATGTTGACAACAAGTTTCCAAGCACTCTCAAGCCACTCCATAACTTCAATTAATGGTGGTATGGTTGGCCAAGTTCAAAACCCTCGCCTTAAGCACTTTTAAACCCTTTTGACACTCCACACACCTTCTTTAGCTCTTAAAAAGAAGAAATGAACATTCTTTCACCTTTCACGACTACAAAACACCTAAAATTGACCAAGCTCCAGTGAGGGGCAGTTGCCTTTGGTGTTTAAAGCAATACATATGGAGGCAAGAGAAAAATTCATAACAAAGCTTCCTCTCAACCCAATGAATGTTTTTCAATAAAATAATCCACTCAACAATAGGTTAAGTGAGGTTATCAACTCAAACCAGAGCCAAGCCCTAAGTGTTGGTCTTTTATGAAGTGAAATCACATGAATCTAAGCTAAGAAAAAACTATAAAATCCTATTGCAATTTCATTTTGAAACTGTAATATGAAAATCATGAAATTTTGATGTGAATCACTAGAATTTTGGCTTACCTAAAAAATGACCCTTTGCCAATCTTGGGGTGATGATCTCACATATGTTTCTTTTGATTGTAGCGAATGGTTGAAATTAAATCACATAGATCTAATTTAAATCCCTTTAAGGTTGTGAGATTAGTCTCAACCATCTAATATTTAATTAGATGTTTGAGAACTATCCTACATGATTCTTCATCTACATGGATGTTGTGTGGTCCATTGATGCGCAACATGCAAAAGTGCACCCCATTAGCCGCTTACATGGTCAAGTAGAAAATTAGGGGATTTAGGTGTTTAAAATTTACCAAAAAAAGTTTGAAACTTTAAAAAAATTACAAAGTCATGCCTGCAAATTAGTAGTTGGATTTTGCATATTCGAGAGAGGCCAGACAATGTGGGAAGAGTGACTCATGTAGGTTGGCAGTTAACAAGTCATGTCTGCAAATTAGTAGTTGTACTGCATGCTAAGATGGTGTATTTTAGAGAAAGTCCGTTGGTATCTTCACAGAATGGGCGTGATGATGATCAGTGTTGGAGAGGATTTAGGTGAAAAGCATTCAACATGAAAGTGTTTAGAACTCTTGATCTATAAATAAATAAATAAATAAACCAATAGAGTGACAAGCTAGTCTACACAAAATGCAATTCGACGTTACCCTTCATGATAGATGAGCCCACTTGGACCCATCCGAACACACATATGAGCTAATGTCCGAGGCCTGTTGATTATAACAATAATAATCTTAACTCCTCTCGACAAGTCACTTGAGACAAGTTGCTTGGGATGGATCCCAACACTATGCCACTTTCTTAATAATTGCACAAACCTGACTTTGGCCTCTTCATCAAGTTTCAAACTATCTCACACCCTTGACCCATGTTGCCCTTTGTTTGGTCACTTACCCTCCCAATTGCTTGAGATTGACTTGCCCTTGACAAGTCCCAAACTAACATGCATACCTTTGTTGGCCTCCATGCATGCGCCATAAGTCATGTTGAGCTCACAGGATGAATTCGACGAGCTTTGGCATGCAAATCAGAGCTAAAATGTACTATTCATCACCAAAATTAGTTGAAATGACCTTCGATCGACTAACAAGCTTCGTCATCATGTTCAGAATGTCAAAATTGCTCATAATATACTTATTGCACAATTTGATGGTTGACTGATTAAGAAGAGGGGTTGTCAAAGTGCCTACACACATATCAAGATCAGGAAGCTGCAATGATGCCCAAATAATCTCCATTCGTGAAATTGATCAACCTTTAGTGTTGAAATATCAAAACCTATCAAATGAGACTATCTACTCTCAATTCGGATGAGTATGCGTGAATATCGAGCAATCGAATATAACAACATGCAAATCAAAGATGTAATGCACTAGGCATTACCAAAATTAGTTGAAATGACTTTCGATCAATGAACGAACTCCGTCATTGCATTCAAAATATCAAAATTGATCAGAATATACATCTTGTACAATTCGACAGTCGACCGATCAAGAATGAGGGTCGTCGAAGTGCCTATGCGTATATCAAGGTCAAGAAGCTGTGATGATACCCAAACGACCTCTGTCCATGAAAATGATCATGTCGTTAGCATCAAAATATCAAAATTTATCAAATGAGACTGTTTACACTCAATTTAGATGAGTCTGTGCAAATATCAAGCGATCTAAAGTAATAACATGCAATTTTGAACTAAAATTGACCTCGATTCGACACTGACTTGAACCAAATGGCCTCTGATCACAAAATGGACTGTGTCGTTGCGTTCAGAACATCAGAATAACTTAAGATCGATATATATATTATCTATATGATAATGTCGGTGCAAAAACTCAAATTATGCCTAATTAAATAATAATAATAAATCTTATAAATACCCTTCTTATCAACCTAACCCTAATTTCTATTCTCCCCAAAATCCCCATCTCCCCTCTCGCTCTCCTCGAGACAAGACCACATGCGATCTCCCTCTCCGCCTCTCTCACAAAGAGAAGGGAAGCATCGCCAAGGTAACGCACGTTATTTCCTCGCACTGCAGCACATGCAAGACCCACACACACCATCACACCCCAGCATCCTGCACCACAAGTGTGCCCATGAGCCTCGGTGCGTGCTCACCGTAAGTCTGGTTGATATATAAGTACTGTGACGCATCTTCTTGAAGCTGCCAGAATGTTGTTCTTGCTTGCATGTGTATAAGTACCCAGCACGCCTTTTCTTGGCATGGGAAAATATTTATTTCAGTAGGTACTTTAGAGCCCCATACATGCCTTTCTTGGCATGATGGGATGGCGCATTCAAGCCGTGGTTTATACCACTCATACACGTCTTTCTTGGCATACTAGGCAGGCCCATCATACCTGGAATAGCCCTCTACACGGGGATGATGTCGGAATACTGCCAAACTTTTACATCGACAGGGGGGGCTACATAGCTTGACATAAAGCCATACCATAATATAAAATTATTGTTTGAACTAACATTGCAGGTGTATAAGTACTCGTACTCGCCTTTCTTGGTGTGGCGGAGAAATCTGTTTCAACATCTACCTCAGAGCACCATACATGCCTTCTAGGTATGGTGGGATGACGCATTCAGGCTGTGGTTTATACCACCTATACACGTCTTTCTTGGCATGATGGGCAGACCCAACATACCCGAAGTAGTCCCCCTACACTAGGACAACGCGAAAATGTTATCAAACTTTTACACTGATAAAAGGCATAAACAACTTAATAAAAATTGCACTATAAAGTTAAAATTAATATTTTAACTTGACATTGCAAGTAATAAGTATATGTACACGCCTTTTTTGGCATGGTGGGGAAATATGTGTTACATGCACGTGATTCAGAGACTCATATATTTCTTTCTTGGCATGGCGGAATGACGCATTCAATAACGCTGTTTACATCACCTATATATTTTTTCTTGACATGGTGGGTAGGCACAACCCCCATGTTGTAGCCCTCTATGTGGGGATGACGTCGGGAGGTTGTCGAAATGATGTTAAAATTTTATCTAAAATTATAAACTTCCAATAAAACTCAATCAAAATAGTCAACACTACTCAAATCTCTAAAGTTAAATCAATTTTAAATTAAATAACCCGTATGAGCCTCGACACTATGCTGAATGCTTAAGCTTAGTGTCTGAGGATGCTACGCGGGTTGATTCCCAATTGGATCTTAGGATCTGGTCCGGATTAACAAAACCAAAAAAAATCAAATAATAATATTATTAGAATTTCAACCAAATAAGACATCTGAGAATCTAATTCTATCATATGATAGTAGATCCGATCCTCTATTATTAAATTAATAGAGTCGACAAGATCTGAAATAATGAAACAATAAACTACCCCGATGATGGCTGTGTTGAATGAAGATTTCAACCGGTAGGGATACTTCCATCAAAATATAATCATAATTTCATATCAAATTAATTGAAATTAAATATCAATTCAAATCTGAAATCTAATATATTATTAAGCTCAAAATGGCTAAATGAAAATCATCAACCTAAAGAACTTAAAGCTAAAACTCAATCCACCTTACGCAATTGTTTATTGAAGACGACAAATTAAGGAAAACTCTAGTTCACGAAGGAGCCAGTATCAAATTAAGTATTCTATTATGTCCACTCTCAATCAATCTCATGCTAGTAAGGATGTGTCCTGGGTTTGGCCAATAGCTCCAAATATGATACGTTATGACCGTAATCCTCCGACGGGTAGCAGTCACCAAATGACACCATTATATCACAGTCACAACTGTAACCCGTATGATCCCAAATGGCTCTATCCTTTCAGTTGTGAATCATAGTATACACTTGATAGGGCAAAAAGCCCTATGTTAGCTAAGGTAGACTTAAACTTATCTCTTTAGACAAATACCACCCCAAGTCTATAAGGATTACTTGGACGACGCAACCTGTGGTCAGACAAGGATCCTTCACGTTAGGCTATACCTTTATAGATGAGATCACGATGGGATGAGGAACTAGAAGACATCATCGCAACCATCATCTTAAGTAATAATTTCAAAACCAATGCCATTATATGTATTTACAATTTAATGACTAGCCTTCTAAATTCTCTCTCAATTTGAGAGGTAATTAACTTTTTTTCTAATTTAAATCTAAAGTCCTCACAAGGCAAAATTTTGGGTAGTGTTATCTACTATTCCATTCTAAAAAATTTCAAAGACTCATAATCACTCTCTTAATCAAGAGGTGAGTGACTAATTTTCGAGCCCACATCATCTTTATTTTTGTTCAAGAAATAGAGCTTATTAGTCTTTAAGTCATCTTAAGTACTTTTAAGGATCTCTTCTAACTCCCATCGATTTCCATAGTAGAAATTACTTCCTTTATATTCTATCTTTTCGCTAGATCCTAGATTCAAAACATTATACCTAATTATCATTTTAATATTGATTAATGACTTTCAAATTTCCAAGACATTATTTTTTTGTACTCTTGTTAAGCTTCTTCAAATATTCCTCAAAGATTTGAGCTTTTCATTTATTTCAAAGAATCTATAATGATGACAACAACAAGCCTTTATCCTACTATTGGCTATATGAATCCTTTTTTCATGTCTTATGTCAAATTCTCATTTAATTCTAATAAAAGTAAGATTATTTTTTATCTACCTAATCAAGTCTTCTTAGATCTATCTCACCTTTCAAACATATTCACCTTACCTTTTGAAAGAGGTCTCAAGTATCAAAATGTTTTTTTTAAGTTGTATATTTTAATATAACTCATTTTTATTACTTTTAAAAGAATTTTATATCCAATATAGAAGTTATAGTCCAATAAAGTAAGGTGGTTGTGATATAAAGTGGTAATTAATCTAAGAAACAAACATAGAATATTTTTTATGATCTAGTGCACCTTTTTTCTTTGAAGCCATGGACTAAGAGAGAATAAGTACTTTTGAGAATATAACTTAGGGGCTGTTTAAGATCAATTTTATTTTCTATTTTTATTTTTACTTTTATAATATTTTAAAATATATTTATTTAGAGTATTTTTATGTGATTTTATTTTTTTATTTTGAATATTCTTATTTAAAAATACTCAAACTATCTAAATGATATTTTAAGTATTTTAAAATAAGTATAATCAAACAGATTTTATTTTAAGCAAAACAAAATAAAATGAAATAAAATAGAAAAATAAAAATAAAAGTGATCTTAAACGGCTCTTCATCTCACTTCAAGTGTGCCGTACTTCTAAGCCATCAAGGTGATGCACAAAAGTTTCCTCGAAGAGAATGTGTGGATGAAAAAATAATTCAGTGTTCTTTCTTTTATTAGAAGTACAAAAAAAAATTGCTGTGGAACCATTAAGATTTTGAAATATTGAGCCTCGGCTATAATTTCGGTTGCTATGATGCAGGAAGCGGCTCTTTGATATGATCAATGACCTACCTACTGTATTTGAAGTTGTGAGTCGAAAGCATAACGCAAGAACTTAGCTTATCGCAGTAACAAAAGTAAACCAATACCAAACCGGTAATGCAGGACTTTACATTCACCATATGCCTTCTCTACAATTCTACCTTTTCTTTCTTTTTTTTCAAAATTTTAATGCTTTAATCAAGCTAAACTTAATCATGTGTTGCCCGTTGATGTTTTTACCTCACAAGAAAAATAAATATTTAACCTTTTGTTAGTCACAATCAGTATACTTTTCAGTTGTTCACTGGGTTGATTCATTGTTATTAAACAGTGGCAGGTATTAAGTGCATTCACATAATCACAAACGAGCAATTCACACCATATTGAAAGCATGCCATAGACATAATGTTTAATTTTAAGTGTATAACACACAATTATTATATATTTATATATCTAATACCTAAATTTTAATCTTTATATAAATATTATTTAAATTTTTAATATTATATCAAAAATAGTACTATCATTAACTTCAAGTGATAGAAAAAAGTATTTTATTTATAAATATCAAATTTTAGATATTAGATATATAAATATATAAAAGTTGTGTGCTATGCATGTAAATATGTAAATATCCCAATTTTTAAATGTCAGTCTATTGCTAAGGTTTACAGTTGTTTCTCCACTCAAATTTTGCCAACAAATTTTCATCTCCATTTCTCCATCTTCCTCTTCCTCTCTCTCTTTCAACAACTCTATCTCCACCTTTATTCCCTGTCTTTATCACAATTCCCCATCAACACTGAAGCCATTGAAACTTTAAAAGCGCTCTCCTTTCTCATCTCCTTGTCAAGAAAGTGTCATCCATATGTGACAAACATGTTTCACTAGTTACTTTATGACTTAACAAATTCTGAGTGCGAAGAAATTTCTTATATTTTTCTCAAAAGAGTGGCTTGAGAACCACAACTCAGAAAACTATAGCTTATTTGTCGATTCAACCTTAATTGTTATTGTGATGTAGAGGTATTCATCATATTTTTTGCTAGTATTTAGCAGCATGCATTAGAGCCTCATTTCATGAAGAACACTAAGGGATCACAGCAGCAAGAAGATGTGGATGAAGAGGAGGAAGAAGATGAGCATGCCGATGCCCTTTAAGGGGACTGTGGGGAAAATTATGGTTCGGTCGAGTTCTGGATATGCTGCGATGTCTGTGAAAAGTGGTTCCATGGCATGTGTGTTAAGATTACACCTGCAAAAGCTGAACACTTTTAGGGTTTAGGGTTGGAGTGATAGAATTAGTCTTTTAAATAAAATTGAATTGTCATTCATTTATCTTTTGTTGAGTGAAGTTTCATTCATTTATCTTTTAGGTCAAATTGAATTTTATAGTAATTTAAATTTGAAGAAGGCAGTTTAAACGGGATGAGAGTGATCATTTTGTCTAATGCTTAGACAAATACTAGCTCTTAGCTATAGGACGGCAAAATTCTTGAAGAAATGAACTAAATTATAGATGAAAGGAGGAATTGAGAATGGTAGATTGAAAAAATGACAAAATAATCAACGCTGCTTTAACTAATAAATTGTTTATGTCAAACCGCAAAATAGACAGTAGTGGCAATAACACTCAAAACAAATAATAATAATAGTTACTAAAATTAGACCAAATCAGAGAATTATTAATTGTAACATTTACTTAAGAGTCTGTTTGAAATTAATTTTAACATTTTTATTATTTTTAAAATATTTATTTGATGTATTTTTTATGTAACTTTATTTTTAAAACTATATCACAATATTTTTTAAAAACATTAAAAATATTTTTTGATTATTTTTAATGTTTTTAAAAGTAAGTATTATCATCAAATATATTTTAGTTTTAAAACTATGAATAAAATTAAATTAGAATTATATATATATATAGTGGTGATAATTATTTTTAAAAATAAAAATAAAAACACATAAAATTAAATCAAATAAATTTATTTTAAAAATAAGATTAAAAAAATATAAATATAAAATAATATTAATCACAAATAAGCTCTAAATTATCTCTTATTTGAGTAAATATTTAATTTTAAGTATTAGATATGTAAATAGGTAAGAATTCTGTGACATGAATCTAACTTTTTCTAAAAAATAATAATAAATCTAATCATTTGACAAAATTAAATGCTTAATACATATCCAGTCATATATAGAATGATATAAATAATATAATATAAAATTAATTGCATTTGCTCCCTCTAAATTTTCTTTTTGAATAATGATAAAAAATCACAAAGCTTATGATCTTGAAGATACAATCATATTTGATAATAAAGATCTTAATTTATCTGTCATGTAATATTTATTTAATATATTTGAATTTAAATTCATAAGAACACAGCAAAGATCTCCTCCTCAAATCCTATATACACAAATTCAATACTGGTACAAATAATACAATATGATTTAAGGTGGCAGGCCAGCACATAGTCTTGCTCTCTGAGCTTTAAGCTGATCAATCTCTGCTTGCGCGTTCAATGCTTCCTCTTCATTGTTAGCACGAAAATCCCTTAACAAGTTGGAGATTCTTCTATCTATGCTTTTGATCTGCTTAACCATTTCATCAAAACAAATTTTTATACAACATTTAGCTAGAAAATTTGGCAGATAGTAACAGATTGTAGAGAGAGAGAGAGAGGGAAGATGATTAACTGAACCTTTCGATGAGGCCATCGAGACATCCCATGCTTTCGACAAATTTTCTGGAGGGTGGTGGAGCAAATACGGAGTTCCTTTACTGCTTCAGTTATAGGAAGATGGAAGTAATCTGCCAGATCCTTTATATGCAGCTTTGCAGTTCTTTCTCTCTGACATAGATCAATGAGACAAAAAAAAATTTTTTTAAATTAAAAATTAAAAAGTAGTAACGTAGATGTTAAAAAAATAATAATAGTGCAGATTTTTATGAATTTTTTTTAGAATATTTGTAAAAAAAATATAATTAGTCATTAACTTATCACATTACTTAAGAGAAGGATCTCTGCAGACTCTGCTGCTCAAAATTCTGCTGCAGACTCTGCGGCTCAAAATTCTACTGCAGCCTCAAACGAAGCTCGTCCATAAGATTTGTATGTTAAACACAAGCCATATATCTTATTTTAAAATTTATGAATATTAGGGACAAACATACGTAAAACAATCAAAAATAAATAAATTAACTAAGCTTGAAGTAAAAAAAAATTCATTTTTATAGAACTTCACCTGCGCAGCTATTTCAGACTTTGAAGTTCTGCAAGCGCCATCATTAACTGTCACAGGCCTAAATTAACATAATCCTAATATCATGCAAAGAAAACCATAATTACATAAAAATAATAAAATTATGAACAAAAAATTAATAATAAACTTAATAATGCTTCCGCAGTAGTTAAACTAATTACACACTAAGATTTAAGATGAAGCTAATTAACCTGTATCAGCCGGCAAATGGAAATCGCCATTGCTCATTCTGGCGCAGAGGGCGTCGAAGAAGGCGGAGACAGAATCATGCGTCATTATATACTTATCTCGCAAACGGAGAAGGCCATAATCGGTAACTGCTCACTCGATGCTAAGCGATGGAAAAATTAGATCAAGTCAAACAAAGAGTTTTATTTTATTATTATTATTTTTTTTTTTTTTTTAAGATTAGCTACAGCAAAATATGATTATAATGCATATAATAAACAAAATTTATTTATTTTCAGTTTTTTTTTTAAGATTTAAATTGCAATTCCTTGCTATATTTGTTAGATGATTTATATAATATAACAGTCTTTATATAATAGTATATTAAGGATACATGTTTCATATTATATTATTATTATAATAAATTATAAATATAATGTAAAATACTGATAGATTATTCACTGATACTATGCATTTTTATACTTTTTATATTTCATGCAAAATATTATTGTGTGGAGTGTGGTGGATTTTGATTGTCTTAACTCGAGGAGGAGCACTCCAAAGCTATATACATCGGATTTGATGGAAAAGATACCATGAAAATAATATGAAACATGTATCCTTAATATATTATTATATAAAGACTGTTATATTATATAAATCATCTAACAAATATAGCAAGGAATTGCAATTTAAATCTAAAAAAACTGAAAATAAATAAATTTTGTTTATTATCTGCATTATAATCATATTTTGCTAGCTAATCTTAAAAAAAAAAAATAATAATAATAAAATAAAACTTTTGTTTGACTTGATCTAATTTTTCCATCAAGCTTAGCGATCGAGCTCGAGTTGGGTTTCCTTACCGATTATGGCCGCTTTGAGATAAGTATATAATACGATTCTCTCCGCCTTCTTCGACGCCTCTGCGTGAGCAATGGCATTTCACTACAGGTTAATTAGCTTCATCTTAAATCTTAGTGTGTAATTAGTTTAACTACTGCGGAAGCATTATTAAGTTTATTATTAATTTTTTTGTTCATAATTTTATTATTTTTTATGTAATTATGGTTATCTTTGCATGATATTAGGATTATGTCAATTTAGGCCTGTGACAGTTAATGATGGCGCTTGCAGAATTTCAAAGTCTGAATAGCTGCAGGTGAAGTTCTATAAAATGATTTTTTTTTTACTTCCAAGTTTAGTTAATTTATTTATTTTTGATTATTTTACGTATGTTTGTCCCTGATATTCATAAATTTTAAAATAAGATATATGCTTGTGTTTAACATACAAATCTTAAAGTTGGACGAGCTTCGTTTGAGGCTGCAGTAGAATTTTGAGCCACAGAGTCTGCAGCAGAATTTTGAGCAGCAAAGTCGGCAGAGATCCTTCTCTTAAGTAATGTGATTAGTTAATGACTAATTATATTTATTTTACAAATATTCTAAAAAAAATTCATAAAAACCTGCACTATTATTATTTTTTAACATCTACGTTACTACTTTTTATTTTAAGATTTGCAATTCCTTGCTATATTTGTTAGATGATTTATATAATATAACAGTCTTTATATAATAGTATATTAAGGATACATGTTTCATATAAAATATATAGCCCAATTATTATAATAAATTATAAATATAATGTAAAAATACTGATAGATTATTCACTGATATACTATGCATTTTATACTTTTATATTCCATGCAAAGTATTATTGTGTGGAGTGTGGTGGATTTTGATTGTCTTAACTCGAGGAGGAGCACTCCAAAGCTATATACATCGGATTTGATGGAAAAGATACCATGAAAATAATATTATGGAGATATGTAACCACTAAATGTGAAACAATTACAATAAATTTGCACAAATAATGTAAATAATAAATTTTATTTAAATATAATAGAGTATGTAGTTCATATGCTTAGTAGGTTCCAACAATCCTTTATGTATTTGATTGAGTTTCATTAAAATTATATTTATTAGAAGAATATCGACACATTAGATATCAAAATTATAATTCATTCAAGTGTTTCAAATAATAAGATAAAATTTTATTTAGATGTTACCTTATAAACAGATCAAAATTGTTGGTGATTGAGAAGTTGTGTGGCAATGTTAATTACGAATTGAAATAATGATAGTTTTCGTACAAAATTGAATATAACTTCCAAGCTCCATATTTATCATATTTTGAAAAGTAATTTAAATAATGATATGAAAAGGCCTTACTCGAAGAAAGACTGCTCCATGGAAGAAGCAAAAGCCATCCACATTAATATAACTCCGTCCAGCGTCGCATGGTAAAACCTCCCAAGACTCCCATGTATAACCTCATATTCTTCACCCTGCAAATCCATTAACAATTCAAAATCCAGAGACAAACAAATAAAGAAACTTCTTCTTCGATTAATTCCCCACTCAGCTCTTTACACCATTCGAATGAACCACCTCTCTCAGAAAAACACACTCCCTGCAATCCAACGGCATCATCGGTGGCACACAACTGCCCTTTGCCAGCGCCATTTCTACGCTCTGCTCATTGGGCAAGTCCTAGTATGAGAGGTCCTGTGTTGAGACCTCTGCTTCGGGGAGCTCGTTCCCCGCTGCCGGTGCTGCCGGGGAGAAGTCGAGGAAGCGGAGGACATCGTCGTTGTCCTCGACGTCTTCGTGGTTGGGGATTGTGTTCGAGAATTTAACCATGGAGGTGATGGATTGGTGTCGTGGAGATTGAAGAAAAGTATCGCAGGCGGCGGCGGCGACGACGGCGAGGCGACGGCAAAGTGCCGTCGCCGGAGGGAAGAAAATTGGAGAGGGGAGAAGCCACAGTGGGAGTGGATGATGAGTGGGAGATGGCGGAAGGGGGTGAGAGATTGCGAAGATGATGAGTACTGGCGTAGAAGGGAGGGAGGATCGAGGAAGGAGAGAAGCGGTGGTTATAAAAGAGAGCCTTCAAGGTTCAAAAGGATTGGAAATTCTTCTATATTTAGAAGCCTTTCATAATTGTAATAATTAAGATATAATATCTTCCATATTTAGATGCAATAATTAATTATAATATCTTTCATATGTAGATGCAATAATTAAGATATAATATTTTACATATTTAGATGCAATAATTAAGATAAAATATCTTTCATATTTAGATGCAATAATTAAGATATAATATCTTCCATATTTAGATATAATATATTTCATAAAATTACAAATATATGAAAAACATATATATGATTAATATTGTAACCTGATTAATCTACTCAATTCTTGATGCACTATATATATTTTTATTTATATATATTTTGAAACTTTATATAATAAAATTCAAAATTATCCGGTCTCTAACTAGGATTTTAATAAATATGTAGTTAAAAAATAAAAAAATTGGGTTTTTGATATTTTTTTATAACCCAATTAAATGACTAAATACAATATAAGTTGAGATCACTTTTTTTTTATTTGATTCGAAATAAAATATATTTGATATTTATAATTATTTTTTAAAATATTAAAAATATTCAAGGATTATTTTAAATTTTTTTAAAATAATTTAATTTATTTAGAAAAATACTTAAAATAATATTAAATAAATATTTAAAAATAAAAAAATAGAAACACAAATAAATTGATTCAAATACCTAATTTTAAGATTTATCTTGATCGGCCAAAATTTCCTAGGCATAGTTGGCGGCGGTTCAAATAGTGCGATTTGAAGAATAAGCTGGCATATTTATCGCCATATTATTGTCTTTAATTATATACTTTAATTAATTGCCTAAGACACTTAATTTCCTTTGATATCAGGCTGATTCTCCAGCAGTATGTCCATGGAGGCACATGCATTGTACGTAGCTTTCAATTGAATAATTTACAGTGAGATTGGGGTGGCGGTATGGTCAAAAAACACAGTGGAGGTGCCTTTGAGATACGTTTTCGAGAATCTGCGTAGAAAAATTATATATTTTTTAATTTAATCTTGTAGAGTCCAGTGACTCTCAGAAGATGTGATTTGAACATTTTATAATAAAATTTTGAAAAATTTACATACATATCACATACCACGAATTCTTATGCATTTACATATTTCACATTTAAATTTGAATATTTACAACTTCTCTAAAAAGATTTCACTGAAAAAAAAACGGTGATATTTTTGATGTAATAATAAAGATTTAAGTGTTATTTAAGTAAAATAAAATGTGAAATATATAAATCATAAAATTTGCTGATATGTATGTAAATCTCCTAAAATTTTTAGTAGAAAAAGGGTGACATAGTTTATATAATTGTGATTGCAATAGATTATGTGTTTAAAATCATGTCTATGTTTTAGATTATGTGATTAATTTTTTTAGGATTAGGTGAGATTATACATAATGTTTAGGGATTTTTTTATTGTATGCTTATAGCTAATCTTAAAGTACTTTTTTTAGTATAAAATTAATTTTTTGATGTGTCACATATAGACAACTTAATCCAATAGTTCTTATGAATTTGATTGATTTGAACATGTGTGATAATCAAATTGCGTGTGTCGAGACACATATTTAGATTCAAAAATGAGTTTGGATACAATTTATTTAGTTCAATATTATGGCGTACTCGGTGTTGAACTTCTTTCCTACATGTGAAAAAACTATCATATACAAATTTCACGTCGAACTAATCGAATAATGAGATCACTAAAAATTGATCCGACATATTTTAGTTAATCTCATATGTAGATTTCTATGGTGCCAAATTCATTGCTTTTCCAATAATAACGATGAAGTATGTGAGTCAGATATTAATGTTGTAACTATACAACCTATGATTATATATAACAGACCCCACATAGTGGGATAAAGGCTTGTTGTTGTTATTGTTTTACATATGTTCAGAGGTTAGGTGACATATATTGATATATGCATGCTTTTTAGTTTGCTTTAAGGGCATTGGTGAGGTAAGCTTATGGAAATGTGAAAAATGGAATGATTTTGTAATATCTGCTGAGCATTAAACTAGTAATGAGTTGTTTTATTCTTTGTTTTACTCATTTGCTAGACAATAACTTTCTTTCCTAATCATACACTTGGGAGAGAGCATAGAACTATTTTACTGAATTTCTAATTTCCCATGGAATGTTTTGTTTTGTTTGTTTGTTCCTTTTTTGGAGCATCATAGGAAAAACTATATGAACAACCCGCAACTTATCAAAGATGTTATACATATATTCTAAAGTTGTAGAAGGGGCAAGCGTTCAGCTTCTTATGTGTATTTACCACTGTCTACAACATCCGTTATATAATGTTATTGGTTAACACTAAAAGTTTTCTTATTTAAAGTTTTATCACATGTACAAAAACTTGATCCTCCTTGTCAGTAAATTATTTATTTATGAATGCAGATGTTGGACGGATTGGTGTTGGCATCTATTATGATATTCGCTTTCAGGAACTGGCCATGTTGTATGCAACAAGAGGTTGACCCTTCATCATCATGATGATTGCTTATCTTTATTTTTTTTCTTGCTGCATGAATGCATTTTTGACCTCCATATATGCTACATGAGTCGAGTCAAGCCTATAAGTCAAATCAAGAACTTGGATGTAATAGTCATAAATCAAAGGACTTCATTGAAATCAATCAAAATGACATCCGATCAACAAACGGATTTTGTCATTGTATTTAGAACATCGAAATTGATCAGAATATAAATATTACACAAAATATAATGGTAAATTGATCAAGAGATCGACCAGTCAATGTGTCAATGTGCATATCAAAGTAGGAAGCTGCGACGATGTGCAAACGACCTCTATTCGTAAAATTGATAGTGATGATGTCCTAACTTAAAATTGCTATATACTTGTTGACCTCGCTTTTAAAGTGAGCTCTCAACTTTCTCATCATAGGTCTAGGACTCTTATAGACACTAAGAGTTCCTTAGTCTTAAGACACATCTGGTGATTAGGTGAACACTAATCCTAGAGACTTAAAAGAGTTAGCCATAGGTTGTGCCTTAGGGATTCAGGAAGACTTGTCTACCCTATAACACAAACTAAATCCTTTCTTCCTTCTTTCAAATCATACCTCAAATTCAAATTCAAATTCTAATTCTAAAATCAAATCCAACTATCCAATGATTGAAATCTATCACAAAATTCAAACACCAAATCCCTTCCTAGGCCCTTTGATTTTATCTTATGGACTTAGCCTTAACCAAATCCAAATCAACCCCAAGCCAATTGATTTTCTCAAATCAAATTCCAAATCATGAATCAATTCCAAACTCCAAATGATTGAAACCCATGATTAAGTCTAAATTCTAAAATTTTTCCCTGAGCCATATGAACTACCTTCATGTGCTTAGCCGAAACTCCTTCAAACTAACTCAAGCTTGGTTGATTTCTTTATAAATCAATCATTCCTTCATATCAAAAATATAAATGAAATCTAAATCAAACCATTTTAATCAAATCAAAACAAATCAAAATCCTTCTTAAGCTATATGGACCCACCTCCACAAACTTAATCAAATCTTGATTCAAATCAACCCAAACATGATTGATTTCTTTATAAGTCATTCATTCCTTCATTTATATTCATAAATATAAATGAAACTCACCCTCCAATGACCAAAAATAAATCAAACCAAATCAAAACCCAAGTTAGCCCTTTTGACCTACATCCCTAAGCTTAATCAAATTTACTTCCAAATCACTCCAAATTCAAGTGATTTTCTCATAACCCATTTATATCTTCATTTATATTCACAAATATAAATAAAATATAAATTCAAATGACCAAACTCAAAATAAACCAAATTCTCAATTTTAGCCCTTTTGGCCAAACTTTTGAACTTGGCTAAATTACATCTAAATCAACTAAAAATTCATGGATTTTTTCATGATTCAATCATTCCTTCAATCATTGATCCAAATATAAACATAAACCACCATAATCAAACAAAATCCAAGTCAACCCAAATCAAGCTCAAGTTAACCATTTTGACTTGAAATTGTCATATGAACCGAAACTCATTTGGCTCCAAACTAATTGCAATTGGGCTTATATTTTAATCCTAAGCTCATATGTGAGTTCAACTAAACTTAAATCAAACCTTGATCAAGCCAATTAACTCATTTAGGCTCACTTGACCTAAAGTGACCTAAAAGACCTTTTTAAGCCATGTTCTAATTCAACCTAAATTGGATTGAACTAAGCCCATATAAACCTCAATCATGATAAAAAAATCATCATGAGGTGATCAACCACCTTTAATTGGGTCAAATCAAGTCAAACCTAGCCTTTGGCCAAGTCAACATTTAGCCCAAATGAAACCCAAACTAGCCAAAATCCATCATATGCTAAATTGATTAAAATAATTGATCCAAACTCATTCATAATCAATGATTGAACATGACCAAATCATCAATTGAGTCAAACCAAGCCTAATTGACCACTTGACCTAAGTTGACCCAAATTGCCTAAAACTAAAAAAATGGGTCCAACCATGATTTAACCTAAATTGATTGTAACCAATGGACCAAGTTTATTCCAAATCACTTATTGAACTTGATCAAAGCCATGATTGAGCCCAAGTTGTCCAATTGTTCAACATGACCCAATATAGCCCAAATTGACCTAAAAGATCAAATTGGCCAAAATTAAAATTAATTCCAAAATAAACTAAATCAAAGCCTACAATCATTTTAATCAACCAATTGAACTCAATTCACTAACCCAACCCAATTTGATCAAATTGGTTAACTTGACCAATTTGACCCTTTTGAATCCAAATGAGTCAAAACCAAACCTAGGCCAAACTAATCTAAATTAATTGAACCAAAACATCTCAAATCATCATATGAACCTAACCCAAGCCTTGGTTTGACCCAATTTTACCAATTGGTCAACCTAACCCAACCTAGCCCAAATAAAGCCAAATCACTCTAAACTAACTTATGGGACCCTAAGACTTAGTCAAACCCGACCCAAACATGTCCTTATTCATTTTCAAATCAGCCTAAAAGCCAAGTGGGCTCCACTAAGGGGATTAACCATCAAATCATAGGATTTAAACCTTAAAACTATTGGATTCAAGCTAAAGTCAACTTACCCATCCCCATGGCAACTTATTGGCACTTCATGGAACCTTCTCTTGACCCACCTAGCTAACTTAACTCACCCTAGGTCGACCAAGGACCTTTGGGAGTTGATTTGACTCACCTCCAACCCAAATCGAGCACACATTAGATCAAGACCATGACATCCTTGCACATTGGGTCCATGGAAGCCCCCCATCATTTCCCCCCATCCTTAGCATGCCTCCCTTACTTAATGGAGATAAGTCTGATGGCTGGATGGCGACGAGCCAGTGCAAAATGTGCACGCCGTCCATCCATGATGGGAAATTGAGGGGTATACCCCCTCAATTAGAACACGATTTGGCACACACTTTCATTTGTGAGCTCTCCTAGGTGAATTTCGAAGCCCCTTAGAGTGTTTTAAGGATCCCCAAGCCCTTTCCATTCGGCATTGCCCATTCCCGGGCAAGGCTAAAATAGGGCATCCCAATCCCGAGCAATACTCCCCCATTTCGAAATCATACTTCAATTCCTCTTAGCCACATCGTCACCATACCCTATCGAATCCAACCAACCAATTCCCAATCTTCCAAGCCATGGGAGGACTGAGTTCGATCAGAGTCGAAGCCTTCAGCATAGATTGGTCAACCAAGCCTCTTATAACAAATCAAGCTCAAAGCTCCTCAACAGGGCCTCGCCTCAACTAAGCGAAGCTACCTCCAACGTTTCATCGCCAGACATTAGCTCCGGCGAGATAATTCCTCAAAACCATAGCTATAGGGAATCGTGCTTGGTCCTTTGTAAAGAAAATTTGAATTTCATGCAAAATTGACTGTTGGAAGTGTGCGTCTCCCTTCCCCAAAGGTGTGGAAAGAATTTGGAGAAAATTTGAGCTCGGGTGAGCTCAGATCAAGCTAGGGAAGACGGATGACATCCAACTTTTGTCACTCACAAATGGGATGGATCATGAGCCATCCATCTAACGTGAGATGAACGACTCTGATCAAATCTCATGGTAGATCCCTCAATTTCCTTCCTAAACCATGGATCGAATCATGGCTGTCCGATCTTAGATTAAACGGTCCATAGAGAAAGCACGTCCACCCCCGGCTGAGTCACGCGTGGATGTGACTACTTAAATAGCCAATCTCATCGTATCACATGGAAAGCACTCTGCGTTAGCCACCACGTCGCTCGATGGGACTAAGGCTTTAATTAGGGCTAATTAATTAGTTTTTAATCCTGAAACTTCATAAAATCATAACTAATTATAGAAAAAAATCCAAAAAATACAAACTTAGGCTCATTTTGAAGACATTTCAGAGGAGAATCTAGAAAAATTATAATTAATTTATTTTGAATAGTGATTTAGGCTTAATTAGAATTTTATAAAAAATCTAATTGGCTTAATTATAACTTAATTAATCATTCAATTAATCCCAAATTTTCTATGGATGTTCACGGGAATGACCTCTGCCTCCCCTATTTTTCTGGTATTTTATTGTGCTTAATTAGAAAAATTATTTGATTAACCCCTAATCACTCTCTTAATTTAATTAATTATAATTAAGGAATGAACAAAACTTGATTAATCATTTAAAAAAAATTATTTATGTGAAATAGTAAGATCACTTAGGGAATATGATTGGCGATACTTTTCCTAATTCATTTTCTAAGTCTTCTTTATCTTTAAAAATTAAATTAATTAATGGGTTAATGGAATGATTAATTGATTAATTAAGTGATTAATATTCAAAATAAGGAAATCAAAATCTATTGGATGTTTAAATGATTTAGAGATTAGGATTGAGGCTTTTCCCTTGTTCCTTTCCCCTAAGTTAATTTCATCATTCAAATTAAAACAAAGCCAAAAATGTTTAATCAATTCATTAAAAGCTCAATGAAATTAAAATTAAAAATCAATTCAGCCACACCTAAGCAACCTTTAACTGATCTTGGGTAGCTCCTTGGGTGTTCAATAACCCAACGTGAGAGATATTGAAATTATGATTGGCTCACATGTGTGAGAAATTCATAAAAGTAATTAAGTGAGATTCCTTAAGCTTAATTAACTATTAATCATAAGCCAATTGCATTAGGCCCCTTTCATTTCTTAAGAGCATTACAAATTTACTATTCATGTGGTTGCATATCATATTGGCTTATTATTAATTTGTTAAATAACTTAAGCTGATGTAGGTAAGGGTTAATTAATTCATTTAATTCATACCTTAACTTAATTAAAATATAAAATCAACTTAAATATTCTTCATTAAATCAAATTAATTCACACATGGGAAATGAGTTAGGATTAGCAAACCACTCTCATATTTATTAAATCAAATTAAACTCAAAGTTAAAAAATATCTTTAAAAGAATTTTGGTTCATTTTAAATAGCTTTATTTAATATGATTGTCCTTAAGAATTAATTATGGGAGAATGAAATCATGTGCTTACATTCCTTTACTTCTTTCCAATCATGCTAAATATTGCTTGCCATATGAATTCATGCATTCATCACTTTTAGAATTAATTAAATAAAATGTTCTTTCCAATCAATTTTGGTTTGTTTTATTTTGGCTCAATTTGATCTTTTAGGTCAAGTTGGGTTCAAGGTCAATTGGGCTAGGTTGGGTCTAGTTGGCCAATTGAGACTTTGGTCAAGTTTAACAAGTGATTTGTAATGAACTTGACCCATTTGTTTCAATCAATTTGGCTTAGATCAAGTTTTGATATATTTTGACTTTTTAGGTCAAGTTGAGTCAACTTGGGTCAAATGGCCAATTGGGCTAGGTTAGGCTCAAATGATGAATTGGTCAAGTTCAAATATTGATTTAGAATAGGTCTAGATCAATGGTTTCAATCAATTTGGCCTATGGTGGATTTTGGCTAGTTTAGATTTTATTTTGGCTAAGTGTTGACTTGGTCAACACTTAAGTTTGACTTGGTTTGACCCAATTTGAGTGATTGATCATCTCATGATGATTGTTGTCTCACAATTTGAGGCTTAGGTGGGGTTAGTTTAATTCAAATTGGGTAGGATTAAAATTTGGCTCAAAAGGGTACTTTAGGTCACTTTGGGTCAAGTGAGTCTAAATATGTCAATTGACTTGATCAAAGCTTGAATCAAGTTTGGTTGAACTCACATATGGACTTATGGTTGAAATATAAATCCATTGCAAGTGATTTGGAGTCAAATGTGTTTTGATTCATTTGACAATTTCATGAACATGAGTTTATAAATAATTATAAGTAGCATACCTTTAAGTTGTGATGTTTGATTTATAAGTTTAAAAATTAATTTTGGATTTAATAGTGATAATAGCCATTCATATTCTTACTTTAGCCAAAACATGCAATTTGACATAAAAGAAATATTTCATTTTAATTTGAGTTTTTAAAAAGCATGAATGCATGATGTTCATATGACATACACATCTAGCATGTTAGGAAAGAAATAAAGTGATGAAAGCATGAATTCATTCACCTTAATTAATTCTTAAAGACAATCCTATGAAATAAGATTATTTAAAGTGAATAAAAATTGTTTAAAGAAATTTTTAGTTTTGTTTTGAGTTTGATTTGGATTTAGAAAATGTGAAAAGGTTTGCTGGTCCTAACCCATTTTTCACATATGTATGATGTTTTAGTTTAATTTTAGAACCATTAGATTGATTTTATATTTTTGTTTAGGTTCAGGTGTTCATTAAGTCCATTAATTACCCCTTATCTACACCACTTTAACATATTTAACTAAATAATTATGAGTCAATGTATGACATAAAATTACAAGGAATTTAAATCAACAATGCACCTAAGAAAGAAAGGGGCTTAATGCATTTGACTCACAATTAATGATTAATTAAGCTAAAGGGTTTAATTTAAGTATTTTCATAATCCTTCCCATACATATTGGTTAGATATGATTCCTTAAGCTACTTAGGTTATTTAACAACTAAGCATCTACCCAAGAATGAAATGATTAAGTTCAAATTGATTTAAAAATTTTATCAAGTTAATTAAGTAGGTCATTAGTGGATTAGCCCTTAATTAAATTTAGATTAAGGAAGGAAAGGAGTTTAGGGAATGACTTGGGGAAAATACCCCAAACCCATTCCATAAACCTCCTCTTCACTTAAAAAAAACTTAATCAAAGGATTAAACCACTGTTATATGCTTAATGCTAGTTAGTTACATTAAGAGAGTGATTAAGGATTCATTAATTAATTTCCTAATTAACTCATCAATAAATTCCAAGAAAATTAAGGGAGGCAGAGGTCATCCCACTAAATACATCTGAGAAACTTGGGATCAATTAATAAAGTAATTAGTGAGTAATTAGAGTTATTAAGTTTTCAATAAAACTCTAATTAAGGAAAATTCATTGTTCAAAATCAATTGGAAATAATTTTAATGAATTCCCCTCTGAATTATCTTCATAATGCATTTTATTTTGTATTTTTTTATTTTTCTATAATTAGCTATGTATGTTTGATGATTTTGTGATTAAAACTTTATTAAATAACCTAATTATACAGTTAATCCTATTGGCGCCATGTGGACCGCTGATGCCGCGCGTACTTTCCACATAGCGTGATGGGATTCACTATTTAAGTAGTCACATCCAATGCCACATCAACCAGTGACGCTACGCGCTTTCTCCTCGGACCGTCAATCAAAGATCAGACGGTCAAGATTGAGCCCATAGTTCTTAAGGGATAAATCGAGGGATCCTATGTGGCTTAATCAAGACCGTCCATCCAAAATCATGCGGGATGGATGGTCCATGATCCATGAAGGCTGGAGAGGGGTAACCGCCCACTCGGCTTGATCCGAGCTCAATTCTGATTGAGCTCAAACTAAACCCACACCATCATCATGCAAGGAGCAAGACATCTAACTGTCAAAATGCAATAGGGTGAAAGTTTCTTTTACAAAGGACCAAGAACTCCTACACTTAAGCTCGATTTTGATCCATACCTCGCTGGAGGCTATCACCTGGGCTCCTAACTGTCGAGGTAGCTTTGTCTAGTAGAGATGAAGCTCTGTTGAATATTTGAGGGCAAGTGGATCTTTCTATGGACCAAAGTGGGCATCAATTGCTTGCCTCGATCAAAATCTCCCTTCCTGGATTGAGAGCATGGATGAAGACTTGGGTGATTCATGACCCCCCTCAAGGTGCTTAGGAGAATTGAGCTAAATATTGGATGAGTTTGATTTCTATGAGCTCCCTATTTTTGGTTTAGGCAAAATTGAAAATGGAGAAATTGAATTGGCTTAGGAGACCTTAGAGACACTTGGGAATGCTCCCTCTAGCTTCCTATCACTCAATTGAATGTAAGAGAATTGAATTCAAGTGAAATTAGGGGGAGTATATCTCCCCCTAGGAGGATTGGATGGCCGAGCATGGCTTTACTATTTTGATCAAATTTATTATATGGGTTGAGTTGGTTAGCTTTGGACACCATGTGGTTCGTTTGGCGAGGAGATATTGGAGAAGTTTCCATGTGCAAAAATGAGATGGAGATTCCCATGTGCTCATTTGAGTGGCAGTTTAGCCTTGGGTTGGGTTTAGCTAACCCAAACCCATTGGGTCATGTGCACCACACTCACTAGTGTCCACTTGGTCCATTAAGAGGGTGCCAAGTGGCCATGAAAAGGATATGGCCAAATTCTGGAATACCTCTTAACCTAAAATGGTCTTTGATTTCATTTAGGTCAAATAAGTTGACTCTAATTTGATTTGGCCTGTTGGGTCATAGGTTTTTTAGGTTTGGTTGGTCATTTGAAATGTTTTGGTAGCTTTTATTTCATTCAATTTTGGTTTGTTTTGATTTTGGCTCAATTTGACCTTTTAGGTCAAGTTGGGTTTAAGGTCAATTGGACTATGTTGGGTCTAGTTGGCCAATTGAGGCTTTGTCAAGTGTGATTTGGAATAAACTTGACCCAATAGTTTCAATCAATTGATCATGTTTTGACACATTTTGACTTTTTAGGTCAAATTGGGTCAAGTCAATTGGGCTAGGTTGGACTCAAATGATGACTTGGTCAAGTTCAAACATTGATTTAGAATAGGTCTAGATCAATGGTTTCAATCAATTTGGCCTATGGTGGATTTTGGCTGACTCAACACTTAGGTTTGACTTGGTTTGACCCAATTTGATTGATCATCTCATGATGATTATTGCTCACAATG
The DNA here is from genome assembly GCA_021442155.1 of Cymbidium sinense. NCBI lineage: Eukaryota > Viridiplantae > Streptophyta > Magnoliopsida > Asparagales > Orchidaceae > Cymbidium > Cymbidium sinense. Next base: position 92,657,130 of record CM038232.1, on the reverse strand, counting down.
TGAGGCTTAGGTGGGCTTAGTTCATTCCAATTTGGGTAGGATTAAAATTTGGCTCAAAAGGGTAGTTTAGGAGCCTAAGTGGGTCAATTGACTTGATCAAGGCTTGAATCAAGTTTGGTTGAACTCACATATGAACTTATGATTGAAATATAAATCCATTTGCAAGTGATTTGGAGTCAAATGAGTTTTGATTCATTTGACAAGTTTAAAATGGTGAACATGAGTTTGATTTGGGTATGATTTTTTGAATTTAGTTTTAGTTTGATGATTGAAGTTTGTGTTTATATTTGATTCTGAAGGATTGAATTGAAGAAAAAAAATCAAGAGTTTGGCTTGATTTGAATTTGATTTGCTAAGTTCAAGAATTTGAAAAGGATTTGAATTTTGATTGGGTTTGAATTGAATTTTGAATTTAGTCGATATTTGAATTTATATTTCATTTATAGTTGTGAATATAATTGAGAATATAAATAGGTTATGAGAAAATTTCTTGAATTTGAATTGATTTGGATTTGATTTAGGTTAAGTCCATAAGATGAAATCAAAGGGCTTAGGAAGGATTTTTGAAATTTGGGATTCAATCATGGGTTTCAATCATTTAGAATTGATTCATGATTTGAGAAAATCCATTGGAATTGATTTAAGGTTTTAAAAGAAATCAATTAAGTTGGAATTTATTTGAGTTTGAAGTTGATTTGATTTGGAGTTTGACTTGAAGGAAGGAAGTGAGGATTGGTTCAAGCTATGAGGTAGGCAAGTTTTCCTAACACCCTTAAGGCATGACCTATTCCTGTGGCTAACTCTTCTAAGTCTCTAGGGTTAGGTTGAGTGGTCACCTAATCACTAGAAGTGTCTTAAGACTAAGAAAACTCTTGGTGTCTAAGAGGAGTCCTATGTCTGAGATGGAGGGGTTGAGAGCTCATTCTAAAAATGAGGTCAACAATACATTTACATGTATCTAAAAAAAGTTGTATATCAATCTGGACATCCTTGGGATGTGAGGCTTTAAGTAGTCCTACATAGGTCTTGTACCTTACACCCCTAGTGTAAAAAATAATGATAATATACTCACTTAAAACTTTTATACATGTGAATATGTATCTAGCTAATGGATGAAAAATCCCTCTTTTCAACATAATAAAAATATGCATTTATAATTCAATGAATAAATGAAACATTTAAATTCAAAATACATTTCTTTGCATTCATCATCAAAGTATGTCAAGATTTACATTGCATGTATATGTATGCTTAAGATTATTCATATGCATGATATACATGATGAAAGAAATAAATGAATGTTTGTTATGTGATATAAAAATTATAAAATATTGCATTTTTAGACTAAGTCATATACTCATACCACTCATACCACTCATACTCTAGTCTCTTAGGGAGTGGGTTTAGGACTTTAGCCTCTTTCAAATTAAATAACAAGCCTAACTATCTTGCAATTTTATAAGACCAGACTACATGATTTTAAAGCTTAGGAGGTGTTAGCTGGCGATCACTCTAGGCAGTTGTAAGTCCAGAAGAGTCGGATGGGTCTATCTTCTCTTGTGGAATAGACCTTTATGTCCCCTTTTCGCTTAGATTTAGGTCGTGCTTTAGCTTGTGCCAAGGCTCCCTAGATTTAGGATCCAATGTTGCTTATTTCCTTCGGGCTACGAGCATAAATTCTCACCTCTTAGGAATTTCCATAATCTTGTGTTGATGGATTATAAGCCCAATCGATCTAATAAAATTTTAACTCAAGCAAATAAATCATCTCACTTTCAAAAATATGAAGCCTCACCATATGATAGATTGGAATGTTCACTAGGCTTCCTAGTATCATGGGCATTTCCTACTTACCCTCCTTTGGATTCAAAAATAGGTCTCTCCAATTAAACAATCCCATTTGATTTTCCAAAATAACCAATTCAATGATAATCTAGCCTTGAAATCTTGTGGAGATAATAATTGCTTATTTTAATCAAGAGTATTCTTCGAAAATCTCATTTCCTATGATGTAATTAACTATGGAGGCTTCCCTCCATAGGGAACTTAAGAACCCGGCTGAAAATAAACCATACTTTGCTTTTTCATGTAAAGAAGGGGAAAGATCTCTGGTATATTCGAAGACCCATCATGCTTTAGGAGTCATTATTAGGTGATCAGGTCCATTGTAGGGTGATATTTCTATCTTTCGAGATGGTACATCATATCTTAATGTCGTACCCAATCACTTAAATAAGTACCCCCAACGATCTGCGTGGTGTCCACCCACATTCCAAAAATAAACACCACAATGGCTGAAGTGGAGGAATGCATCTGGCCTATTGTGTGATAGAAAAGTACTACTCAAACTTAAGGGAAAATTTTATAAGATGGTAAGACCTATAATGATTTATGGTGTAGAATGTTGACTAATAAAAGAGAAGCATAAGATTAAGTTAAGTGTTGCAGAGATGAGGATGCTCAGGTGGATGAGTGGCTTTACTCTTAGAGATAAAATACGAAATGAGTATGTTTGGGAAAAAGTTGGAGTAGCTCTAGTGGCAGGTAAAATTAAAGAGAGTCGCCTTAGATGGTTTGGCTACATAAAGCGTCAACTGTTCGATGACCCGGTTAGAGAGTATATGCATTAAATTTTCCTTATATTAAGAAATGTAGAGGTAGACCTAAAAAGACTTGGTTAAGATGTATAAAATTGACCTTAGTATACTTGAATTAAATGAGAATTTGATACATACAAGACACCCATGGAGAAGAAGGATTCATGCCAACCCCACATAGTGAGATAAAGGCTTGTTGTTGTTGTATATTTCAATAATTGTAGCCAAAAATCTAAAATATTTTATCTAATGCAGGTTAATTCTTTTGATTATATATTATTCTTTCACTATATCAGTGCATCAGAGATGTCAAAATTGGGCTTCTTAGATTTATCTCATCTAAATGCTTAATTTGATTATAAGTATATAAATTTTAAAGGTTGTTTGATCTTTTAATTTATATCATAAAAATTTTAACTATACTTCAAGTTTAATTTTTACTCAATTAGACTTGGATCATAACACTATTGACTAGATAGACTTATCCCCTCAAAATTTTTATTTTGATTTATAAGCTTTTTTTATATTGAAGTATAAATGATCTAAAATATAACTGCAAAAGTTTTTAACTCAAATATTTCATCAAGAATAGTGTTGGATGAGATTAATTATTTGCTGACATATCATTTGGCACTTTTTTTGGTTGTCATATTCATTAATTCTATTCTAAAAAAAGTATTAATTAATAAAGTATAAAGTATGTAGGTATAGCCACATATTGCATCACAATAACTCTATTAATACTTATTTTTTACATTGTATTAGATCTCATTATCATAACTCTTCTAAAGTAATCTATTAATTAAACAACATCATGATAAATCTTTATAATATACATTAAGTATAACTCTTTTTTTAGAATATTTTACTTCATGTCCCTAATATTTGTAATTTTAATAATGGAGATTCAACATAACTTCTATTTTAAGCTATTTTATTTTATTTCTCTAGCATTTATAACTCTTTGAATAAGAATTGAATGTAACTATCATCTTTAGACATTATTACTTTATTTCTCTAATATTTGAAATTTGTTTTCATTCTTTCAAGTAAAAATACCCTATAGATGGGAGAAAAACTCATACTAAGACTTGTAATCTCTATGGTGGAGCTTTAATTTTCTTTTAAAAGAGGATGACTATATGTATTTGAACATCATGAACTTATAGTGTCCAAGTATTACAAATATTATGGCAAAGCTCACTTTCCCCCAAAAAAGATGTTAAATAACTTAATTTGGATAGAGTTGATTTACTATAAGATAGTTTTTACTCCATTTTAAAGCTCTAATTTTTTTCCCTAATGAAAACTTAATTATTTTCAAACTCTAATGCAACATATGCAGAAGATAATGATTGATGGCTTAGGTGATTTAGACTAAAGATGTACCTTATTAGATTTTATCCTTCTATGATTTTGAGAAAAAACTTATGTTTTACAAGGCTTATTCCATTTGAGATTTTTTAGATGAGGAAGAATTTGCATCTTCAATATTATGAATTTTTATATGGAATTTAAATCTTCTAATACTTAAGCCTTCTAAATAAGAAAAATTTGCACCTTTAAGGCTTATAACTTTGACATTTTAGATGAGAAAGAATCTATTTTATATTTTTTTTAATGGAAAAGATCTCATTAATCAAATTCTCTCTTGAAGTCTTTCTAACGAGGATTTTGTCAAATACTAGTACTCTATTCAAGCTATTTCATAAGCATGCCTTCCAAAAGTTTATAATGCAAGACAAGAGTGACTTATTATGATATGAAGTTGATTACATCGATAATTTTTAAATTCTTACAAAAGAGTAATGATATTTGTACACTGCTATTGAGTACAATCATAATAGCAAGATTATAATGAAGTTGAAAGGATTTAAGCAGATTTTATATTAAGTACACTAATATCTAATTCATATAAATGTAAAGAATGAGATAAAAAGCTATGAATGATCTAACAGATGATAGATTTAAAATAACCAATAGTGATGTGGGGATAAGTTGATATAATTCTCTACAAATGACTCATTATGGAGATATCATTTCTTAGAATTCCCTCCTCTAAGGGTTGTGAGCTCACACTCAAAATATTACATCACCGAAAAGGGAAAGCACACAAAGAGAGCTAAAGAAACTTAAGAAAATAATTTTATTCCAAAGTCTAGTGCTTAACATTACAATAGTCTCTTTATTTATAGAAATTAAAGGAAAAGTTCAAAATACTCAAACATTACTTCAAATTTAAACCTATCATCATCATAACTAAACTTATTATTACTATTAAACTTACTGCCCTTATCATGCATATCATCATTACCATACCTATCCAATGAAATCTATACATGGTCCATGATAAAAAAAATGAACTAATAATACATATAAGCCCAAAGTATAATAATATGATAAAAATTTATATAAGAGCCCAATAATACATATCCCACATTAAAACATGAAAGCCTAATATTTACTGAATATATAAGTTTATATTTTATGAAGATGACATAAACAATGATGATGATGATGCCCTACATTAACTTAAAGTGTATGTTATATCGACTACTTGATCTCATAAAATCTTTTTAGATGAAATGATAAAATTCTTAGTTATTTATAAAATAAAGACTTACTTAAAAATGATAAATCTCTAATTACATTTGATTGATGGATACTATGTTTGATTCTCTTAAAAATTCTAATGAGATAAGGAGTTGTGATGTGGAGCTTAATTTTGTTGAATTGCTTTAATAATGGAATCTTCTTATTAGTTCTATTAAATATACATGATAGCCTAAACTAGAATGTTGGAGAATTTCATCAATTAAAGGTTGGGTTCTAAAGTACACCTCAGTAAAAAGAGAAAGAACCAATCAGATTCACTGCATATATACATGTCTGATCTTAAATCTATACAAAAATAAATATTTGAACCTAAGGTATGAGGAATAAGCAGACTGCATTTGGTCATTGCCTCTACATGATCCAACTTTGGTCCTCGGGGACTCATGCTCATAACATAGCTTTAATAAAAACTTTTTCTAGATTTTTAAAAGGTAAATGAGAAAAAAAAAAAACATACAAACCTGATTACCTCCAAGAGAAAATAAAAGTAAATGTTCAGAAGTTTATAGCATGCAATGTGGAATAGACCATGTCCAAAGGAAGGGGCAAGCTATGAAGCTCATGTAGAAAGAAGTTATTGTAAACTTCATCATTACAACATCTCCACTTTAGATATAGCCTCCTGCAAAAGAAAAAAAAAACATATATATTCCTAATCTAATGTGCACATCTCACTCCTAATAAGTATTACATAAAAGAGCAAACATAAAATGTATGACCAGCACAAGCAAAGCAAAGTCACATGATCTTATAACGAAAAAAATCTTAACTACGCTCTGCCTTAGACTAAACAAATATCTACGAGTATGCATATCAAACCACCTAATGCGCTCTAATTAGTGCGGCTAAGGGGATTCCCATTTGATCTGATAAAAACCATTAAGTTTAGTGTTATCCTAAAGATTCAATTAGACTAAAATATGTCATTTTAATTTAGTAGTTTTTAAAATATATTTTGAAATAGCTATATATATATATATAGAAAATAATATTTTTAAAAAGTGACATTATATATGATCTAAACATTTAAGATGACATATCATAGACTACTTGTATTTTTAGCAAGACTATATGAGATCTGATTATGATATATCAATTTATTATTATCTAACAAAGATAATCATTAATAATAAAAATTAATATATCAAAATCATTGATTAAATCCTATGTCAAATAGCTTCCTCATTAGCCAGTTTATGTGTTGACTCGTGATTGTTAATGCAAATACATATTAATCAACATGAAAGGTTAAATGATTAACTAAAGAGAAAATCCACCATCATTAATCAATAGTTAAATGTCTAAATTCAAATTTAAAAGTTTAAGGAAGATGTATTTCAATGGCGACTCAAGTAAGGATAGCCTCACTTATGCATGACATAACCTGAAGAATTCGAATATTATCTAATTTTCTCCATAGAAAATGGTGCATGCAATAAGCTAAAAGGAATCCTTGTGACAACTTGATACGATATAACCCTTAAATTAAGGTTGGTCATATCATTTTAAATATCCAACATATACTACCCATAATCTATTTGGAAAAATTTTTTTTTTCCTTTTCTTAGTTTTTCACGGAGCCATAAATCTCATCAAATTATAATAAAATAAAATCTCCAACTTCCATTCAATTCATATAAAAAAATTATACAATCACAAAAAAATTGTACACAACAATCATGCTACACATCTATATCCATCAAAACATTAATATCATGATCTCAAAAAAAAAAAAAAAAAACATTCGAGTAAAAGACAGCTATAAATAGGAACTTACAAACTCTCTCTCTCTCTCTAATCAATCTACTCCTTACTCTTTCTCTTTCTTAAAATTAATTTTATCCAAACCCTTATACCTCCCTATAAATACACATGTTACTTAGGCTCGGATGTCTCCTAATATTGTACACATAAAATTCATAATTTACGTGTAAATCAAGCCACTAATTTACGCATATATTTGCAATACAACAATACCGTGAATCGATATTTTGATAAATAAACAATTCCATGTAGTATGTAAAAAATTTACAAGTGTAAATAACATTAAAATTTAGGCAAAATTTTTAAAATAAGCATACTTAAAACCTTAATTAGCGGATTAGGCATATTTTTAAAAAATTTAAAATAGATACGCCGCTTAACTGACTACGATATATGATTTAATTTTTTAAATATCTAATTTTAAAAATAAAATATAAAATAATAATTTTGAAAAAGTTGAAGTATCTCAACAAAATAATTGCAGAGTGTATTTGATCAGATATTTGTAATTTACTGTAATTTTAATTTTAATTTTTTTAATTTCTAATTTAAAAAAAATAAAATATAAAATAATAATTTTGAAAAAGTTGAAGTACCTCAAAAAAATAATTGCAGAACTATTTATAGGTTTATTTCATCAGAAATATTTATAATTTATTGTAATTTTAATTTTAATTTTTTTAATTGTAATTTTAATTTTAATTTTAATTTTTAAAATTACAATAAATTGTAAATATTCGGATCAAATAAACATATAAATAATTTTGTAATTATTTTTTTGAGGTACTTCAACTTTTTCAAAATTATTATTTTATATTTTATTTTTTAAAAATTAGATATTAAAAAAATTAAAATTAAAATTACAATAAATTACAAATACTCTGATCAAAAGACCTATTCTGCAATTTCACCTATTGTGCAATTTCCATTGAGAGCTCAGAAATTTTTAAAAAAAAATTTTTTGGCCAGTCGCCGTTTATTAAAAATTTTTATTTTGTATTTTATTTTCTTAAAATTAGATATTAAAAAAAATTAAAACTAAAATTATAATAAATTATAAATACTTCTGATGAAATAAACCTATAAATAGTTCTGCAATTATTTTTTTGAGGTATTTCAACTTTTTCAAAATTATTATTTTATATTTTATTTTTTTAAAATTAGAAATTAAAAAAATTAAATTTAAAATTACAGTAAATTTACAAATATCCGATCAAATACACCTATAAATAATTCTGCAATTATTTTATTGAGATACTTCAACTTTTCAAAATTATTATTTTATATTTTATTTTTAAAAATTAGATATTAAAAAATTAAATTGTAAATACAATCAAATAGATCTATTTCATTTTGCCAAATTCTGCACCAGTATGCACGTTAAACACGAGTCTTTTTTAAATTTTTTTTAAAAATATGTAATCCAATTAAGATTTTAAGATGCTTATTTTAAAAATTTTGCCTAAAATTTATATGATCTAATAATATATTAAATTCAATCTACATAAATCACAAAATAGTGTTACAAACAACCTTTATAAATATAGTAGGATAGTTTTCATGAATTAAAATAATTCTTATAACTTTTTAAAACTTTTCCAAAATACTCAAAATATCACAAAAACCAAAATATTTAGTAAAATACGAAATAATTATATCAATATATGTAAAATAACTAAAGTAATAATATACTCAAAGTTATACATTAAAAATTTCTTGATATCAAGATATCTCAATTTATACAAAATTTGTTGAAAAGAATATCAAAACTTTTACAAAAAATAAAATATCTGAAAATTTAACTAGGGTAACGGTAGCCTTGAAATTTCCCAATTGGCTCCATGGCATCCCTAAGACTCCCAGAACTTGCTTTCTCTCTCCTCCCTCTCCCTCTCCCCCTCCCTCTCCTTTTCTCTCCCTTTCTCTCTCTAACCTTCACTACCAAAAGGGGAGAAAATGGTGGAGAAATCTGTATGGAGGATTTAGATATTTATAAAAAATACATTTTACATGTAATTATTCAAATTATTTTATTTTTATTATAACCCTTAATATAAACTCAATTATTTCTTGAAATTCAAAAACGTTAAAATTATGAAAATATTTATGCATACTAAAATAAGTTAAAAACACTTTGATAAAAACAATTTGCAAAATACATACTAGATAATCTCATAAAACCCATTTATACGAATACATGTAATTTCCTTAAAATATTCAAATCAATAACTAACTTCATATTTTCATATATGTAATGCTCATAAAAATTGAAGAAAATATTTATAAAATAGAGTATTAATTATCTTATAATGTGGTAAAAATGATTTAAAAATTAAACTTAAAATGAGTTCAAAAAATATATTTGAATATCAATATATATATTAAAATATTAAGAATTAGATAAAACAAAATAACAATATTGTGATAATCCCCATATTTAATAAAAGATAATTATTCTTAATATTTATTTAATTTAATTTAATGTACTATTTTTAATTTTTAAAATATAAAAACTATAATTATGTATTGAATGCATATTAATATTTTTATATTTTCAATAATAAACATATCTCATATATCTCTCATATTATATTTGTCTTTGATACATCTCCATGCAAGGGCGGACCCAGGTATAATTGAAAAGGAGCAATCACCCCCTATCAATTTTATAATTTCTCTTATATGAGGTATTAAATTAGTCCACGCCGATACTGATAAACTATTCATACCAAAAAGGTTATATCCATTGATAAGTTGTGAAGAGTTTAACCATAGATAATCTCTTAACCATCCCATCAAATAAGTGGAGGATTCATTAAATTGTGGAACGCGTTGCCATATAATGTGATGTAATGCCAATAAAAAGTAACCCATCCAATGGTTTTAGCATCCAAAAAATTAAATAAAATGCGCCCCAAGCGAAATATCACAAGTAAAGCTTAAGGAAAACTATAAATCCTTTTATCTCGGCATTAACTTAGAACCACCCACATCTAAAGCACCTTTTACTAAAATCAATGTAGTCATATGTAAACCCGAGCAATAGCATGATGAACCAAGAAATCTCCTACTTATTGTTAAAAAAAGTGAATTACTATTCTCATTAATAGCATTCAACTAGTAAAACCATATGCTTCATGCAATGCAAGGTTATTCGTTGAAGATAAGAGTACATTGAACCCATACAAAGTCTTGCCATGAGTGATTGTATCCATTGGGCAAATATATGTTCAATTAATATTTGTTTTTTAGTAAAAAACAAGCATGTCATGAACATAAAGGCAAGGTATGGAACCCGAAATAGGCTAGCCCAACTTAAATGAGATATTATAGCTTCTTTATGATATAACATTCTTGCCAATACATTATCCTCATTATCGATTGTAATCGATGAAGAATATAGCCGCATGAGCAAAGGCTCTGTCATGATGAACCCCGCGATGTATTGGTGATGAGTATATAACGACCAGTAGTAAAGTCTTGTGCTATGAATGCATGGTAAAGAGTACATGTGTTGAGCTACTAAGGAAGTAATAACCCCTAAAGAGGCTAGAGCAAGGCCCAATCGAAAATGAAGAATTATTTATGTGTCATAAAGACTAATGACCACATCATAATCGACCTGAGAATATGTGCTTCTAAAAGATCTTTGATCGTGTCCAATCCCAAGTTAGTTCTATACATATGACCGAACAGAAAAAGGAATGCAATAGCTAAATGATGATGAGCAATATCGTTATAAACCATAAGTTTGGGGATGGAATCCCCCAAGAAGGGTTAGAATGACAGTTCCTACCCCTTGAGAGGTACCAAATAAATGACTACTAGAATCTGGGTTTTGAGCATAAAGATTCCATTGACCCTTAAAGAGTGGGCCCAACCCTTGGGGATATGGTAATACATCTAAGAAATTATTCCATATGACGTACTCTCCCCTCGATTCGGGAATAACGACATGAACTAAATGTCATGTCCAAGCCAAGGGACTTACTCCAAAAAGTCATGACAAATGATGATTGAGAGGAGATTCAGCATTTTTGAACCAAGAAATGCTTGGTTTCCATTTTGGTTGTAACCAACTCGCAATTAAGGATATAGCGAAAAGAAGTAATAGAAAAAGAGCTCCGATAAAGATCCCCATTGCGTAATCCCATCGTATACCACCACCGATAAACACCCAAGCGATATTCACTTTGACCGATAGCACCTCCTCTAGTAAAGGATTCTGAAGTTGACCAAAATGAGGATCCCAAATTGCATGAGCAATAGGTCTTACATGTAAAGGGTCATGTATCCATGACTCAAAATTTCCTTGCCAACATGAAACAGATTCGGATGTCCACGAACTGTCCAAAGTGTGAAGCAAAAAATAAAGACATTCTTCAATATCATCATGACTCTCATGTCTGCAAATACCAAACCAAATACGATGAGTAGTGGGGTAAAGCTAAAACTTTGGGAATCTTAAGGTCATAATGCCTTTCAAATCCTCCCAGCCATCCTACTACAATAATTCTTGCTAAGAAGAATGCCCATGTTGTGGCAATTCCACCCAGAAGTAATGGGTTACTTACAACACGCCCTTATACAATACTAAAGGCTCAGTGGTAGTAGAGCAACTTTAATTTGTTATGAGCCCAAACGATGGATTCAATGAGTTTTTTTTTTTGAAACTTGCATATTGCATTTAAATAGTAAAAGTAGTACAAGCAAAGGCTAGAGAGTCTAAAATAAGAAGCTAACAAGCAACATGCTTCTTATCATCCTCAAATAACGAAACAAAATAGAAGGTAAAGTAGAAACATCTAAAGACAACCAAGTAAAGTCTGCTGCAAGCGAAACAAGAGGTCCGCCAAGTCCCGAAACGGTGAGAATAGGACTTGGTGGAAGGCTAGAAAAAGCCCAAGTCCGAGCTTGGGAAGAGAAGACCGAAAGTCTACGCATGGTCTTCCTAAGTAAATTGACAACACTAATGTTGTCCCTCCAATATGATGCCCTTGTACTCATCATACATCCAAGGGTCAACAAGCTTTACAGAAGCATAGCGCATCTCTATGAAAGCACTATCCCAATGGAGAACTGATACCAGCCTTGATGAAGTCACCAAGATCATCCCCAAAACAACCCCAATGCCAAGCCGAGGAGAGGAGAGTACCATCTACATTCACCTTTAGCCATCCTGAGTGTCCAGGGGAGTGGAGCTCTAAGCGGTGGTGGAGCTCCCATTGCCCTCGAATAAAGGTAGATGCATTTGTAAAGCCTCCAAAATAGTAGCGAATGACCTTTGGTGTCCCATGTTGGCTATGTGTCTTGCATTCCGTGTCCTCCAAACTTGATATATCACGCAATAAACTCTACCCCAAGCCATGTTTGACTTGGTAGTATCAATGCCCAAACTGATCATGAGCATTAGAAAAGAGGAGGTTAACCCCAAGAGGACAAACCCAGATGATAGGAAGTAAGAGAGCGTATGAGGATATGATCCAGTCTTCAATCTCCATGCAGCTGTGGTAATGAGTCTCTTGAAGACCTCGAGAGTGGAGCCTGTAGGTTGGTAAGGCATTCTTCGTGATGCGCCACCAAAAAACTTCTCTCACTGAAACGGAACTTCTGTAGCCAAGAGTGGCTAGCGGGGGGGGAAGATGGCATCGAGGCCGCCATTGCCGAGATTTTCCCAAAGGGAGGTGAAGAAGCTCGTCCTGCCTTCATCTAAGTCGAATGAAGCTCCACCTTGATAATGTGCTTCACAAGATCCTCGCCAAAAATGTCGCTCTTGTAATATCCCATGTCCTGCCCCATGGATGAAGCGTGCTACTCGATCCTCAAGGCTGATCTAAGAAAGTGGTCGGGGAACAATCCGCTAACCATGTGTGATCCAAAATCTGAACTTTGCTGCCATCAGCAATCTTGAGTTTTTGCCAATAACCACGACCATTGAATAGAAACATTAAACTGAAAGCCCAGACAAAATGAGCACCTAAGAAAAAAAAGACCATATGCAGATAATGAAGAACCATAAGATAATTACTTGAGATGCCTACGCCCATAAGAAATCCGAGCCATCCATTAATAGTAATGGAACTCGTGCAAAGTTCCCTCGTGATATGAGTGACTACTCCTTGATCACTTATAGTACCCCAAACATCGATGCATTTTCCAACTAAAATGAAAATTACTACCAAAATTGTATTGTACATCCAATGACCTAAGAATACATGATCCCAAGCAGATACTTGACATGTTCCCCCTACCGGGCCCATCAAGGGAAACAAAACCAAGATTTGCTTTATCGTATCAAATGGGAACTCAGCAAATAGAACACCTTTCGTAGGATCAATACGTCACATGAATTGTAAATGCATGAATGTGATGAACCAAAAATCAGTTCCTATGGGAGATAACAAAGCAACTTTGCCGCCATCGCTACTAACTCATCACCTCCCCAAGTTAAGCGATACTTGTTGTTGCACCAGAGTCATTACGCTAAAAGCTAAAGTATGGGTGTTTTGTACCCATTGAGCAAAGATGAGTTGTAATTGTATAACGGTATCTGAAAACATATCTTAGGGACGCCCTAAAACGCTTATAGTATCATTATGAATATACAAGCCAAAACTATGAAACCCTAGAAAGATGCATGCTCATGGTGTCTAAAGACACGATCTAATAGATCGTTGTATCGAGTAGTTGGATCGTAATCTCTTACCATAAATATGGTTGCATGTGCAGCAGCGCCAACTATAAGAAATCTCCCAATCCATATGTGATGTGTGAACAACGAAAGTTGTGTACCATAATATAATGCTCATAAAAATTGAATTTTTTTTTATAAAATAGAGTATTAATTATCTTATAATGTGGTAAAAATGATTTAAAAATTAAACTTATAATGAGTTCAAAAAATATATTTGAATATCAATATATATATATATATATATATATATATATATATATATATATATATATTATTAAAGTATTAAGAATTAGATAAAACAAAATAACAATATTGTGGTAATCCCCATATTTAATAAAAGATAATTATTCTTAATATTTATTTAATTTAATTTAATGTACTATTTTTAATTTTTAAAATATAAAAACTATAATTATGTATTGAATGCATATTTATATTTTATATTTTCAATAATAAATATATCTCATATATCTCTCATATTATATTTGTCTTTAATACATCTTCATCCAAGAGCGGACCCAGGCATAATTGAAAAGGAGCAATTACCCCCTAAGACATCTTGAAAACCGAGCGGATAGGTTGTAGGAGAAATCTTTGAAGAGAGCTTCATTCCCAGCCCATAAGCATCTTTGTCACTCCCTCTACAATCTTGATATAAACGGCAGAGGACTCATCTTCACCAAAAAGAATTCTGTAAACTTCCCACTCTCTGTCATTGACAACATGCCTGCCGAACTCAGCCTGGGGATCAAAAACCACTCTTTAAACTGAAACTATTTAAAGATCAATGGTTGCCGGATACTTGGTTAAGAAAGTTATAACAGTGATTTCATAGGGCGATTAATGATCAAACCTCAACTAGGGTTGATAATTATGTCTGAAACTTGAAATACACTCGGATTAGCTGTTTGATTGCTTGCAATTAGAGTGTAAAATAAACTAAATATAAGGAATTTAATTTTTTTAGTATTTGGTATGGTGCAAAGTAAAATTTCAATGCATTTGTAGTGTATTTGAAATGCATTAAAATGATCATAGTATTTGGAATTCCAGCCGTGTAAAGGTTCGCCGCCGCTAATCGCCGGTCGGCAGCCACCGCCCACCGCCGACAGGCCCCCGGCCGTAGCCACCGCTGGTCGCCGCCGCCGCCGTGGTCGGACGCCACTGCCGCCGATAATCTCCAAAATACTTTACATTACATTTATTTTGCCAAAAAAATAATATTAAATTCATATATTTGTAGAGTTCTCAACCAAACAAGTTAAAGTAATCCAAACATACTGTATTCAGTTTACTTTACACTCTAAATGCAGGCAACCAAAGAGCCACTTAATCAAACTAAAATCAAAATGGATTTTCAACCTGAGAATGATCTGTTGCTCAAATTAGTTCGAAATTAGAATTGAAATTGTTCATTTTCAGGTTCAGCTCAACTTGAACTTGACTCCAGTAGAAATCCAAAACTTTTATTTCATGTTATGATTGACTTATACAAACTTTGACAAAGTATCTAATAGCGACCCTATCGCAAAAATTGCAAACAAGGAGGGAGAAAGATAAAGGCAATTCAAAGTTGTTGGCAACTTCAAAATGAGAGATTGATGGAATCAAAGAGCAATAAACTAATTCATTTCTACATTGATGCCTTATTAATCCCAAGGGAAAGTATTACTGGATGCCTTATAAATCTCAGGGAAAAGTATTTATAAAAATATAAAGTCTCCTTAGGCTAATCAACTACCTATTAATCCCTAGCACAACTAAAATTATCTATTATAATTATTTAACTATCAACTCACATAACCCATCACATTCTCCATCATAATCATCATCCCTAGCCTTGGCTTAAGATCATCTAAGTCTGCCGGTTTAGTTCGAGCAAATATGTGTTTTGATTGTCGATTGTTGTTCAAGTTCTCATTTGGTTGCTTGAAATTGAAAATTGTATTTTGAAAAAAAATGGTGAATTTATTAGAATCTATCATTTGGTTGGATGTAGTTAAAAGTTAATAATTATTTTAAACTTCTAAAATTGATGTAGCAAAAGGAGCAAATGGAGACATACTTGATCAAACTATAAGAGGCCAATGTAAGAAGATCAATAAAGCCGAGGGCTTATCACAAAAGCCAAATCAAAACTTTCACATAGTTTATTTGCTTTTGTTTATGTGTAAGACCAAAAAATGTAATTTTTATCTATGTAATACTTAAATTAAAAATATGAAATTCAAATTTAGATATTTATAATTTTTTATTTTTGAGATTTGAATTTCAAATTTTGGAAGGCATCAATGGTGGGAATGTCCGCTTGAAGTGCCCCTTTAGTGGGTACTTTTTAGTATGATTTGCCAACCCATTCCACCCTTCTAATTTCAAATGTGTGACATCGTAAATATTCTATAAATATGATTTATATCTAAAATGATGCATATTCGTTTTAATCTTATCTTGAACTAACTCAGTTTGAAGCTTGCCCAACTCAAATTGAGCTACTAGTCAACTCATTCAAATCAATCCAAGCTGAATGTGTCAAAAAATTATCTAATTTTTTAATAACTTTTAATTATCTATTCAAATTTTATTGCCCTAGCAATTAAAATACTACAGGAAATTTATGTTGACTCACACATTCATATGAATGTATCAAAAAATTTCTTGCGTATTAAACATTTGAGTTTGTGACTAAAGCTCAAACATATTTTATGCTTAATAATAGAAAGATAATTCAACATTAAAATAAGAGTTAGAGCAATGCCAAAATGGGCCTTATCTCGACCATAGAGAAAAAGAGTTGAATGTTTATGCAAATATCACATTAAAGCAGGAAACATTAACAAGCATAAAAGCCTTTTTAAATATGTTTAATGCGATCAAAGTGCTATGCAAGGGATTGATCATAGTTAACATAAAGCAGCACATGCTTGAATACTGTAAAACAAGCAAATAGAAATTGGTCATGAATCTAAGTAGCATACAACTACAATGTACATACAAAGCACTAGGCTAAATGGATGTGCTCGAATCGATGCAATCAAGCACACCAGGCCATGAGAAGACTCATCCAAGCATACCACTCAACCCCACCTATGAGGAATGAATCCATCTCATAGCAACTTGCCAAAGGAATTATTTTGGCCGAAAAAACACTCGCTCCTCAATCAATGTCCACTCAACATGCAACATGCCACAAGGGGCATGCCATTAGGAAGGCCTGATAACTCAAAAAAAAAAAAGGTCACCATGACCTCAACAAAAAATAACTTCAAAACACCATTTTATACATAAGAAAATTTTAATTTAATTATCCAAAATATTACAGGACATTTTATCAATTGGGTCAGATTTGTTCAAACCTCATCAAATTAACCAATGAAACTGACCTTGAATCTTTATATTGATTGCAAGTTGGTTGGTGAACTTCATTGAAATCAGCTGACCAAACTATCTAATGCTCTGGTGTGGCTTTTTTGTCTGGAGGGCCAATGTAAGGTCCCAAATTAACCATAAGGAAGTTCCTGAAGTCTTCAAACTAGTGTCTTAGCATACTCAGTCAACAAATTTCATTGATCAAATTGGTGCTAAATAAAGTAGCTGAAGCATGATTTTCAAATAAGAAAAGCTACAACAACAACAATAAAAATAATAACAACAAACCTTTATTTTATTACGTGGGGTCAGCTACATGAATCCTTTTCCATTGTGTCATATTAATTGTCAAATTTTCATTTAATTCTAATAAAATAAGGTTATTTTTTATACTTCCTAACCAAATTTTTTTAGGTCTATCTCTACTTTTCTTAATATAGGTCGAATTTAATATATCTATTCCCCTAAGTAGGTCATCAAACAACTGACATTTTATGTGACCAAACCATCTCTAATCACATCTGCCACTAGAGCTACTCCAACCTTTTCATGTATATAATTGTTTTGCATTTCATTTCTAAGTGTAAAGCCACTCATCCACTTGAGCATCCTCATCTCGGCAACACTTAAATTAAATTTGTGCTTCTCTTTTATTGGCCAACATTTTGAGCCATAAATCACTACAGGTCTGGCCACCACCTTATAAAATTTTCCTTTAAGTCTAATAAATAGATTTATATCACACAATAGGCCTGACACATTCCTCCACTTCAATCATATAACTTGAATTCTACTAATAAATTCTCCATCTATTTCACCACCACTTTGAACAATATATACAATATATCTAAAATGTTCACTCTTTAATGCCTTGATCATCAATTGTCATAAACCCACTATCTACAACTAAAATTACACTCCATGTATTTGGTTTTAGATCTACTCAAATGAAAGCCTTTAAACTCTAAGGTTGACCTCCATTATTCAAATTTCTCTTAAACTCTTGTTCTAGTCTTATCAACAAGAAGAATATCACCAGCTAAAAGCATACACTAAGGTAAATCCTCTAGTAAATGTCTAGTAAGAGCATCCATAACTAAAGCAAAAAAGATATGAACTTAAAGCCGATCTTTGAAGTAATCCAACAAAAATTTATTTTGCACATATGCATTTGATCTTACATCATTTGGAAAGTCAAATTTGTGTGATTGAAGTTTGCTTTGCAGACATACGTAGGGCTTACATTCGTTGGAATGCCATGTTTGATATGTGGACAGCGTTTGTTTTACAAACATAGGTCGAACTTACATCTATTAGAAAGCCGTATTTAAATATAATTAAAGTCTATCTTGTAGACAAACATTAGGCTCACATCCATTGGAATGCCGATGTTTGGAGTGATATTTGCATTTGCAAATATAGGTTGAGCTTACATTCATTGGAGTGTTGATTTGGGTTAGACTTATATCCCTTTGAAATGCCGATTTGAATTGAACTTACATCCTTTTGGAACGACAATTTGGATTGGACTTAACATCTTTTGAAATGTCAAATTGAATTGAACTTACATCTCTTTAAAATATCAAATTGGATTGGACTTACATCCCTTTGGAATACCATAATTTTATATGTAGAGTTCACCTTGCGAATAATGGATAGTCATACATCCATCAGAATGCCATATTACATATGATTAAAGTCTGCATTGCAATGCATAGGACTTACATCTATTGAAATGCCCGTGATTTGAGTTAATTAAAGTCTGCATTGTAGAAAAATCATGGGCTTACATCCATAAGAATGCCAGTTTGGATTGATATTTGTATTGCAAACATAGGTTGGGTGGGCTTACATCTATTTGGAATGCCAATTTGGGTTAGACTTACATCCCTTTGAAATGCCAATTAGGATTAGTGTTCGCATTGCAAACAAGTGACTCGGTTTACATCCCTTTGGAATGGTAATGTTTAATATTGATGTTTGTTTTATACGTGTTTAGATTTGGATTAAAGTGACTTGGCTTACATCCCTTTGGAATGGTAATGTTTAATATTGATGTTTGTTTTATAGGTGTTTAGATTTGGATTAAACTTATGTGTATTCGAAAGCTCATGTTATGTATTGAAGTTTGTCTTGCAAACATGACAAGACTTAGCTTCTATTCTTTGAAATATTCAATTGATTTTGTGATCACTTCATAATTAATATTGTTAGGTTATTTATTTGTATTTGGATGCTCGATATATTATATTTAGTCAATTTAAATGATCGATAATTATAGAGTTTCATTGAATAATCAATGACCATTAAATCAACAATATTTGCCACATGAAGGAATTAATCTGAATTCATTAATGTGATAAATACATTTAGAAAGTTAATCACATAAGTTTAAATCTCCAAGTACTTGAGTTTGTCTTCCACTTAGACTTTGTTATTTTAATGTAAACATAATAGAGATTGAATGATTGTGTCATTTTATTTTTGAAAATTATAGGTTATTTTTTCAATAATTCGATATTCAACTATTTTCTATTTTGATCTCAATTTTAAGTAAAATTTAATATTTTTAGTCTAATAATAATTTTCAGAAAATTTTCACAAATTTTTTACAACAAAACGGCTTAATAGTGCTACGTTCTGTAAATTTTAGTGTGATGTGCACTCTTCTTCTTTGTTCTGGATCTAAGATCGATGAAGAGAGGTATATTCATCTCACACTAGATCCAAAATTGATGGTGGAGACCTTCATAAAATTTCAGGTCAAACCCAAGTTCAACTGGCATGAGTTTTCAAATTTTGAAACTTGTGATTTATTTAATTTCAAATAATTTAAATTTCAGGTTAATTATTTGTAATTTCAACAAAGTGGTAGCTTGTCAATATTGCGTTTGCGAAATAGCATGTTCTGATCTTCTACTTTGCTCTAGATGCAAGATCGACGGTGGAAGCCTTTGATTTGACCTATGGGGGGCAAGAAATAAAATATACAAAATTTATTTTTTTGAAATTTACCTAAAATTGAAACATCAAAAAATCTTTTTCTTCAATTTTGAGAAAAAACGCCCTTGGTTAATATTCCCTAAGACTTAAGGAGCGGAGGGCAATATGAAGATTTGGCTTCTTAATATCCTTTATCCTCTTTTAAACGGTCCAGCCCCCTTTCATGCCAAACTCATGGGTCTAGGGATCGGTTTCTTCGCTACGAGAAGAGGGCTTCGGGGCTTCGATATCTGGGGGGTCCGGTGACTTTGGTTAGGGGTCAGTGACTTGACTTTAGCTTTCTCCCTCTCTCTCATGCATGTGAGAGGTGCGACAGCTAGGGTTTCGGCTAGTAAGAAGACTCGGCCAAGGGGAAGTTCGGCCGGGCAGATCTCACCTTTCTTCCTCTCTCGCGCGTGTGTATGTCCGTTCTTGAGTTTGGCCAACACTCATCTTCTTATAGCTTTGACCCCTAACCGTTCTTACAATGTTCCCGCTCATGGAGAACAATTGTTAGGTCGATTAGGGCTTCTCTCTCCCCCCTTTTTTTGGTTTAATTTTCAGCCACCAACAACCTTACTATTTTTCCACACTTTATTTTCTTTAAAACATCTTCAATTTTAGTTTTACTAATACAATGATAAAAATAAAAATCTCTACTTTCATTTAAGGTAATAAGGTTACTAAAGTCAATCATATTCTCAAATCTTCATTAAAAAAATTTATTAAAATATCTCATCCACTTATGTTGAATATCATCTTCTTAAAAAACACTTTTTGATTTTCATCCTTAAAACACTTAAACTAAATATTTATTTCTCATATCTTTTTACTTAGCTAACTTATACATACATCTTTCGCCATCTTTAATATCTAATCAACAATATAAATTACTAAATACCAAATTATTTATATCATAATTATTTTTTTAGAATCTCTACAGATCATTTTATATCTTTCTTAATTCTTCAAACTTTTACATCTAAACTAATTTTTATAAAAAAACTTTCTTAATTTTTTATCATTTATTGTACATCTTTACTCTACCACCAACAATTTTTATTAATAGGAGCTTTTTTTATTCTCTAAGCACTCTTTGTGTAACTTGCTTAATCTCATTTATTATCTTTTCTTACATAACATTAACTTCCTCATAAACATCCCAAATTCTTAGATCATGTATATTACTCTTAAAAATATTTTTATTAGCATTCTTTAAGTATTCCATCTAATTCAAAAAAAAAAAATATATATTTCAATTTATTTTTCATCTTTCACATTTTATCTTAAAATCTAAAACCAATTGTGAATACTGGATATTTAAACTTTCACTAGAATGACCTTACAATCTTTATAATTTAAATGATATATATTTTTTATAAAAAAATAACCAATCTGTATTTTATTAAGTCCATTCTTATAAGTAATAATATGTTTATCTCTTTTTTTAAATAAAATATTAGTAATTACTAAATTAAAAGCTAACAATTCTATTTGGGAAAACCTACAATACTTAAAAATTTTCATGCAAGTCCTATTTGGGAAAACCTTATTACTGCTGCTAGCTACTATAGGTAATAAGGCTAGTTAGAATTTCAGTTTTGAGCCTCGAAAATTCATGTGCGACTTGGTAGCTCCATAATTTGACTGAATTTCCACACACATCTAATTAAGTTCTCAATTGCACACTCTTCAAAGACCTCCTATGCTTCAATAACTTGATAGACTTCAGGAGACTAGTAAGACTGTTCCTCAGAGAGTCCAGGTGTTTTCTTTTTAACTTGAAAAGCATATTTTTTTAGGCTTTCCAAACTGTTATTCCAGTTTTCCGTCACGGTGTGCAGGCCTCCTGCTCATTACATCTTCTCATTTTGGTTGAGCTGTAATTACTGCTAATCTTCCGAACACCATCATCGAATGTATTGCGTAATAAACCCTTCAAGAATATATTGCGTAATAAACCCTTCAAGAATATATTGTTTATAAGAAATATCCTGAACCTAGAAAAGAATCATTTGCATAAGTCCTCATGCTGTAAAAGGATTGGTCTTAAGTTCACCCTTAAGGTTTATTTGTAGCACATGTAAAAGATAGATTGATGAATTCTTCCTTGATGAGAAGGATAGGTTATAAGATTGATCAAATACTAATGAAAAGGATCATTAGACCTCTTGAGCCAATTGACAAGGAGATCTAGGTGTTTTTTTTTGTACCTACAAATAAATTGGAGATGGTGGAGAAACTCCTAAGAAAACGCTTAAAAAGTGAATACAGACTCATGAGGCTGCAGAACCAGTTTCAACCTACATGTCTACGGTTAACTTTTCTACCCCCATGGTTTTGCAGTGTAGATAATATATTATTAAAACTTTTTACAGAAAGCTACCCTCACAAACACAAACTTTCGGGTGAATTGCTTCTTAAAGTCTTGGAGTGATTTTTTGTCATAGTTGTAAATGTTGTCCAATTCACCTTGCTTATGGTAAACCTACAGACCGAACACCAGCAGTAAAGATGCTTGGCCATACAAGCAAAACACTATGGCCTGAAGTCTTATTAGGGCTGGTAGGACATCTCTTAAGATAGTACATTCCATAAAAATACATTAAATACAAATAACACAAATGTGTATCGTTGAAAGCCAGTTTTCATGAATATTAGCAGCTGACAATATAACCAATGAATTAGAAGTTTTCAAGAATAATATGTATTCAATTAAAAACTAAGCAATAATTTCCTATAATAATCCACAAAAAATAGCATATTACCAGGAAGATCTGAGTATGAAGCATTTTGAGAGTAAGGGTGATGTCATGGAAAACCAGAGGGCGACCCTTGCCAGATAATTCTACAGGATTTGCAACAACAAGCTCAGTATCAGGCCGACAATTTACCACCATCACACGGAGTGGTTTGTACATCTCCATTCTCAAACGATCACATAAAGCTTTCTGCTTACTATGGTCAAGTATTTTCTTCCCATCCATTTGCACTACAAACAAGTCAATCTCACATCTAGCCTTCTGGGCTGTATAGAAGCGCCCATAGGAGAGCTGAAAACCTCAAAGAATTAACAATTAAAAAACAGTGGTGATATACGTTTAGTGGAAGTTGACTGTTTCTAGTTAAGCATTCTAATCCAATGACCTGGATGTTGTAATCCTTGAGAGTTCTCATTACATCATAAAAAAGGCCCTTGTGATCCTGACACAAGATTTGAATGAGACTGCGACCAGGACTGAGCGAGTTATTCACAGTGACAGTTGGCACATCAGATTTGTAGTCAGATCCCTCTGTTTCTTCTTGTGGAAGTTCTAGGTTGAACATTTCTTCACTTAGTTCAGGCGGGAGGAAAGGAGAAGCTTCCAAGCATGCAGTTATCTCACCACTCGTTGGTTCGATTTCACAGCTAGTCATGAAATCCCCTAAAATAGATTTCAGTTGATCACATGTCTCTTCTTTTCTCTTTCTAGTATGAAGAAGTTCCCTAAATTGGACAATACATGAATTTAAAATAAAAAACATCTGCACATTATGAAGTACTCTGGCTTACATTAAATGCAATATTTATTAGAAGCATACTGATAAATTTGAAGGTTTTTAGATAGGAACATATGAAATAACACAGATATAGAGGACAAATTATCTCCACTGATAGATAACCCAACAAACTAAGATGCCAATATCTTGAGCTCTCAGTTCAACACGCAACAAAGAAGATCCACTGCAGTCAAATAGCTGCAAACTTTTGGGATAAACTAGGAATTGTTCCTTTGTGATCCAACATTATTTGTCTTTATACAAAATGTAACTTTCTTAGGTTTTCTTGAGTTTTCATCCAGTTTCATATCCTCGTGTATTTGTCTCTCTTCCTTGTATAATCTTCTCTACTTGAATTGTCTCACTTAATAAATCTAACACTCTCAAGATGATAATAGTGTATCATAAAGTTTACCTTTAGCTTAGGAAAGGACTACGTAGGTTACTTTTTAGACCAAAAAAAAAAGTGGTGATGGGTTATCCTTATACTAGAAAAGAATGTTGTAGAGTTGACAATGTTCTTGAGTAAACAATAAGGTGTAACAAGAGCTAGGAAATGGCAAAACCTTAAATTGGAGGTGAGATCTTTCAACCGATTGCTGCAGAGGATCAAAACTGGGTAAGATGAAGGGCCATTAGGCCGTAGTAAACAAAGCTGGACAGCGCTAAATTCCTCTGGATCTGCAGCTGGTTGGATCCAGGAACAGTAGAGACGCTGCTAGATGGTAACTAGAATGAATAACCTGCAGCAGGGATGGCATCTGACCACAAGTAGGTGCAGGCATTTTGCTGGCCAGAGGTACCGAGAGCAAGTTGATGAGATTCCGAGATCATCATTAATTCCACCACCTAATTCTGCTAAGTTACAGGTTCATCCCTTGATGGAGAATAGCATGCAACACCCACGAAGGAGAGAAAATAGAGATAATAGTCTTCTAATCTCAAGACAGCAAAAATTAAACCCTAATGCACATAAGAACCTATTCATATTAATAAATCAAACATGTTTTGTTGGCTCAAAAAGAATTGCATTGCATTCCAAATGCAGAGAAAAAAAATTTCGGTGATTGGCTGATTGAAAAAGGAATGCAATGTAAATTCCATTCCATTTCTTTTTCGGTCAATAGTTCAAATTCAGTGAAATTTTTTTTTGGGCCAATTTGGGCAATTTTCATTTACACCAGTCAGTGTAAAATGAGTTGCCACCAGAACCCACTTAGCACCCCGCCCCCCCACCGCTACTTTCTTCATGCAGCTCACCACCCACTAGCAACTTTTGAGATTTACACTACTTTTATTTAACTTAAATTAAATACAAAAATAAATTCTTAAATTTGATTTACATCTATCCAAACAACTATAAGTATTTAAAATACATTGCATTCTTCTTATAATATATTCTTGAACCAACCAGTTTAAAGTCTCCTTGAACTAGTCCGAGAGTTAGAGTCAGCTAGAATCTGACCCTAGGCTGAGAAACACCCCGTGTTATTCTCCCAGATAGAGGAGACGTCACCTTCATCTATTGAAGCCTCTGGATCTTCATAATATAGTGATGGATCAACCGTATTGAAAGTTGTGAAAATATTATAATCATTAGGAAAATCAATCATGTATGCATTGTCATTAATCCTTTGACAATCCTAAATGAACCATTAGCTAAGAGCTTGAGCTTTCCAAATATACCTATATAAAATCTCTTCATCTTCAATCTAATCTATGAAGCACCAACACTCTCAAATAGATGTTGTACCTATGTTAGACATGTGTCAAATACGGATATGGCTTTGACACGCCCTGACACGTGTCAGACACTTCAAATAATGTGGAGTGTAAATTTGAAGTAGACATGGCCGAACACAGCCCTAACACGATCGAACATGGCCGGACAAAAAAAAAACCACTGGATGTGAAAAGAAAAAATATGGTGCATAACCCTGCTTGTTTGTTGAAGCTGCTCCTGTTTGTCAAAGCTGAGTCGACAAAACCCTACCTGTCGTATCAGTAGCCATAATCGACATCGAAGCTAGCTCGATGCCACACCTGCATCCATAACTGACCTCTCTTGTGCTCATCGATGTCGAGCCCACTAGATTAGAAGGCTCAAAGCCTCTGCTAGTTCACTTATTCACCTAATCTTGTGTCTTTCATCCCGAATGACAAGATTGTAAGGTTTTTTTTTTCCACAATACATATTATATCATAGTAATTTTGTCTAGCTATTCTCTTGCTATTGTTCCTACTGTTACTTGGATTGTTTGCATGGCTATTCTCTTGATATTGATATTGTTTCTTTGCCTCAACAAACGAGTAGTATTGCTGCTTTACAGGTGATTCATATTGCAATTTTAAATCTTGCATAGATAATTTAGATATGTGATTCCTTCAAAGGAGATACAAGTGTGATAACCTAGTTTGGAGAAATTCATCTTCTAGTGCCAATGTGAGGCATAAAATTTCTTAAATTGGTAAATTATTTCAGTGATCTAATTTCTTCTAAATATTTTGTCATTAGATTAAATATTCTTGATTTTGTCTAAATTTGACCAAATTAGAAATCAATTTATGACAATTAAATTATAATTACTCATTGGATTTGTGGTTTTTTTTTTTGTAATTTCTACAAATTTATTTGATAATATATCATCTTTTAGGATATGGTTCTCTTATTTATTCTTTTGCATTTAAAGAAAGTAAATTATTAGTTTATTTAATAGTTTGTGATATAGGATACCTATATTCCTTTGTGTGATCAATATACATAATATCTTTTTATTTTTATTTCTACTAAATGCTTTTAAAAAAATAGTATTTTAATAAACACATTAGATTAAACTTGGTAGACTGCATTATATGTTGTGCTCTTGGGGGATTGGATCCCTTAAAAAGGCAATAAACTTCCATGCAACTTCAATATCACTCAAAATTACTCTACTACCTCATGATTTACTCCCTCAAGTAATTAATGGTAAATAGCATTATATGTTGTGCTCAAAAAATTAAAACTTCAATTGATTTAATCAAAAAATAATTAGCTTCACATGTAATCCCAAAGAATAATCAAGTTTTTATGATTCAAAATTTTTTATGTATAAATAAACATAGTTTATCTGATTTATCTTTTTCTCCCTTTGTTTGTCTTCGATTTGTTTGATGAGAAAAATTATTTATATAAAAACTTTAGACTTTTAAATATTCTTAATTTTTTTTACTTGTGTAATTAAATAATCGCCTCTACATCTGATAATAATTTAGCTCATAACAATCTCATAGAGGATGAGATGAAACTTTTCTAGACAAATATTATCAATTTAGAGAAAGTATGATATATTAGAGTAATAGGTAATATGGTATTTCAATATCCTTTATGTCATGAAAAGTTAAAGAAAATATATTCTAGAGTTGGAGCTCACTTGCTCAAACAATTTGAAATAGGCATTCCATCATGCCCTAAGATAATTTCCACACAACTCTAGAAAGTGCAGAAAGTTGATGCTGATGTTGAGCAAAAAATAAAAGAATGTTGCATTAAGAAGATTCCACTCCCCTCTTTTCGGCAAAGTAGTTGTAATCAAATTTATAGTTCACAATCAACTGGACATTTATTTAGAATGGAAAATTATGACCCTACTTAGTGGGATAAAGGCTTGTTGTTGTTGTTGAAAATTATGACCCTAAAAAAAAAGTGTCGAAACTATAAATGGTCTCTTGCTTGTAAATTACTTGTAAAGGACATTCAAGCATTCAATTTACAAACAAGAGATCATTTACATGTAGAAATTACTTGAATGTTGTCCTCAACAGCTCTTCCATTCCATTTAGCCAGAAATCCATATTATTTTAGTGTTTTCTCATTTGCAAATAACATCGCAATCACTGTGTATTTCCTCTTGATTACAATCTCTTAAGATAACTCTACTTCAAAAAGAAAGAACAAATGTTGAAAGGATGCTGGAGCCCATAGTTTGTGATGGCTGGAAAGATGCACAAAGGTCTATCATTAATTTTATGAGAGTGCAAAATCTAGGCCTATGTTTATAAAAGCCATCAACTGTGAAGAAACATATAAGAATAAGTTCTACATTACAAATGAAATCAAGAAAGTAATTATGGGGGCAGGTGCAAATAAAGCAGCTTTGACAATGCACATGTAGAATTGCTAGTGCATTGATTGAGGCTCAATACCCTCATATTTTTTAGACTCTTTGTGTTGATCACATATTGAATTTAACACTAAAAAATATTTATGCTCCAAAGAATGTAGAAAAAAAAAATGAGATTACGTATGAATAATGTAGTTGGTTAACTAATATTACAAGAAATACAAACTTTATAAAAAACTTCATCATAAATTACCCAATGGGGTTATCAATTTTTAATGAGTTTGTTCAGCTCAAAATATTAGTTATTACAAAGACTCGTTTTGAATCAACTATCATCATGCTTAAGCGATTCAAAATAATAAAACAAAGACTATATAAGTATGGTGATTTGTGACAAATAGAACATGTATAGTGAAGATGATATAGATAAAACAAAGTTTGTGAAGTAAAAAATCTTGGATGATATATGGGGGGAAGAGATAAAATTTATTATTATTTTTATAGATCATGTATATGTCATGTTAAGAGTAACTGATACAACTAAGCCTTATCTCCAACTTGTACATGACATGGGGGATTCTATTTTAAAAAATGAAAGAGATCATTTATCAATATGAAGGAAAGAGAGACAACTAAGAATCCACTTTTTGTAATGTTGTATATGATATTCTTATGTAAAGATGAAATAAAAGCAACACTCATCTTCATTATTTAGCTCACTTGCTCAATCTAAAGATAAATTTTGATTGTTTTGCTTGCACTTTCTTAACTCTGTTTTTTAATTAGTAATGTCACTTATTAGATACACTTTTTATTAGATATTATAGTCATTCTTAGCTAAGTGAAGCTCCAAACCATTATTGTTCCATATAAAGGCATGGAGATATCAAATGTCAAAAGAAATTTTTTTCAAATGCTGAAAAAAAAGTAATGGTTAATTTGAAGTTTGCTAATTTATGTAGATTCAATGGTACTTTTGTTGTTCATGACTCCAAAGGTTCTAAAGGCAGTACGGATGGAAAGGCTTGATAGATGATTTATGAAGCAAGTTCCCTATTGCTACAAAGTTTGACTTTTAAACTATTGGCTCGCATATTCATCTTCTTATTGGGAAAGAAATTGGAGTATATATTTTTTTATCAAGTCACCTAAGAGGAACAAAATCACTCCTCAAAGAAAAGATTTAGTATTTATGCATATTAATCTTCATCTTCTATTTAGGAGGCCAAAATATACTTAAGGGAGACGATGTTGTGGGATATTAGTGGAAATATAGAAATTATAATGGATGATAATGGAGTACATGAAGTTGTTATCTCTCTCTTGATGAGCCATGCTTGGAAGCTATTTTTTCTTGGATGAAGGTGAAGGTGCCAACGATGATCCTGCCATCGAATGTGTTAACTCAAATTAGTGCTGATCATGTTGTCATATTTTATTTTATTATTTTGAGGATGATATTGATATTAAGTTTTTTTTAAATTTTTTTAATATTTGAAATGTGATACTAACCTTAGCAAACCATCTTTTAATATTACAATCTTTCTTTATGATATTACACTTTATTTTGTGGTGAATTTAGTAGAGAATTATGAAAATTACACATTTAACATTACTATTTCATTAAGTATAACTAGAAGTGTCAGTGGCGTGTTGTGTCCTATTTTTTGCAATCATAATGTGACGTCATATCCCTTTGTGTCCATGTCCCTATATTTGTGCTTCATAGAATCTAATCCACACTAAGTCCCCTTCCTTGAAGGTCATGGCTCTCCTAGATTCATTTTTCTATTATTGATATTTAGTATTCTATTTAACAATTTCTTTCTTCACCAGTTCAAGTAAATCATATATCTCCTTGACTCTAATATATCCATCAGTGTTAAGCTGATTAGTAAGGAGAATAGAAATCATCTACAAAGGTATGAGTGGGTTTATTCCATGACCAACAGATAAAACATCCAAGGAGATTCCCTAAACAATGATTCATCCCCTTGATCTGTGAATCTATGGGTGGGCTACTGAACTGAATTGAAGCTTGTACTTGACTTATCCCATAAAATCCTCTAAAAGAGACTCACAAATTATATGTCATGTGTAGTGATGATTTTTGATATAGCAAAAAGTTGAACCAGCTCTTTGAAGTAGAGATTAGCTACACGTGCAAAGCATCCATCATCTTATAGCAAAGTATGAAATACACCATTTTGGCGAAGTGATTTACTACCAACATTACAGAGTCCTTATTTTGTTAAGTTCATGATAGAGGTACAAAGAAATTCATGCTCACATCTAACCCAAGATGACTCTAGAACAAGGAGGAGAATGTATAAACATATATTATACCATTAATTTTTGGCTATTTAGCATGCCCTATATCGCTTAACACACCTATCAACATTTCTAATCAATTTGGGCTTAAAAAATTCTCTTTCACTAAAAAATGTGTCTTGTCTCTACCAAAGCGTCTTATCATCTCCCTAAACTTCCAAAGTAAACAATTAGGATGTACAGTCTATTATAAAAGAATATATATCCATCATCTCTATGATATCGCTCAAAAAGCCTCATAACATCTACTCCAAATCTCTTGTAAATTATCATCGATGGCATAGAGGCCCTTCCAGACTCAAATCCAACAACCTTTTGATTGTAAGATCGTAATCAACTAGTGATAGTGGCTCATGGCCTCAGCTACCTTATTTTGGCTCCTTACCTTGTGCTTGAGCACAAAATGAAAGTGAAGAGAGAAACTTTACCTATAATATATGCCTACCCTTCAACTTATTCTAATTGTTCAGAAATTTCAGAACTTCATGATCAGTGAAGAAATGAATTCATTGGCCAACAAATAACAACTCCAATGATAGCGGGCTCTCACAATAGCATAGAACTCTTTGTCATATGTGGAATATTTTTGCCTTGAGTAACTAAGTTTCTTACTTAAGAAAGCAATAAGTTGTCCTCCCAGCTTAACATAGCTCCCATCTGCATATTAGAGGCATCACACTCCACCTCATATACCTGATTGAAGTTATGAAGAGTTAGAATGGGGGCTTCTGTCACAACTTGTTTCAATATAGCAAAGCTAGTTTATGCTTCTTCTAACTATGAGAATTTATCTTCCTTAAGGAGCTCAATCAATGAGGCAACTATAGAACTGCAATTTCAGATGAAC
Organism: Cymbidium sinense; assembly: GCA_021442155.1. Lineage (NCBI taxonomy): Eukaryota > Viridiplantae > Streptophyta > Magnoliopsida > Asparagales > Orchidaceae > Cymbidium > Cymbidium sinense. Next base: position 92,626,290 of record CM038232.1, on the reverse strand, counting down.
CTCCTATAAACTAAAGTCAATCCATAATGCATCTACTACCTTGTTTTAGTTCCCCGCCTTGTGCTTGAGCACAAATGAAAGAAAGAGTAAAATTTTACCCATAATGCATGCCTACCCTTCAACTTATTCTAACTATTCATAAGCCTCATAACTTTATGATCAATGAAGATGATGAATTCATTAGACAACAAAGAATAATTCCAATTACTAAGTACCCTCACAATAGCATAAAACTCTTTATCATAAATGGAACACTTTTTCCTTAAGATACCAAGTTTCTTACTAAAGAAAGCTATAGGGTGCCCTCCTTGACTCAGCACAGGTCCAATTCCCATATTAGAGGCATCATACTCCACCTCATATACCTTATTCAATTAGGAAGAGTTAGAGTGGGGGCTTGTGTCACCACCTATTCAATATATCAAAGGTGGTTTGTGCTTCTTCTGACCATAAGACTTTCTTTGCCTTAAAGAGCTCAATTAATGGGATGATTGGAGCGAAAATTTCATATGAACCTCCTATAGAATGAAGTCAGCCCAAAAAATTAGTGCATCTAATGATATGGGCAAGATCACAAAAGCTTCTACCTTAGTTGAGTCCATCTCAATACCAAATGTTGAGATAATATCCCTAAAGAAAAAAAATCTAAGAGGTCAAGAAGTGACACTTCTTAAGATGTTCACATAACTAAACATTCCTAAGGACTTCAAAAACTTAAAGCAAATGCTCCAAGTGATCCTCTATTGAACAACTGTATATCATAATGTTATTAAAGCATACCACCACAAATTTTTCGAAAAAAACTTTTAAAACCTAATTTATCAATCTCATCCTTATGTCTCATCAGAATTTAGTGTAGCTGCCACTGCCACTCATCCTTATGTTCATATCAATCTATTTTGGAAATAAGTGGTCACCATATGCAACTGATCCAATAAATCATCCAATCATAGAATAAGAAATCAAAGCTTGATGGTCATCTTATTCGCAACTCTACTATCAATACACATATGCCATGAACCATACTTCTTAAGTACAATCAAGGTAGGTGCAACACATGGACTAGTACTCTTACACACCAATTCTTGGACATCAAATCCTTAACCTATCTTTATAACTCCTCATGTTCTACTAGCCACATGCTGAAGGTAGGTTAATTTGGGGAACCGATTCTGAAATAAGATTTATCACATGTTGTACATCTCTCAAAGGGTAACACCCCTGGTAGGCTATCAATTAACACATCATGGAAGTCCTTCAATAATGGCTACACTATATTCAATATTAGCTCATCTTAATCCCCTCTAACACTATTAATATTAATACCATAGGTGTCTCCTTCAAGGTTTACATAAAAATAGCTCAAAATACTGCCAATATAGAAGTATAGTAAGCTTCCCATCTTTTGTGAATATGTAGATGTTCTTGAAACTATCATAAACTGTCCTTCTGTCATATTACTAAGGTCGGCCTAAGAAAATGTGATAAAAATTCACAATCACAACGTCATATAATACTTATTCTTGCGGCTTGCTCCAATAAAGAATTCTACCATGTACCTCTTGTTAATACTGCTAAGATAGAAGTATAGTAAGCTTCCCATCTTTTGTGAATGTGTAGATGTTCTTGAAACCATCATGAACTATCCTTCTATCATATTACTATGATCGGCCTAAGAAAATGTGGTAAAAATTCACAATCATGACGTCATATAATACTTATTCTTGTAGCTTGTTTCAAATAAAAAATTCTACTACGTACCTCTTGTCAATACAAATCTCATTTTCCTACTTCAATCAGGTTACAAAATATAAGTGGGAGTGCCTCCGTGAAGAAAGATTCAATTTTTATGTCATCTGAGTAGAGACAACATTCTCACATCCATCGTCATCAATAATAAAGGTACACACCTTCTCCCTTTATAGTACATTAGGTGTGGAGAGATATTGTGCTCGAGCCAATGCTAATATCTTTTGGGTTCAGTCTATAGGACTCACCAAACCACAAGCATTTCCACCTCATTTATTGGCAGTTGATACTAATCCTCATGTCTGTTATCTCCTAATTCTTTACTGTCAATCTTCTCAACTAGACTTTGCTCAATAAAGGAAATCACTCTACTATTTAAACAATTGGAAGCTATATGACCATATCCATAACACTTTAAATACATTCTAGGGGGAAGACTGTTAGGGATGTTGCCCTTTTTAACCCAAATGAGATTGACTTCTCCCCTTGTAGAGTTAACTTTACATCTCAAGAAGATATACTCCAACTATCTGTTTCTATGGCTAATCCTTTCTTAAAGAGATAGGTGGTACTGAAGTTCTATGTTGCTTCTCAACTTTCAAGGCTAAAGTCTACATATCCAATAAGAACGAGTAAGAATATAATTATATCAAATTATTGATGGATGATCTTAAACCTTCAGGATAGAGGGCTATGATATTTTTCTCATTTTTCACCAAATCAAACTTTAGTATGAGCTACTCAAATTCTTCTGTGTAATCCACTAAAGTATCTTTTTGCTACAAAGTATAAAGCTTCAAGAAAACATCCTATCTATAGTGTGCTGGGAGATATTTGCATTGCGACCCTCATTTCATGTTTTAGTCCATATAGTGCACTTACTCTTGTCCTCACACTAGCATATGTGCTTTAGATTCTCCAACTATAAAAAAACATTTTTCTTAAGTTTGATGAAAACTACATTGACCCTCATATCTACTAGAATGTCTTTATACTCAAAGATATGCACTCAATAAATACATCTAGATCCAATATAGCCATCAAAATCCAATAGATCAATTTTCAACACAAAATCATTCTCTTCTCCTATACTCGATGTCAAATCGTCATGGCATTGATTCTTCATCACTAAAAATTTCATGATGAAAAGGGTGACTTCCCAATAATATCTTCTCTCAAATTCAGCAACCTACACTATAATTACAAGATTTTTCACTGCATTTCTTCCATTGTGAGATATTGAATTCCTCTTTGAAGATTTCTCCTCAGTGGCATGATGGATTTTTCTCCAATAGGCTTTCAAGAGAGGAAAAAGAGGTTTTTGGTTTGGTCGAGGCTATGGGTGAGGTGTTTAGGGATGGATGTTGGAGGGAAAAGTTTGGGTAAGGTTAGGCAAATTAGATTTGGAGGAGAAAACGTGTATCGATAAATCTAAAGAGTTAAAACTAGCTCTGATACTAAATGTCATCATTCTTGAGCCAACAAAAGGGTGCAATTGGTGATAACAAGAGCTAGGAAATGAAAAACAAAACCTAAAATTGGAGGTGAGATACTTCAAATGATTGTTGTGGAGAATCAAAACTAGGAAATATGAAGGTTGGGTGGTAGGAAACAAGGCTGGACAGCACTAGATTCCTCTGGACCTGCAGCTGTTTGGATCCAAAACAGTAGAACCGCTATTGGATGGTCACTGGAATGAATAACCAACAGTAAAAATGGCCTCTAGGTGCAGATGTCTTGCTAGTCGAAGGTACAAAGACAAAATAAAGAAGAGATCCATGGGGGAGAGACTAAGATATAGCACCCATGGAGGAGAGAAAATAAAGAAAAATAATCTTCTAATATCAACTGAACCTAATACACATAAGAACCTAGTTATATTAATAAATCAAATCCTAAATAAAAAGAGAAACTGAATCATAGTAGTAGCACCTGGACCAACCGATTCAAAGTCTCCTTGAAGCAGTCTAAGATTTAGGGCCAGCCGAAAGCCCCCAGACATGAGAAGCACCTTGTATTAACTAGTTAATCTAGATAATATTATTATCAATTGAATGCAACCTTTTTTGGTTACAGCAATCTTACCTAAGAAATGCAATGTTATTTAGAATAATCAACGATGTGATCGCTCCAAAAAGAACACTGTGGAGGATGCACACCGCCATCTTTGTTGGTGATGGGGTAGGAGCATGTTCTTTCGTGAAGCAGCTTGATATATATTCAACTAGATTTCTCCAAATATTATGTTAGGGTTTATTTAAATTTGGGTTCCACTTCCTATAGACACAAGCATCCATAGTTAATTACCCCTCTTATCGCAATAAGAGAGCACTCTCGATTAAGGTTGAAAATGAACATATTTATTTGATATGCAATGGTGTCTTTAGAGGTGTGTGCGACATAGATGACTATCATGTATAATTCACATAACGAATAAAGAGATTGAGCTTATATCCCTTTGAAATGCCAAGATAAAATTTAAATACTCGCACTATAAGAAGTATAAGTATTTGATGCATATCATGTGGTGAATAATGAAGACATTATGTAGCTTAAAGCATATGTTGGGGGAGAATAATGATATGCCCGATCAAGATCCCATGATTTTATCATCCTGAGCTATCGTGGTTCATAGTCAACTTAATCAGAGAAATTATTCTTGACCGAAGAATCCTTATCAACAATCATGGGTTGCATCGTCGAAGGTGTTCTTGTAGACCTGAGGTAATATTTATCTAAGGAGGCAAATTGAAGTCAACCTTAGCTAACGTAAAGCCTTTTGCATATCAAATATATTCTGTTATTCATAGCTCAAAGGGCAAAGTCATTAGAGAACATGCGGGCGATTACCGTGTCCAAAATATAGTAGAGCTATATGAATGCCAAGCCACCCAGTCAGAGGGTTATGGTAATATCTGCATTTTTTATGGTGTCATTTAATAGCATAACCATGCAGACACAGGACACAAGCCACATCCTTACTGACATAAGATTATTTGAGTATGAATATAGGTATATTTATTTGACATAGGCTCTTTTGTGAGCAAATGTTTTCTAAACTTATCATTCTTGATAAATAATGATAGATGGATGGATGATTGTTTGCTTTAAGTTATATTAAATGATAAACTTCATTCAATTTAAACATATCCCCTCCTGATGAATTTTACAATCAGCACAATCATCATCAGGGAAAGATTAGGTTTTGGTAACCCGGACCCAGTCATAGGACTCAACCGAGAAATTACTCCGCGTAGCATCCTCAAACACTAGAGTTAGATTTTGTATGCATATGTTGGGGCACATGCGGGAAATTTAAGCTTATTTTTAACCCGCGAAGCATCCTCAGGCAGAAGATTTAAGCGATTGTTATTGTGCTGGAGCCCATGTGGGTTATTCATACATATATCAGGTATAGTCAGCCATGTGGCGATGTCATTTACCCTCGATCACCTGTAGCACCTCGGTCGCGATATTATAGAACGTCGATCAAAAGTCAGTTCAGGATAACTGACAGATGTTTAGACGCTTTAATGACATAAGAAAACTTTTTGACTAACGTCGCGGCGCTATGTCAAAATGCTACGGTGCTACATCAATGCTATGCATCATTTTCTGTTTAAGAATTTATGATAATTAATGTCCCTTTTTTTATCGACATAGTAACCACCTTGACCATCCGATACCAGGTAGCTGGCCCGTCTTAAGCGAGAAGATAGCGCCTCGACGCTACAAAGGTGAAATTTTCATGTGCATTCTCTCAAGAGCCTTTCCTTAGAGTTTTCTCTCTTTCTCTTTTTCCTGATTTAAACTTTCTCATACACCATGCCGGAAAAATATGTCGGTAAGGGTAAGAAGATGGAAACAGTAAGCGACACTAATAGATTTGTTTAGTTTGGAGGCCGAGTAGAGATACCACCACGCTCTCGTACACAAGCATCTGATCCCAGAGAGGAGCTTCTACAATCCGGGCGAGCACGTGGAGAGCATAATTCTGGAGCAAGGCTGCGCGAAATTGGCCTACGACAACAAAACTGATGCCGTTCCCGTGGTGCAGGAGTTATTTGCCAACGTGTAGGGGCACCAGAATAATCAAGTCTTCGTCCAGAAAAAACTAGTAAGTTTTGTCAGTACTGTCATTAACACATATTACGGTCTACCGAACATAAATTACGATTAGTACCTTTTTTATTATAATGATCATCCCGACTTTGATGAAATCTTTAATTTCTTCACTGTCAAAAATTCTAATACGCAGTGGAAAAGACGGGAGAAGAAAATTATCAAATTTTCTTCCTTCGGCCTTACTACTAAGGTTAAAGCTTAGCACTACTTTATTTTTATCAAGCTGATGCCTACTGAGAATATCAGTGAGATAATTAAGGATAGAACCGTTTTGAATTTTGCAATTCAAAAGAGCTTTACTATAGATGTATGGAAGATTATTTATAATTTATCTGTAATATGCTTAAGAATAGAACTACAATAAGCTTTGGTCATCCTTTTCTCATTTATGCTTTATGCGTTGAACAAGGCGCGACAGGTGATCCTGATGAGGAAGTCTGTATACAAAAGACTCCCCTGACCAAAAAGGTTATTAAGGGGTTTGGCTCTAGGACCGAGGTGGGGAAAAGCTCACGCGCCCCTCAGTCTTAAGCCAAATCCTCTAAAATCCTAAATGAGCAACTCCAAGAAATTAGAAGACAAGTCTCAGACCTAAGAAAAAAAGTCAATGAGACTAGTCAGCGCCAGCAAAAATTGGAGAGGAAATTTGACCATTGCATTGATCAGCAGCAACAACAATTTTCATACATGGCCGAGTTTAATACATCGCTTGTGCGCATGTTTGAAATTTGTAGTTTCTATGCAGGTCCTAGTGAGGCATCTTTTCCTGCAGCACCTCATTACCAGCCTTATGTAAGCACCCCGCCGGAGCTAGAGGAAGAAAAGGAGGAGGATGACTATGCCTACTAATTTTCACCCTTTTTTTTCTTTTGTATTTTTATTTTTTTATTTATACAATTTATGTAACCCCCTTTCTTTTACATTAATAAATACATCAATTTTCTTTTATGTATTTATTTTTCTCTATGTATATGTGTGATTTCTTATCATTTGAGAAGCACCAGAATTAAAATAATAAAATTTCTTGATCTAAAAAAAATGGCATCAGAGAGGAAGTGCTATTGCGCTGTAGTTGCAGTGCGTCGGCGCTCTCATGTAACATAGGTGAGCGGCGCTTCGACGCCCGATATTTAGCGCCTCGGTAGCCCTCTATGGGTTCATTTACCTTATTTGCAGGAGGGCACCTGGCTACTGGTTTTGCCTGGCGTTATTATCTTGCAAGACTTAGCTTATAACCCAGGAGGCGTATTTGTATGGGTTCATTTACCTTATTTATCGAGGCGGCCTCGGCTCTCACATGTTCAACGCCGCAATGTCGTCAGATAGTCTATTTTTTGGTTTTTTTACAGAGAGCTCGGGCTAAAGTTCCAGTAGCGTAGACTTATAACCCGAGAGGACAGCGCTATGACGCCCTCTATGGGTTCATTTCTGCTTATTTATCTGAGAGGGCGGCGCCTCAAAGCTCACATGTTCAACACCGCGATGCCGTCAGATAGTCTATTTTTTTGTTTTTACAGAGAGGGCAACGCCTCGACGCTAAAGTTCAGTAGCATCGGTAGGCTTATAACTCGAGGAGGACGCCTCGATGCAGATATTAAGCATGCCGACCTAAGAAAAACTCAAGTGTATATTTTTTAATTGGATGTCCCATGTTTTATAGAAGTGTTAAAATATCACAGCGCTGCAACGCTCGATATATAGCACCGAGGCGCTGATAATATTCTTTATATGGGTTGAACAAGAGAATAAGCGGCTGTGCAGTATGAGGTGTTGATCACTTAATACCTAAAATTAAAAATTTCGACAACATAAAGCCTTAATAATGCTAATTTTTTACATGTTCAGTGCACGACACTCTTCTCCCATTTTCTGGATCTAAGATCAACGAAGAGAGGGTTTTCTTTCACGCTGGAACTAAGTTCGACGGCGAAACATGTTGTGAAGTGTGGCGCCTCGGCGCTGAAGGAATGGCACTGCAGCCTACTTCAAGTGCAAGGGACCCAAGAACATGGCGCCTCGGCGCTACATAGTCGGCACCGCGACGCCATAGGTCAGAGCCATTGACTATATTTCTCAAGAGCTGGTGCCACTTTAGTTCTGATCTGGAATGCATGCATAGTTTGGACAAAAATTATTGTGGAATCTAGCGAAATTTTATAAAAATCTGAACATAATAACATTTTAGCAGTGCTAAGTTCTCGTATCTCGGTGTCATCTCCCTTGTCCCGGATCTAAGATCAACGAGGAAGGTTTCTTTTCTTCTCGCAGCGGAACGAAGTTCAACAGTGGAGGTTCTTTTATAAAAACTCAAGCAAAGAGAGCAAAGCCAAGTAAAAGAATGCAAGAAATATCATTACAACGAATCTTTTGCCTTTAGTAGGCGAGAGATGGCTTTCGTAAGAGTGAGAGTCGATCTTACAGCGAACACAGGTTCTCGGAAGGAAGAACTGCCAGAAAAATCATAGAGAACCAGTTAAAGTGGAGAGGGGAATTGGGAAAATAAAGGGAGGAGCAGTTTTTCCCCCCTTTTTATAGGGATTCTTTCCACTAGTGGGACGATTTTCCGCCCCATAACTGTTCCCTCAACTCCCTTGGGCGGTTATCAGTCATGGGGAGGAAACGACGGTTCTTTCTTGCTTCTTTAAATTGAAAATTGTGGTGGCAACGCCTCAGCGCAGTCATGGCAACGCCGTGGCGCCAAGTCATCGGCTCACCAACTGAACTAATAGTTGTCCTTCTGGAAGGACTATTTTAGCGTCACGACGTTGTGGCCAAATAATTTATTATTTGCATTTTTCTCGATGCAAACACTGATATTATTTTTTTCCTTTTTTTTTTTTGCCAATGATTTTAATCATCAAAGAGCCTCTAGATGTCAATAACATCTGCAAACATTTAGACATAATCAAAATAAGAATTACATATCATTATTGTAATTGATTTATAAGTTTTTCACCAACAAAATAATTGGCAAATATGGATAACATAACATTTTTTGTTTGCACAAAATAAAATTATATTTTAGTTGCCATTGAACCAAACAAGCCCTTAATGACCTAAAATAAAAATTAGGTAAATGTTACATAAATGTAAGAGCCATATTTCTCACATGTTCTATGCCGAAGAAAGAAATGTCAAGTGATACAGGGAGAAAGTTCTTTAGCTAACAGAAAAATTACTGTCAAGAACCATTTCTAACTAAGATTTTACAAAACCTTGTGTCAGTTATAAATAAGAGATCCATCACTTTCCCATCTGGGGTGGTTGACACCTTCACTTTTAGGATCGTGAGCTCCAACTTGCACAAAACTTGTGTGACATCTGTCAAAAGCCATTTCAAACTATGATTTTTTAAGCAAAATTAGCAGTGTATAAAAAATTTAGCCTTCCAACAGTACTTTTTACAAACAAGGCCTTTACATGCTTGGAAGCAAAAATAAAAATAAAAAAATAAACCATGAAACATACTACATTCCTGAACTTATAACCAAGTAACAAACAAAAAGAACTATAACCAAACAGCATCAAAACTCAGGCAAGCGGGCGGGGCAACCAAGCCAGCTAGAAAGTCTATGACATAGAGCAAAACAAAAAATCTTAACTGATATTCAGAAAGAGAGAACATAAGCTCACACTGACAATCGGGAAAGTTCCAAGGCACTTACGAGAGAGTAAGATGCAAAGAATCTGAATACTAGGAGTGAAAATTCATCAAAAGAAGATATCATAGTCATTCTTCAAAAGAAGACTACAAATCAGCCAAGAAAAACAATAAAAAAGATTACTACAAGTAAATATAAAAAGGAAAAAAACAATAACACCGAAGGAAATTTAAATTTATCAAGAGGAAGACAGAATAAGGCGGAATAAAATGGATATAACAACTCATATAACTGTTCACTTTTATTGGAAAAACCTGAAAGCGGAGGAACCCAAATCAATCGAGACATACAATAAAAATATAACTTCCAAAAAAAAAAAAAAAAAAAGAAGGGATTAAACGAAATAATGGAAATAGAGGATGTGCATAAAATCCCTAATCAAATTCAAATTTCAGAACTCCATCAGACGACAAGATAACAACAAAAAAAAGTGACTTCAAATTAGAATTTTAACTGAAAACAAACAGTTTAAGAAAATCACCATGTAAAAGTCCATTCCGATCAAAGCAGCAAAACTTAAGCAGAAAAACCTGCGGTTTCTGATCCATCACCATCATCTCGTTTGGTCAATATTGATAATGATACAACACCTAAGGGCACACACCTAGCAATCTCTTCTTCAACAATCCCCACCTCGGCAACTTTCCTCCTCTCCCCACCACCCAAAACACAACATAACACCACTTCCCATCTATGCTAGCATCTATCACATATCAAATCTCCAAATTTCAGAATCAACCCAAATCCACACCTTTCATTGAAAAAAATAAGGCGTTTTTATATACATACCACAGCAAATCATCTAATTTACTCATTTAACACATATAACTTTAATATTACCCGTATACCACGCTAAACATTGCCGTAACTCATTTTTTCATTCAATGGCGTGGAGCATGAACGGACTCATTCGCGCATTTGTCGAGCGTTTACGCTCCTCACTCGGTTCAGCGTTTTGCTCCCTCTTGCGTTTTCTGCTCGTGCATTTCGATTCCTCGAGGGTTTCGCTCCTCGGTCGCGGTTCGCTCCTCTTGCGGTTTAAATTAAACAACCGGCCGAGATCCCCTTGCGAGATCTGCGAGACCTTAACACCGGTTTAGGAGAAAAATTATCAACCCGAAAACAACTCCATTCCATGGTATGTGGTCGCTCTCGGCTCTGGTTTATTATGCTTTTTCAAATGATTGATTGTTTGAAGATTTGTTTTGTCATTTTGTTGGAGGAAGATTGAGAAACTAACTGCCTCTATCTATATGTTTGTTTTTTATTTCTTATGTTGGTACTCTCATTTGGAGCTCATTTTGTTTAGATAATCACCATGCTTATCATAGGTAATTATTTCATTTGCTAGTTCAAGTTGATACCTGAAATACTAGAAATTCTTTAATGTAAATCACTATGTGTCCCCATATTGCATCTTTAGTTTTACGGTATCTATCAAAGCTCTTATTTTCATTGCCAATTTATAACTTATCATATTCCAAAAGATCAAGTTTTCAATGGAAGCCTCATATTGGTTCATCACCTTATGTATAGTTTTCCATTAAAATGCTCTACTGGAGAGCTCTACATTTATGAAGTTTATTGGTGAAAACTTTTTTGAAGGTTCTTGCACCAATGCCATTTAATATTGGTTTTAAATAACAATATGTCATCCTCATATTTTAGTAAAGGCCAATCAGATCTCTGCTTACACCTTATAAAGTTTGGTTTGAAAAGTGTTTGTGTAGTTCTTATAGTCATGAGGTGATGTGAAGTCTCCCTTGAGTCTAAGTGAGTCTCTTTTGTCTATAAATGAACTTGTTTGGATCAAGTCAAACTTGGCATCACTTAGTGTTTCATATAAAGTGTGTGTTTATTTTGGTTTACACAAAACAAATTTCTTCATATATTTCACTGAAGTTAGTCCATATTTGTTCATAACAAATATTTATATGTGTAGTGTCAAGCTTCAAACATGAATCATTACGCATTGTTTTGAAGTTTGGTGGCTATTGTGAGAAATCAAGGCCTAAAAAAATATGAAGGTGGGAAATAAGACTTTGAAGCTTGATAAAGATTTAATCAACTTATTTGTACTAGAGAAGAAGTTATGTTAATTTTCCCTTGGTTGAAAGATCATGCATTCAATTACATTCTCATATTCATGGACGCCACCTAAGGAGTACAAACTTATAAGTTCGATATTGATTTGGCGAAATTATTCAAATTCCAATGAAGATCGACGTTAAGTTGTCTCAATACAAACGAAAAATTGTAGTTGTTTATGTGTTTAGTAAACACCCAACAGAAAGATGATTTCAGAGTTGAAGAATGTAATGATGAATTACTTATTAGTGAAAGAAGAGACAACAATGCTTTACATATCGGTTCATATTTTGAAGATGCTATGAGCTTCAAAACAAGCGCGACCAAAGAATTATGAATAATTTTGGAGTGAAGATTAAAGCGAGTGATAAAACTCGAAGTTATAGCAATTTGTGCACATCGAGGGTGTCCATGGAGGATAAGAGCAGCTTTGTGTCGACTCACACATTTCAGTGCTAAAAGTGCACATTTATGCCTGTGAGTCAATCGAAATAAACAAGCAACTTCTAGTTGGCTCTCCAAATAAAAGATATTGGAAAAAGAATCCTGATGTACCCCCGAAGTTGATCAATATAGCCTAGAAAGTTTATATGGATTATCACTCCCTTATATGCAGCTATGCGCTATGGAATTAACGAGAGCAAGATTCTGATCAATGAGAACTACAAGTGGGTACCGACACTTAGAGCGTAACTCATTCGCAGAAATCCGTGTTCACATATCACATACGTATGATATGGTTGACAATTCATTCATGAGATTCTATGTAAGTTTTAAGGTTTGCATGGATGATTTTGGCAAGATGTAGCCTCATTAGCTTATGCATGTCACCTAAAATCCAAGTATCTGGGTGTCTTACTTTCTGCAAACTCTCTTGATGGGAACAATGGAATTTTCACAATTACTTTTGCTATTGTTGATACGGAATCAAAGAAGATTTGGGAGTGGTTCCTACACAACTTGGAGGAGTCATTTACAGTTGAGGTTGCTCCTTTGGCTTTTATTTATAAAAAAGGGTTTAAGCGAGGTTATTAGATCTACATTCCCAAATGCAGCAAAGTGTATAAGACAGACATTTATGAAAGAATCAAAAAAAATTTTCCACGATGATACTCATCACCAAAAGTATTATCCTGACAACGCTAATACATACTCAAAATTAGAATTTCAAAGAAAAAATAAGAAATATTCAAGATTCACATATACATGCATATCTTTTTACCATATAAGTGGTCAAGATCTGAATTTTCTAATGAGATAAAAAATTATTATAACACAAATAACATGCAGGTCATTCAATTCATGGATTGGGAAGTTGGGAAACCAAGAGTGGATTTGGTCGATATGCTTGAGGGATGTTAATGGAACAACGTAGAGGAAGATTTTCCGCCACCGGAGAGGTCATTTGGTACCCTTCAAGGAGCACAAGAGACAAGAAAAGAAAATTTTATTATTAGGCATTCTATGCCATTTAAAGCAGAGGTTGAAGGAAATCATGGGAGAGAAGAAGTAGATATCACCAAAAAAGAATGCACATGTAATTTCTGGCAAATAAGTGGACTGCCTTGTATTCATGCGCTTTTTTGGGCACAAAGATCTACCACTATGGCATACATATGTTGATGAGCTTTATCATGTTGTGAGGTACATGTGAATTATATTTGAAATCAGATTTTATATTTATGCATTTATTAATCTATCTCAAACCGTATTTTATATTGTTTTAACAGATATCGCATGGCTTATGAAGGTGCAATAGTACACTCCCCAAGAAAGATCAATGGATATGGTTGATGACATAAATATAAACACATCGCAAATACAATCAAGAAATGAAGATTAAAAAAGTTTTCTAAAGAAATTATAAAAGTAAAAGTGTTCACAAATATGGTCGGTGCCTATGGGGTCATCATAGAGCACATGCAAGAACCCCATAAATCAACTTAGGATCCATTGCCTCCAATCAAGCAAAGCTCTTAGACAATATTTACAATTGGAATGCAACAAAACTCCCGTGATGAAGTTCTCAATGAAAATGAAGACTATCAATTAGATTTTGAATAGAAAATTTTGGTTGCATCTGAATTTTTTTGGTCATCATAGAAAATTATGATTTGGATCTCAATTTTTCAATATACAACAGATTTTTTGGTTGTCTCATGCTAAAATTTTGTATAGTTTGTTTCACCTTATCTTGTCATCTTATGTTCATATACTTCATATTTATGGTAAATTAAGTTTTGGTGTCAACTTTTGTTGTCTTATACGCTAAAATTTGCCGCTTTACCCCTGCTCCATATTATCCCCCCGATTACCGCCTATTTTTTTACTTTTAATTACATTTAGGTTGTAAGGAAGATTCGCCCTTGATCAATTACTTTAGCTTTATATCATTTAGCTTAGTTTGCGGATATATTTTTCATATACATACATTAAAATTATGCAATTCTCTTAAATCAATTATACCATAATGTTTCACATATGATTGCTTTCTTCTAAGTAAAATCAGAGGACCAATGATTTTTTTTTATTTTGTTTTTTAACATGAAAATTTGTATGAAAAGTACATTCTGTTGTTATAATGTGTAATGCAAGGTTATTATAATTATGTAATTTAAAAAGTTTTTATACATGACGCAATATCGAGTACTATGCCAACACAAAATTTGACAAACCAAAGTATTTTTCTTAAAATTAGAAAGAAAAAAACTCAGAAGAAATTTTAATGGAAATGATTTGTAGGAAAGTACAATGCTAACACAAATTCGACAACCCAAAGGTTCGGTTGAACTTTTATTTCATCTCAAATATTTGTGCCAACACAAATTTGACATGAATTCACATCTTTTAGTATTATACTATATCAGATCTCTTTTGAGAGATGTTTGATACTAACTTGTGATTGATGAGTGATTACCAGGACGCAATAGCGAATTTGGAAGTTCAAGTATATTCACATCTTCACCCTAATTAATATAAAGGAATCGACAATGTTCAGTTCTCTCAGAAGAAAACAAGTTAAAGCCAATTCATGTATTCATGTAACTAATGTCAATTCATGTATTCATGTAGAAGATTGCAATAATTATCAACCGAAAAATATTCTTTTATTTAAAACCAAGATTCGCTTACTCAAAATAAGATGTGTTCACAATATATTAAGATACTTATAATAAACCAACTTAAGACATCACCATCGCAAAAACTAACTTAAGAATGAAGAAAATATGCAATAACATTAGCATTCCCATTATAATCTTTTGTTTTGAGAGGATCTCAAGTTTCTTCGTCGTGTTCTCCTAAAAGCACGCGATTGGTTCTCATACAATGCGTTGTCGCCGCCATTTAACCACTAAATAGCAATCCTCATTTGTTCGATTTTGTGGGCATCTTAAAAATTTCACAAAACTTCTACCTTACGATGTAAGACACATTGTTAATCGACAATGGACTGATATTCCTTAACGTTCGCTCGAAAGATTCATTTGTGCTCATTGATGGCATGCCTTTGTTTCAAAAGATTATTAGCAGATCTTCTGATATAAAGCTTAAATCAATGATCAACAACAGCTCATCAGTATAACTATCAAGTAAGCGTAATGATTGAAGTTGTTAAAATTAAAGTTAGTGATTTTATTACCCATAGAAGAAAGGATTCTCACTTAATTGACAAATATTATAGAAATTCTGGAAGTGCCTTCAAAGTTATGACTTCCTTGATGGAAAAAAAAAACAAGTAAAATGATCATAAACCCAATCCAACACACACCAACCGCTCAAGTGCCTTCAAAGTTATGACTTCTTGATGTTTATATTAATGTTATTAGTCATTCATAATTCAAAAAAAAAAAAAGTTAGACACGCTTTGTACTTGGATTCTCACTTGTCAAACTAACTAAACAAATGGTAAGAAATTCTCCATTTTCAATAATGTCTTTGATCAACCATAATTCATAAGAAGAGATATTTAGTACTCTAGATGAATCAACCGGAATACGAGGATATAATAGAACCGTAGTACACCAATTGTTGAGTCACATCATGACATAAGAAAAATTGAATTGTATTACTGTAGTGTCATGTGTTCTTTCAATTTCATGTCTCCAACGCCGAGTTGATTTTCTGCAATAAATGGTGGGACCCGACCTAATGTTCTTTTCAGCGAGCAATAAATGAACATGCAATATTTTTCCGATGCTAAAAGAAGAAGTATAAAGAACAACGAGGATACCACTTTTACCAAGTAACAACAAACTCATAACTCTGGGAAGTACCGCCCAAGGTTTTCTCCCACAAGCAACCAAGATTTCAATTGGAAGCGAACAAAGAGGAGCGTAAACGCAGAGGTATTCTAATTGGAGCAAGAGGAGCAGAGCCAGATTCTTCCTCAGACAAGAAGAATAAACGAAGCAACAGAAACGCAAAGAGGCAGAGGAGCAAAAACGCTGAACTGAGTGAGTGAACGCTCGACGAATGAGATGCTAAATGAGTCCTGTCCACGCTTCCGCCTCCACGCTAATGATAAAATGTTACAGACATGTTTTATACTGTAATATTAAAGTTTTATGTTTAAATAGTAAATTAGATGGTTTGAGTGGTATGTATGAAAAAACCCCTTCAATTTTTACTATGTCACGTTTACCAACAATCGGTACTACCAGCCCTATTATATCCTTTCAGTATTCCAGATTCATCCAGAGTACTAAATATCTCTTCTTATGAATTATGGTTGATCAAAGACATTGAAAATGGAGAATTTCTTACCATTTGTCTGATTAGTTTGACAAGTGAGAATCCCTTAAGTACAAGCGTGTCTAACTTTTTTTTTTTTTTTTTGAATTATGAATGACCTAATAACATTAATATAAGCATCAAGTCATAATTGAAGGTGGTCTGTGTTGATTCGTTTATGATCATTTTACTTATTTTTTTTCCATCAAGGAAGTCATAACTTTGAAGGCACTTCCGAATTTCTATAATATATCAATTAAGTGAGAATCCCTTGGCCATCTCTGCGGTAATAAAATCACTAACTTTAATTTTAACAACTTCAATCATTCTCGCTTACTTGATAGCTATACGGGAATCAGCCGATCTATCGCAGATTTAAGCTTTATATCCGAAGATCTGCTAATAATCTTTCGCCAAACAAAGGCATGCCATCAATGAGCACAAATGAATCTTCACCGTAACGTTCATTAATAATATCAAGTCCATTGTCGCAGAACTTACAATGCTGCCTATACACATCCCGTAAGTAAGTTTTGGCAAGAAATTTTTAAGATGCCCACAAAATCAACAAATGAGAGCTATTTCAAGTGGTTAAATGACGACACAACGATGATGATATGAGAACCAATCATGCTTTTCGTGAGAAACAAAGAAACTTGAGATCCTCTCAAAAAAAACAAGATTATAATGGAATGCTAATTATTGTTATCGCAATGTCTTCATTACTAGTTAGTTTTTACGATGCACTAAGTTGGTTTATTATATATCTTCTAATATATCATGAACACATCTTATTTGAGTAGTCAATTTGGTTTTAAATAAAAGAATATTTTCCTACTGACAATTAATTATCGCAATCTTTCACAGATGAATACATGAATTCAACATTTCATGAATACACGAATTCAAGTTTTGGGAATTGGCCGAGGCTTTTAACTTGTTCGCTACAAGAGCTAACATCGCATTCCTACCTATATTAATTAGTGAAGATGTGAATATAGCTTTTCATTGAACTTCCAAATTCAAAAGATATCAATCCTACAAACTAATCACAATCAAATCACACTAAGTCAGATGCAAACATCTCTAAAAAAAAGACAATCTCAATATAGTTATATAATTATAATAAGCTAAAAAGATGTGCATGTCAAATTTCAGGTGAAGAAATATTGAGATGAAATAAAAGTTCCAACCTGAACCTTTGGGTTGTCGAATTTGTGTTAAGATTGTACTTTCCTACAAATCATTGCCATTCGGATCAAGCAGCTTGCTGCTTTCTTTCTAATTTTAAGAAAAATACTTTGGGTCATTGTGTTGGCATAAGACTGATATTGGCCATGTATAAAAACTTTTAAATTACATAATTATAATAACCTCAGATACACATTATAACAAATGTAATGTACTTTTCATACAAATTTTCATGTTAAAGCCAAACAAAATAAAAAAAATCATCGGTCCTCTCGGATTTTACTTAAGAAGAAACACTAAATCATATGGCCATACACTATTATGGTATAATTGATTTAAGAGAATTGCATAATTTCCTAATGTGTATATGCAACAACAATAAGCTATCGCACACCTTCAAACTAAGCTAAATGATATGGAAACTGCCTCAAAGTAATTGATCAAGGAGCAGCAATCTTCCCAGCTTACAACCTAAAATGTAATTAAAAAGTAAAAAAATATGGAGCAGACTAATCAGTAGGGACAAGATAAGGTGGAAACAAACTATATGAAGTATATGGAGCTGGGACTAATTAGCAGGGCAAATTTTAGCATATAAGAGACAACCCAAAAAAGTTGACACCAAAACTTCTAATTTACCAAAGATAAATATGAAGTATATGAACATAAGAGATGACAAGATAAGGAAAACAAACTATACAAAATTTTAAAGATGTAAGAGACAACCAAAAAACTGTATTTTGTTAAGCAAAAAATTGATCCAAATCATAATTTTCTATGATGACCGCAAAAAAATTGATGCCAACCAAAATTTTCTATTCAAAATCTAATTAATAGTCTTCATTTTCATTGAGAACTTCATCACGCCTAACCGGGAGTTTTGTTCAGATTCCAATTGGCGTGAATATTGTCTCAAGAGCCCACATTTGTTTCGATTGGAGGCAATGGATCACTAAGTTGATTTATGTTCTTGATGCTCTATGATGACCCCATACGCGACCACCATATTTGTGAACACTTTTACTTTTATAATTTCGCTTCTAAAAACTTTTAATATTCGCTTTCTACCGCCTCTAGTCAGAATGTGTTTACACCAATATTTATGTCATCATCAACCACTATCCATTGATCTGGTGAGAGTGCCTATTGCACTTCATAAGCCATATATCATAAAACAATATAAAATACGATTTAGATTAATAAATGCGCAAAGGAATATAAAATACGGTTTTCAAATATAATTCGCATGCATTCTCACAACATGATAAAGCTCATCAACATATGTATGCCATAATGGTAGATATGCCCAAAAAAGCAACAGATGACAACAATCCACTTATTTGCCGAAATTACATGTGCATTCTTTTTGGTGATATCTACTTCTTCTCTCCCATGATTTCCTTCAACCTCTCGCTTAAATGGCATAATGCCTAATAATAAAATTTTTTCTTTTCAGATCGATCTCTAATGCTCTTCTTCCAAGGGTACCAAATGGTCTCTCCAAGAGCAGAGAAATCTTCCTCTGCCACTTGTTCCATTAACATCCCTCTAAGCATATCGACCAAATCCACTGCTGGTTTTCCCCTAACTTCCCCAATCCATGAATTGAATGACTCTACCATGTTATTTGTGTTATAATAATTTTTTATCTCATTAGAAAATTCAGATCTTGACCACTTATATGGTAGTGAAACAAGATATGCATGTATACGTGACCGATAATCAATATTTTATTTTTTTTCTTTGAAATTCTAATTTTGAGTATGTATTACAATGTCTGATAATACTTTCGAAGATAATCGCAATGGAAAATTTTTTCGATTCTTCCATAAATGTCTTATACACACTTGCCTCGTGATTTGGGAATGTAGATCTAATACCGCTTAAACCCTTTTCCATATCTAAAAATAAAAGCCAAAGGAGCAACCTCAACTAAATGACTCCAAGTTGTGTAGAACCACTCCCAAGTCTTCTTTGATCGCCTCAACAATAAAGAAAAGTAATCGTGAAAATTCCATTGTTCCCATCAAGAGAGTTTGCGTAAAGTAAGACACTGATACTTGGATTTTAGGTGACATGCATCTAAGCCTAATGAGGCCTACATCCCGCCAAAAAATCCATCGATGCAAACCTTAAAACTTACATAATCTCATGAATGAATTGTCAACCATATCATGGTATGTGATATGTGAACTGATTTCAATGAGTTCTCGCTTCTAAGTGTCGGTACCCACTTGTAGTTCTCATCAACTCGATCCAATGCTAGCTCTAATTCCCTGAGGCCATAATATATAAGGGAGTGATAATCCATATGAACTTTCTAGCTATTATCGATCCTTCGGGGTATATCGTGATTCTTTTTCAATATCTTTATTTGAGAGCCACCCAACTAGAAGTTGCTTGTTTATTTCGGCTCTATTGACTCGGCATAAATGTGCACTTTCTAGCTTCCTCACTTGAAATGTGTGACACAAGACACAAAGTCGCTTCTTATCCTCCATGGCACCCTCGATGTGCACAAAATTGCTATAACTCGAAGTTTTATCACTGCTTTAATCTTCACTCCAAAATTATTCACAATTGCTATGGCGCTTGTTTGAAGCTCATAGCATCTTCAAAATATGAACCGATATGTAAAGTATCAGTTCTTCTTTCACTAATAAGTAATTCATCATTACATTCTTCAACTCAAATCATCTTTCGTGTTTACTAAACACATAGCCCATCAACTACAACTACATCATTTTGTATTGAAATGACAACTTCAACACGTCGATCTTCATTGGAATTTCAGAATAATTCTGCCAAATCAATATCGAACTTATAAGTTTGTATTGTAGTGACGCCCATGAATATGAGAATGTAATTCAATGCATGATCTTTCAACCAAGGAAAATTAACATAACTTCTTCTCTAAGTACAAATAAGTTGATTAAATCTTTATCAAGCTTCAAAGTCTTCCCCCACCTTCATATTTTTTCGCCTTGATTTCACTTCAACCCAATAGCCACCAAACTTCAAAATAATGCAGTAATGATTCATGTTTGAAGTTTGACACCTACACATATAAATATTTGTTATGAACAAATATGGACTAACTCAGCTGAAATATATGAAGAAATTTGTTTGTGTAAACCAAAATGAAACACACACTTTATATGAAACACTAAGTGATGCCAAGTTTGACTTGATCCAAACTCAACAAGTTCATTTATGTAATAAAAGAGACTGACTCAAGGGAGACTTCACATCACCACCACCTATATATATAAGAAGACTACACAAACACTTTTCAAACCAAATTTTATGGTGTAAAACAGAGATACTGGCCTTTACTAAAATAATAGATGACATATGTTATTTAAAACCAATATTAAATGGCATTGGTGCAAGAACCTTCAAAAAACATTTCACCAATAAACTTCATAAATGTAGCTCCTCCATGAGAAAGCATTTTAATGGAAAACTATACATGGATGAACCAATATGAGGCTTCCATTGAAAACTTGATCTTTGGAATATGATAAGTTATAAATTGGCAATGAAAATAAGAGTTTGATAGATAACGTAAAACTAAAGATGCATGGGGACACATACATAGTGATTTACATTAAAGAATTTCTAGATTTCGTATCCACTTGAACCAAGAAATGAAATAATTAACTATGATAAGCATGGTGATTATCTAAACAAAATGAGCTCCAAATGAGAGTACCAACATAAGAAATAAAAAACAAACATATAGATAAGTGCTAGTTTTCAATCTTCCTCCAACAAAATGACAAAACAAATCTTCAAACAATCAACTAATCATTTGATAGAAAAGCATAATAAACCGAGAAGAGCCACATACCACCTGAATGGAGTTGTTTTCGTGGTTGATAATTTTCTCCAAAACCTACTGTTAGTCTCGCAGATCTCGCAAGGGGATCTCAGGTTGTTTAATTTAAACCGCAAGAGGAGCAGAACGCGAGAGAGCGAAAACCCTCGAGAATCAATGCACGAGCAAAACGTAAGAGGAGCAAAACGCACGAACCGAGTGAGGAGCGAACGCTCGACAACGAAATGCCCGCTGAATGAGTCATACGCTCGCCTCCACGCCACGGAATGGTAAAAATGAGTTACGGTAATGAAGCTGGTTTAGCAATATTAAAGTTTTATGTGTTAAATGAGTAGATGATTTCTGGTATAAGTAAAACCCCAAAATTGAATCACGAGTGTCATATGTGTTCAGCCATGTCTCCAAGACTGAGTTGATTTTCTGCAATAAATGGTGGGACCCATGTTCTTTTCACTATAGCATTAACCTGGGCTCATCAAAGCTATATCACAAAATCTTAGTGATGAAGTAGTACCGAATTAGATGAGTAATTGTGAAATGTGAGGCAGAAGAAAGACCATGATGCTTCTTAAGAGTCACAAGTTATACCACACACAACTTTCAAAAGATTTTAATTCCTGAGCATATTGAAATGCATACGATATAATGCCATGAGTACCACAAAGGAAGATTTACCATTTGAATTTAAGAATGTATACCTTCTTAATAAAAAAGTTCTCAAAATAATAGGAAAATACATGATACAATCATCATGCTTATACTAGAAGATTATGTTTACACAAGTAAGATCAATAATATCCTCTTAGCACACATCCCATTATCCTAATATTTGGGACATTGAGCAGATCAATAATATCTTATCCACTCATCAGGTGGACCATATTAATCCAAACTGCAAAACTTGACATATTCTGGTCTGGTGTGATACTTATGAAGAATACGTAAGTGGCTTCAAGTTTTTTTATTTTTATTTTTGTAAAAGTTAAATCATGACTGAAATGCAATGGTGATTTCTATATGCAAAACCAAAAATAAGGACGGTACAAAAAAAATTGAAAACAAAGGTAAAGATAAGATGTAGCAGGGGAGAGCGTGCAAATGATAAAAGGTAGATAGAATAGAATCAACGAGCAATAAATGAACATGCAATATTTTTCCGATGCTAAAAAACAGTAATAAGTAGACCAAAGAACAATGAGGATACCACTTTACCAAGTAACAACAAATCCTGTTACAGAACTTGGGAAGTACCTTGGGGTCGGTTAGCTGGTTTTCTCTCCCACAAGCAACCAAGATTTCTGAATTGGAACCGGAACAAGAGGAGCAGAAACGCGAGAGGTATTCTGAATTGGAACCGGAGCAAGAGGAGCAGAGACGCTAGAGATTCTTCCTCTTCCGCTGCCGACCAAAATACGAGGAACAGAAATGCACGAGCAGCAGAAACGCAAGAGGCGAGAGGAGCAAAAACGCGCGAACTGAGTGAGGAGCAGAAACGCTCGACGAACAGAGATGCCCGCGAAATGAGTCCGTCTCCACGTTTCCGTCTCCACGGAATGCTTACGGAATGGTAAAATGTTTGGGTATACAAGTAATATTAAAATTTTATATCTTAAATGAGTAAATTAGATAATTTAAAGTGGTATGTATATAAAAACCCCAAAAAAAATAAAATAAAATTAGTAGAAAAGATCTGACTTTCTACCTCCTCGAATGATATTCATACCGAAGAAAAGAATCACGCGGCATAGGTCGCAGCCGAGCCCGATCTTGTCCGGGCAATTGATGGCGATCACCGTCGGCTCTCCGGCGACCTTAGGAGGTCGAATCTGGACCATGTCATCGCAAGGAATGCCCATCTCAAGCAGTAATCGTTTGCTCGTTCGCGATGCCGGTTTCTGTTGCTACGCTCCTAACTGATGGGAGAAGAGAGCACGGAGCTGCGCAGACGAGAAACTTTTTTCACCGAGTCTGATTGAGAGATGCAATTGTTTGGGATTTCCATTAGAAAAAGAAGGAAGCTTTCGATTGAAATGAGGAATGAAGGCTGGAACGGGGACAAATAGGTAGCCTGCTCTAAGGGCGGGATTTCAGGAGGGAATTTATTTATTATATATGAAAGAAAATGGGGTTTTTACGCATCTAAAATATGCATATTTATTTCTCTCATACTATAAACATATTATTTACTATTAAGATATTTACGTACATAATTCTAAACTCTAAATTCTAAATTCTAAATCTTAAATTTTATATTAAAAAATTTACAAATAAATTATTTAATATATATATATATATATATTTATAATTTAATCATCTCTTTTTTTTGAATTATCGAATTTATATATTTACAAATGTCATGACTAAATTTTTGGAAATTTTATAAAAAAAAATATAAATTTGTTCACTAGAAAATCATAAAGAGTAAAGTGTATGCCTATTTTATCATGAATCCAACACACACAAAATATTTGAAGAATTAATGATAAAATTCCAAAATTTTTACGTGGCTCGAAAAGAGAGAAAAACCCACGGGACCTAGCCCAGTAAAAATCTTCCACTATATATCTGTTTCAGAGTACAAATTTTCCCAATATAGGATTACAGAATTGTATATGAGAAAGTCTTACAACCTTGAGTCAGGTAACAACAACTATATAATGGTAAGAATCAGAAGCAGTGTAGTAGAATGATGGTGAACACGGGAGTCAACGACCTACGGCGGTGATGACCGCCGGAGATGGCCGACGATGGTTGGCTGGCGATAGTCGGCAACGGCAACCGGTGATGGTGGTCGACGACCGCTGACCGCGGCAGAATTACGGGATGACCGGCGATCGATGGTCGACGGTGATAATCGGCGAATGACCGGCCACGGTGGTCGATGGGGAGTGAGGGTGGTACGCGACAACCGGCATGATGGCGATCAAAGCGCGTAACGGCTGGTTGGCCAACGGAGGTACGGCTCCGCCGAAAGTGGTGGCAATGATGCTTGGAGGATTTTCAAGCTTTAAAGCTCTCTTCTCTTACACCCCTCATATGAAGAATGAGTATTTAAGTAGCATTTAGAATACACGCAAAATCAACCACTCCACCGTGACGGCTCAAAATGATTCCTTTGATTATCTCGATATATTTTGTGTATTTGAATGCTCAAATGAAGTCGAATTATGAGATCTTGGCTTGTTAGATCCCTCGTCAAGACGCCAATTTGACTATAAACACTCCATGTTTAAGAGTCGATTGATAATAAGATCTTGCTAGTCTTGATTCGTAATCAAATTTACATAAAAAGATTCGTCGACTAGTAGAATTTTCGTGGTCATATCGTTGCTTCTATTTTGGATGACATTATCTCAATCATCCAAAAATATATACGCCAAATACTTGAAAATAGTAAATTCTTCAATAAAATTTGCGGGTCCATTAACCATACATTTTGAGAGAACAGATCTTCATGGGAGCACAAGATTATGATCACGGCGAGGTGCGAGATAGTACGCTGCGCAAGATTTCGGTTACCTATCCCCATTTACGGCGCCATGCTACGGGCGCCAGCGGTATCACGGCGCCGCTCATACCATGGCGTCATGCGGCTCACCGTGATGGGGCGCTGAGTCACACCACGGGCGCAGTCGCAAAGAATGGGCTCGATCGCAGAACGAGGCCGGCTCACGAAGTCACGCGGGTCGCACGGGCTGACACGCGGCCTATGCGCGAAGGGCTGATGGTCGATCATGTCAGCGTATGCGACGCTGGCAGGCACGGATATAATGGGTCGTGGTCATGAGCAGAGCTGGCACAAGTGAGGGCGATGCGAGGCTTGACGGCTCCTGGTCGCAGTACGCTGAGTGCAAACGTCCGTTTTACCGTTACCATTTTCACTGGTTGAGCGGTTTTCTATGGTTTTTACTTTTTGCCCCCTATAGGTCTATAAAACCCCAGGGAGGTAGAAAACACACCTCATATGCTCAAGTGTTCATCTTCTGAGAAGGTCGCTCGGAGGCGATCAAGACCCGTAGTCATATGGCGAGCTCAGCTTTTCCTCGAAAGAGCGCCAACCGCTTCGTCGGACCGACCGTGTTCGAGGCATCAGCCTGTAATTCATACAAGCCTCCGCTCGAAAGAGCGCAACGCTCTCTTTGATCAACGTTGCGAGGGCCCAAGTTCATCTGCGAGGTTCCGCTTTCCTCGAAAGAGGGCCCTCTCGTCGGACCGACCGGTTCTGAGGCAATCGGCCCGTAGTTCATAATGGCGACTCATTTTCTCGAAGAAGCGCCAATCCCTCGCCTCGGACTTCGGAGGCGATCAAGGCCCGTAGTTCATACGATGAGTTCATTTTCCTCAAAGAGGCCACAACTCTCGCCTGCGACCGGGTTCGGAGATATCAAGGCCTATACTTCATACGAGGTGTTCAATGACGCAACGCCGGGTGGCGATGATGACGACGGCAGCATAATGACAAAGGTCGATGGTGGTGACCAATGGAGATGGTCGACGATAATGGCGGGCGGCGACCGCCACAGGATGAATAACGACCGGATACCGAGTCGGACGGGCTGGGCATTACCGACGAGGGTAGCGGCCGCAACACGCGATAACGGGCGCGACCGGCGACGGCGATACCCAGCGGGTACCGGCGATATGGTCGACACAAGTGGCGGTCAGGGACACCGCAATCCGTATCAGACTCAAGGCGCCAGTGTGGATGATGGCACGTCGTAATAACGCCGAGATGGTCGATGATGTCGGCGGCGGACGGCGAATGCCGATGACCGCGGTATGACCGTGGTGTCGACGGCTAACCAATGGCGGTGATTGGCGGATGGAGGTAGTCGGCTACCGACAGGAGCGGCATACCGACGGCGGGCGCCGGTGGTGGTCGATAGACGGTGGTCGACAGCAGAACCGCAACGCGAATGGGCGCCGGGCGTGGTGATGACAGTGGTACGATGACGGGCGTGGTTGAGCAACGGAGGTGGTCGGCAATCGGCGAAGATGACGGCGACGGTGTCAGCTTATAACCGGCGAATGGTTGATGGTGATGATCCGGTAATGACCGGCGACTCCGTAGTTCTACTTCTTCAGAAAATTGGATTTCAAACTTCAATGGATAGTTCAACAAATAACAAGATGGTGGGGAAGCGCAATTAGGAACCATCATTCGAGCAACTTAAAGTTTGATAGATAATTTCAAAGTATCATTCTTCATGATGTTACTGATGTCGCAACTCATGTAGGGTAAAAATCACCGAGGATTTTGACCCATCAAGATTGTTTGTCAAAGTGTTACTCGATGACATTAACGCATAAGAGGTCGAAAATCTGAGAATTTTGACCCATCCGGTTATTTGTCGATTACCCATGACGCAACCCGTATGGAAGAGGTCGAATCAACTGAGGATTTTGACCTATCTCGGTTGTTTCGAGTGTTACTCGCGACGCTAACGCATGGAAGAGGTCAATTGGATCCGGATTTTAACCTAGTTGTTTGTCGAGTGTTACATGACGTTAACTCATGAAAGAGGTCGAATCAACTGCCGATTTTTGACCTATTCGTTGTTGTTGAGTGTTACCGCTGACGCAACTGTATGGAAGAGGTCGAATCAATTGGCCGAGGATTTTGACCTATCCGAGGTTGTTTTTTCGAGTGTCATGACGTTAACTCATATAGAAGAGGTCAATTTTAATCCGGCAAGATTTTGACTTATCCGAGGTTGTTTGTCGAAAGTGTTACGCGCAACCTATGGGAGAATTGAATCCGGATTTTGACCTATCCGGTGTTGTTTGTCGAGTGTTACTCGACGCTAACCTCGTATGGAAGAGGTCGGAAGTCCACCAAGGACCTTTGCTATCCTGCATTAGCCAAAGTGTTATTGAATTCTTACCGTGGTGCGCGAGTTTTGACCTATCCAGGTTGTTTGTTAGTGCTTGATGACGCTACCGTGTGGAGTAGGTGCCAAGTTTTGATCATCCAGTTGTTTGTCGAAGTCTTTGTCGACGCAACTGTATAAGAGATCAAAATCCGGTGAATTTTGATCTATCCGGTTGTTTGTCAAAGTATTACTGGCGACGCTAACCCGTGGAGTAGAGAATTTTGATCTATCCGAGGTTTTGTCGAGTCTTTGCTCGATGACGTTAACCTGTGATAAGAGATCAATTGAATCACCGAGAATTTTGACCTATCCGAAGTTTGTTTGTCAAAGTAACATGACGTTAACGGAAGAGGTCAATCAAAACATTCATTGTGGTTGTAGCAAAAGTTGCTCCTTAACCTTGGTCTTGTTTTTCAATGAGTATGATTGGAAAATCATAATTTGCAAAGTTATATCTCTTCTCATTGAAATATCCTCCAACTTTGACTTGTTTCGGGATGACAATCGATTAGATGCTTCACATAACATGGGCATCTTCGAGATTAAGAGTTATCCCCGCTGACAAAAAATGAATGAACGGTTTGATGAATCATTCTTCTTTCGCCCTTAAAAGCTTGAAATGCTCCACCTCAATGGTGGTTTTGATCTTGTTGAAACTTGGGTCATACAAGATGAAATAATGGGAATCAATTTCCCCAAAAACCAACTGCGTGCTAGAAAAAATGTAGTAAAAGTTTACGTCTTAGCTTTATTGCGGAGTCGAGCACACACATAGATGTTTGAAGAAATAATGATAAAACTCTAGAATTTTTACGTGAAAAAATCTCGAAAAGAGGGAAAAAGTCACGAGACCTAGCCCAGTAAAAATCTTCCACTATGTATCTGTTTCAGAGTACAAATTTTCCCAATATAGGATTACAAAATTGTATATGAGAGTCTGACAACCTTGAGTCAGGTAACAACAACTATATACCATGGTTAGTTGTAATAGTTGGTGATAAGATGATGAACAATGGGTCGGACGGCGGGTGATGACCGCGAGATGGACAGCGATGGTACCGGCGGTCGACACGAACCTATGATCTGGTCGACGGCGACCCCGACGGCAATGACGGGATGACCGGGCGATGATGGTTGCAGCGATAACAATTATGCTGCGTTTTGGTCGACGACGGCAAGGATCGGTGGTCGACCAACACGATGGTTACGGTCGACGGCAATAACGACGGTTGCCAACGGCGGTGGTCGGCCGCGAAAGTGGTGGCACGATTATGCTTGAGGATTTTCAAGCTTTGAGCTCTCTCTCTTCTTTACTCCTCATGTGAAGAATGAGAGGCTATTTATAGAAGAGTAGCATTTCAAATACATGCAAAATCTGAACTACTCCACTCCATCGGATGGCTCAAAATAATTCCTTTGATCATCTGATATATTTTGTGTATTTGAATGCTCAAATGAAGTCGGAATTATAAGATCTTGGGCTTGTTAGATCTGGCTCGTCAAGATGCTCGATTTGACTATAAACACTCCATATTTAAGAGTCGATTGATAATAAGCGCTTGATCTCTAGTCTTTGATCGTAATTGATTTTACATCAAGATTCGCTCAATTAGTAAAATTTTCAGAGTCATATCAAAGTTAAACTTTTATTATAAATTTTAATTTATAAATATAAAAGAATAAGATACATTTAATTATCTTGATTTAAACCTCTGCCATCTTGTAGTTCTCCACTCCTTATTTGCTCAACAACTTTGTTTAATTGTCTTTCAAATAAAATTTCTCTACTTTGCAAGAACATCCAACAATATTTATCAAATTAGATACATTATTAAAAAATGTAGCAATCAATATGATTTTAGCCACAACTAGCTAATTGTAATTGATGAGCAAAACAAAGGAATGTAATAAACTAAATTATTTTCTTTCAAGATTAAAGCTTTTAATCCATGAAACTCACCACATGTTGCTTGCTCCATCATAACCTTGACCATATTCGCGGATATATTCAATCCATGCTTGAGAAAAGTGCCTCAATAGACATTTAAGTGTTGGAGCTTGTTTCACCAACATGTACAATACCAAGGAAACGCCAACAATGTAACCTCTCTTGTCAACATAACGCAAATAGCCACTTGTTCTTTCATCGATACATCATGAGATTCATCTAAAAGAACCGCAAATAACCATTACCCAAATCATAATAGTGTTTGAAGTCTCAAGAATACGTGTAATATCTTCTCAATTTCGAGCGCTTAACTTATTATTTCCGGAGCATTTTCGCGACAACCTTATTAATACTTTCATTATGCTCACCCAAAAGTGTAGAAGTTCAAGAAAATTTTTTGATTTTCAAAATCTTCATCATGACCACGAAAAGCTAATCCTTGGCATAAAAGAAAACTTACACAATCAATTGTGACACATAATCGTGTTCTGTAATCCCTTTAGTTTTAATCAGAATGTCTTTCATAAGAAAATGCAATGTGTTGATCCTGATTCACTAAATCTTCATATTTTCTTGAGCAATATTATGGGCACTTGGCAGCTAATATGAACTTATCTTTTTTTTCCAATTTTTAAATCTTTATTATCAAAACTATCACCACTTGCTTGATCACCAATATCAGTTTATAAAGATAACAAAATAAATAATATACTATATCTTTTTATCTTGTACTCTAACCAACCTTTATATTCATCAAATTATTTTGGATTAAATCTACAATTTATTTAGATTTATGTTTGAGAAAATTCATGATCAGGTTGACATGACCCTTTTAAGATATGCTTCTAACTTATCACGGTCATTAGGATGATACTCAAATTTTTCTTCTTAATCAGGATGCTACAATATCTTCATCGTTGAATTACGTATTGCACTTGTTTAGATTTTATATTACTACTTTCACCAATAATAAGATGTGAATAACCTGGACTCATTTTGTTCAATCTTTCTTTTAAAATATAGGTCCATATCTAATTAAAAGAACATATTAAAATACTAATGTCTTGAAGATTAATATGCATAAAAAAATGAGAAGACATGCTTTTGAACATATTTCAAAAAACAAAATAAAGGCACACTTTCAGCCTTTTCTTAAAAAAATAATTTCTTAAAATAAAGGCACACAGTCGGCCTGTACCTAAAAAATAAATATGGCTAGAAATATAGAAATACATCCTATATCTTTCTAGGGAAACATTAGTCAAGTATAGAGAAAAAATATTGATGAAAAATCATGTAATGATCTTTTGATTCCATGTTTTTAGACAGACAACCATTACATAAGTGGACATTTGAAACAAGGAAATGTATTCAAATAAAAGATCATGATCCTCACCCAAAAGGTCAAGACTCAAATTCTTCTGAGTGATGAGTAAAACACTAGAAGAGAGTTCTATATGCTTCAAAGCATGCATATTTGTGGGATCCGAAATTCATTGACCTCTTTCGAAAAGAAAAAGTCGTTTAAGTGTGGTGATAATTTAGGCGAGATGAATAGTAGATAAGACACTACCGAGATTTCATTCTCATTTGGTGAGAACTTTTTTATATCTGGTTAGGGTTTCCATAGAGCAAATATAGTTAATTACCCTCCCAATCGAGAGAGCACTTTCGATTAAGGCTAGTCAATGAATCGTTAAAGAACAGTATATAATTGCTGAGTGGAGTTTAGAACTTATGAAATTTATTATTTTAACTTTTTTGTGGGGGAGCGATGGAGCGATCTAGATCCCATGGTTTAGTCCGTCCAGTGGTCCTCAGTGAGGAGGTAGTCATTGACACGGTAGAAGGATCCTTGTCAACAACACATGGGTTACGTCGTCCAAGGTGTCCTTGTAGACCTGGGGTGGAGTTTGTCTAAGGGGACAAATATAAGTCAACCTTAGCTATAGGGCTTTTTTCATCCAAATACATTCTACATTTCGACTCAAAGAGCAAAGCCGTTAGGGAACATACTGCACATGGCCAATTTAGTGGTGCCATATCGGCCGAACCACGGTCGGAGGGCTCAGTCGTAGCGCCATTTATGTGGTGTCATATGCTCAGCGACAAAACCAGCGGAGGACACACGCGTCCACGACTTTAGGAATATTTGAGTGTGAAGGTAGTTATGCATTTGATTTGACATTTACTCTTTGTGAGCAAAAGTTTTCTTAATTTGTCACCCGAAGATAAACAATTGCGGAGGGGTGGATTTATTTTTTTTTTTTTTTTAGTTTTAATTTAAATAATTAATTTCATTTTTTTTATATATATTTTTTATTTTTCTTTGAATTTTGATCATTTTACGATTGATTTAGATTTGAATATATGATCATTTATCATTGAAATTTTAATTATAATTACCCTTCGATCCTGGGGTTAATCATTGATAGACCTTGTCTACTTTCTGTTGGTTTTGAGAGGATCGAATCGAATTCATTATCTCAAAGTATAATCCTTCAAAACCTTGTCCACTCTAGTTTGAACATAGAGGATCGGGTTTGGGACTTTTCTTCCGAGTTTTAATTTTAGAAGCTATATGTGATTCATATCTTGTATTATATGAGAATTAGCTTCTCAGATATTATTAATTTGAAATGTTTATAATATCAAATTTTTAGGTTTTGTTAACCCGGACCCGGTCCGAAGATCAAATCGGGATAGGTAACATCTATTCTTTTGTTTTATATCTAACTTGCATATGTCCCTATTGTTTGAACACTTCAACATACATACTAGTATCTATTCTTTTAAAATGTTGTACGGACATTGAATGTCTAGTTGAAATGTAAGTGCAATTTGCAAGTTTAGATTTCAATATGATATTTTTGGGTTTTGTTAACGGACGGTCAGAAGACCAAACCGGAAGGATGACCTGTCGACTCATTTTTTCTTGGAGGATGATCTAGATTAATTATTTCAAGATCTATCGTTCTCCAAATGTCGACTTTAAATTATACTTTGGGGTCGGGTTTGAGACTTTTCTTCTTGAATTTGAGAGGACATTAACAATGATGATATATTTATCTTTAGTCATTTAAATGAACTAACTTAGATTTATAGCATCATTAGATTTTTAGGTTTTGTTGACCCGGACCAGTCAAGACCGATGTAGCATCATGGACATTAGAATGTCTAAGTTGGAGTTTGATGTTTGACATGGCGTATTATAAGCATAGGTTTTACTAACATTGTAAATCGATATAGATGCATTACAAATATGAATTTGACCATTTCAAATGTTTATCATAGATCAAAAGAGTGCGTTATAAGACTATAAGACGAGTTGACTCTCTTTTTTCATGAGTCAAGTATAGATTTTATAAGATATGCATTGACTCTTTCATGTACTTGCATGTATCAAGTGAGAGTGTTCTTATAAGAATGTGAATGCACATTGCAAATTAAGTGATTGTATGTTCTAAATGATATATGATTGGTTCTTTAAACCACTTATCATAGATCGCATGTGTCTGTTCTTTAACAAATCAAGCATGCATTTTATAGAGTATGAATTTGATTCTTTCAAGTATTTGCATGAATCAAATGGTTAAGCAAAAAGAACATTGCTTCATAAGATCATAGATTTCATTTAACTTGCATATTAAAGACATTCAAACTGAATAGAATGAGATAACACTTTAAATATGCACACTGAATCATTTCACTTAAGCATTTTAGCATGAAGCCCTTGCCATTTGTTTCCTAAATGATATATGACATACACTTGTATCTTTCCATGCATTGAGTGTCACATTTTCATTTCTCACCCATTCATATGGCATAATCACCACTTAGGTAAAATGAATTTGAACTTTAAATGAGTAATTGTCATATGTTATGAAGATTCAGGTAATAACTAAGCTAAGCATAGGTAAGCATACTGTAATTATCATATAGTATGATGAATGAGCTAAGCATGAATAATCATATGCATGTACCTTCTTTTTTTCAAATAGTTAGATATTTCACATTTTTATTTATCAAAATTTTGGTAGCCTCCGTCATCCCCATGGGGGCCGGAGACTAGGCCTTCCCGCCAAGAAAGGCGTGCATGCTAAGTGTCGTGAGACACATCGGCCGAAAATTTATTTGCCCACGCGAAAGGTGTGCATGGGTTCTGACCTGACATTTCCTTGCGTTGGAACAACGTGAGCAAATCTTAACGATTTCCACGCGCGTTGGAATGAACCGAGTTATCACGGGTTTCGCGCATTGGAACAATGTGAGCGAATAACATAGATAAATTTGCATTCACGTGTATATGAAATTAAAGTATAAGCATTTATATATGACACATTTCACCTCCTTTTTTTTGAAAATTTGGACCTCCGTCATATAGGGGGCTGAGAGACTAGCCTTCCATGCCAGAGGCATGGTAGGTGTCGTGAGCACTCGATTTATTTGCCGCCAGAAGGCGTTATGGGTTTATAACAAGACATTGCATTT
Organism: Cymbidium sinense; assembly: GCA_021442155.1. Lineage (NCBI taxonomy): Eukaryota > Viridiplantae > Streptophyta > Magnoliopsida > Asparagales > Orchidaceae > Cymbidium > Cymbidium sinense. The sequence continues at coordinate 92,592,591 of CM038232.1, read as the reverse complement.
CCACACGTTGGAACAGCGTGAGCAAGTACTTTTCATAATAATTTCCACGCCGTTGGAACAAAACAGTACTTATCCTGGTTTGCGCATTGGAACAATGTGAGCGGTGCCATGCAAGCATATTTCCCGCCATTGGAACAACGTGAACGGTCTATCTGGTTTCCCGCATTGGAACAATGTGAGCGGTACTTATAAAGCATATTTCCCGTCACGTTGGAACAAGCGTGAGCGACTATCAAAGTTTCCGCCGCATTGGAACAATGTGAGCGTACTTATAAACACATTTCGCCACGTTGGAACAAGCGTGAGCAGTATCAAAGTTTCCCCAGCGCATTGGAACAATGTGAGCTTATAGCAAGCATATTTCCACCTCGTTGGGCGTGAACATCTTCAAAGTTTTCCGCATTGGAACAATGTGAGCGTACTTATAAGCATATTTCGCCGTTGGAACAACAGTGAATATATCAAAAGTTCTCCCGCATTGGAATAATGTGAGCTTGCCATGCATTTCCACGCCGCGTTGGAACAACGTGAGCAGTACTTAACACAAGTTTCTCGCATTGAACAATGTGAGCGGTACTTATAGCACAAAGTAATTTAACAAATTTTTCATATGTGCATAAAATTAAAATATCATACATGCATAGCATCGTTTCATCACCATTTCTCACGAATTTTGCATTTTGAATATTCAAATAAGTTGTAACATAAGCTTTTAATCACATGTAAGCACTTTCCATCTTTCTCATTTTGAATATAAAAGTGGACATATCTTTCTTAAAGCCACAAATAATATAGCAATTAAAGGTCAAGAGATATGCATATATTTCATCTTTTACAGATAATCATAAAGAAAACTTTGCATATCCTATATCTTCAATTCTCAACATTTTCATATGCAAGATAAAAGATGCAAGAAAGAAATCAACATAAATCTCATATCCCAAAATAACTTGCTTTCTTCATTCTTCCTCAAATCAAGAAAGAAACAAGCATTACATATCAATGACCAAAGTGAGCTTTCAAAGATGAAGTCATGTAAGCTAATGAAACTAGATTTCATTATCACTTACTCATAATTCAAGAGCAAGAAAAGGCATAGAACAATGTATCTTGCAAGATTCCAACCTCAAATACTCATGGACAACAAACATATAATTGTGATATCATATAAAGAGTTTTGATTTTGCAAACATGGATTTGTAAGTGTGATAGCTCCTTTGAGATTTTCAGCTCTAGCTTTACTAGGAAAAGATAGAACCTCTCTCTGTGGGAAAGGCAAAATGAAGGAGAAACAGATAAAGCGCATGCACTCTATCCCTGGGTTTGCATCTAACAAGGAATGAATCGAGGGAAAGGCAGAAAACAAAAGGATGAGCTCCCCTTAGGAGGAGAAAACAACCGAAAGCTTGAAATCAAACACCTTAGTTTCATACCAAATCCAAAAGAAATCATGAAAGCAAGGAAACCCCTCACATTCATAGAATACAAATGGAAACGAAGGGATTTGTGTTTATGTCATCAACAAGTAGCCATTTTCATCTCAAATCCGATCAATTGCAAGTTAGGAAGAAAATAGCTATAGCTACAACAAGTATATAGCGCATTCCTTCTCAAAGACCAAACTTCTGGATGGGCAACAAAGAGATCTTCAAAGCATACAACCAAAGCAATTGATTTGATCCAAGAAAGCAAATCATGAAATCGTTATACACTCATCACTTCCTTTAGGAAAACCTAGATAACCCATAAAGCAAGAAAAGGAAGAGGTTGAATAGAAACAACACGGAACTTCCTGGGGGAAGAGGAAGAGTTCAGTTGAAGCTTGGTCGATCCACTGCTCAGTGCTCCGGAAGGACGGGGGAGTCGCGCAGAGAGGAGAAAACCTGAGGAGTCTTGAGAGGCAGAACTAGAAGGGAAAATCGCACTAGAGCTTGAAAGCCAGGAACAGGGATGAGAAGCGGCAGAGGAAGAGAGGAGGAACCATGCCTGAGCTTCAATCGGGCAATAAGAGGAATCTCGAGAGAAGAGAGAGCAGGAAGCAGGCGAGAGAGGATCAGAGGAGAAATGCGTGAAACTTAGAGAGCGAATGGTCGAAATGAGAGTCAACGGGGATAACCCTCGTTTGATCTTTAGAGTGACCTCTTCATGTGAGCGGATTGGGTAGGGGCTTAATAGGGATTAAGAGATTAAGCGGCTATTAATCCAATTGCAAATTAATATCATTTCACATTAAATTTTATGGATTTACTTTATGCAATAAACCAACAATAGGTATTAATTTTAGTTGTTTTATTTATTATTGATCTGGCGATCGATGCGAGGTCGTTTGACAATGTCACGGCGACGGATGGAATTAGGTTCTGTTTAATGCGGTGTCACATTCGAATTGATCGACATTTACGCACACTTTGCCGAATTGACCGCGAACAGAGGTCGTTTAGACATCGTCGAGGCTTCTCCACTTCGATATGCGTGTAATTTCATTAAAAAAAATAATTTTAATTTTTGGATCAATCATTAATTGATTTGATACTTTCCCATTTAATTAATTTTAATATTTTCGACGCATTACGAAGTCGAATTTTCAAGTCGAAGCGAATTTAATCGATCTCGCTCGCGATTAGGGGGGTGTTAATTTTCACCATATTTATTTAATTTCAAGTGGCACATAGTTATAGGTCAACAGTATGACACTATGACTGGTTGCACATTTCACTATCTGAAACTCAGTCCATAATAGTTGATATGCAGTTTAGTAATCCTAACATGGCTTCGTGAAGCAAATAAAAACAGAGAAAAAATCAGCTTTATCATGGAAGCTGTTATACTATGGGCAGAATGATAAATTATGTGTAGAAACTAAAGATTTTACTATTGATAAATGTAAAGTAAAACAAGTAAAGACGTCCAAAAAATGTCTAATTTAGCAAGATCAAGAATTACAGTTCAGCCTAGACTGGACAACAAGTCAATATGTTTAGAAAACAGAATAAATTTGGCTAGCAAAGATTACTTTTGTTTGCAAAACTAACAGTTCAGTCTATATATGACAAACCAAAAATTTGATCTAGACGGGCATAAGCCTAATTTTAATACAACAAGCTTTCGCTACTGAAAATTTTGAATGCAATTTGAGACAATGTTCCTCGATCCAATTTATGTAAAGGCACTATCAGAATGTTACAAGTTACAACATCCTGTATTCAAACCATCCATACTATTATGCCAAAAAAATAAATCAGGTTAACAAAACTTTAAGCAAGAACATGCTTACCAGTTACCACACTAAATATAACCAAGTACATAACTTTACCGTACAAAATATTTGTTGCAGAGCACGTACCAGGAAGAGGAAACAAAAGCTTTTGCACACATAATTTTAGTCTACTATTCCACATTGCCAAAAAATCACAAACAGAGAGTATTCAAATCCAAAACCCGCATGCCAAATTTCAAATTGCGAGGCACTAAAACCATGACGAGAACCACAAGAACAAACAAAAGTGAAAAAAAAAAGAGAGCGATGGATGAGACAAAGAGTCAAACACCTGGGCTGAAACCGTGTGCAAAAGAGTCCAAGTAGCCCTTCCAAGTTCCTCTTTGGTCAGTGGAGCAGCAGTAATCTTCTTTTCAAGAGCACTCTGCAAAACAGAGAAAAATCAAAACTTTTGCTTACAATAACAAATGCTGTAGAGAAGAGGGTCGGGATTGAGGTGGAAGAGGTAGGCACTTACCTTCACTTCACAGCTTCACTAGCTTTGCGCAATTCGGAATGTGTTCCACCACGGATTCACCGTTCACGCCTTCACGGGATTTAGAGAAGCAGAAGCGCGTCTTGCATAATACTCTAAATATGATTATTTAAATATCTAACACTTTAAAGTTATTATTTACATGTTAAACATCCAAAATTTGTAAATACCACATAATTACTACTTTCCGTCACGGCATTTCCCATCCATTTCAAAACTAAGAGAAGCCCGCAAAAATGCATGCTCTTCTCTTGCACGAAATCTATCCTTTCTTCGTAACAAAAAAAGCCCCTAAAGCAAACATTGTCGGCCCCTCCACTTTCTCTCCACCAACTTCATACCACCTCCCTCCTCTTTCGCAATTCTGCTCTTACTCGCCAATGGCCCGCCCACCAGCTCCGATCCGTTCTCATCTAGCTTTTGATTTAATGGATCGATCTGGATGCCACATGGGCTAACGAGGGTGATGAAAGAGGAAGGAAGAAAACTGCTAAGGAGATTGGAGATTAGCAGCTTGGGTTTCAGTTGTTTGACTTAAACTTATCTTTGTTCGTGGAGAACAGTGAAGGAGATTGTGGCTTGGTTTTTGGATTTGAAGCTTAGGGCTTGAAGCTAAGGTATCTGGTTTAATATGATTGTTTAAAATTGTTTACAATATACACTTCTCATCATGTATAAACATGCAAGCTGGATTAAAGAGTAGAAAATTCATTTCAGAATGAAGTTGCTTAATAGAAAGTTCAGAAATGAATCAAATAATTCCCATATGAGTAATAATTTAATCAATTTCTGTTCTACATACATTGTTTGGCATTAAATCTATCAAACATCAATATATCTAAATAAACAATCAAGATAAGCTGCTAACTTCTCCTTGTAAATCATATATTATTACAAATGAATAGTTGCACATTTTTCAGTCCCTCATCTTTTAAAGAGATGACAAAGATTTAAATTTACTAAAATAATAACTATAATTTATGATTTGTTATTCTCTCTGTATATAGGGCATGCTTGTACTATTCCTCATCTACTATTTTAAGATCGACTACTGTTTAAATCTGGGATTGCAGCTATATCTAAATCTGTTAACCAAAAAAGATAAAATATTTCAATGGCTTTTGCAAAAGATAAAATTTTTAAATTAACTATTAAATAATAATTAATTATTATATTAATTACGTTTAAAAAAATTTTAAATATATAAGTTGATCGGCACCACCAGAGAGCCGTACGCACTTATGGGATCGGATATATTAGTCACTGAGAATCGTCCACCGGCCTCAGTGGCCGATCAATTATCGGACGATTGGCTTCACCATAAATTCAGCCCTGGTAGACCCCGCGCGGCATTCTTTTGACATCCGACCACGCAAGCTCCGTTTCTTTCAACATCCCGACTGGTCGCTGCTTTCACTGCTGAGGGTCAATCAGTCCCCTCCCCACACTCTCACGCCGCACCACCAATTGGCATGTCGCTCCACCGCAAGTCTCCGCAGCTCCTCGTGTTAGTTGGAAGGTACGAAGTTTTTTTCTTTTTTCGTTTCATTCCAGTAGGCAACAATGGGAACTCAAGGTAGACTCAATAAACTTTTGGGTTGAGTTTTGTTTCAAGAGTTTTGACTTGTTTAATTTTTCAGACTATGTTCTGATTGTCTTGCCACTTGATAGTGATTTTATTTAATTTTTATTTGCTTAGAGATTGATTGTAGTTTTATTTGTCAGATTAAATTTGACTTGATTTTAATTTTAATTTTAATTTATCTTGAAATGTATATCTAAATGTGTTACGGATCATTTTTAGATCAATTGAGTTGAAAATTGATTGGTTTCTAGTTGGGCTAAAATTTTATCATTGGCTCAAATTTGATTAGATTTGAACTTGAATTAATACCACTATTATAATATAATTTTGTGGCATTATAGAGGTGTAATGGTGATAGCATTAAGGGTGTAAATGAGCTAAACATGAACAAATTTAGATTTTGTTTGTGCTCTGCTCTTGTTTGAATTAGAATTGTAAGGAATTTATTTGCATTCAGCTTGATATCGCCGTTTGTGTTTGAATAAATAAAAAAATATATATAAAAAAATGAAAGATTTAGGATGTGAACTTAGACCTTATTTTTGCATGATATATATATATATATATATATATGAGATGCTCATGAAAATATGATTTGTTATTATAAGTTTAATCACATAAATATAAATTTTCATTAAGAGGAATGAGGATAATATTGTTAACAATCGTGAGGCCAGTTTTTGGCATTTAAAGAAAAAATGCACTTCATAAATATGCTCTCTTTTGTTGCTTTTTCATCACAGCTTTTTTTTAGGTTTTGTTAGAAATTTGGTTGTTGAGCATATAGTAGAATGAGTCAGGAGCTCGTTTCCTTAATTCTCTTCTATGACGGTCAACTGATCGTTGATGATTCCAAGTTATTCATGGCAAAATCGCTCACGCGAGTTTGGCGTGTAAGCTTAGAGATTTAAAGCGAGAAAATGCTCGATCTCATGACATTGATAACTAGTGGAGATTACGTTTTTTTCTGGCGGATACATAGATTTCTACGATGAAGTCCGACTTATTGGATGAAGCCTCCCGTCAGACATTAATTTTTTATGTGGAAATAAAGCCACAATGTACTGCTGCAGCAAAAACTGATACTTATGTCATGCAGCATAATGTACAGTCCGATTACACTCATGAGTTCACTTTTATGCAACAGTACTGTATTGGATGAAGCTTCTCATCTTCTGATGCTTAGGGAGTGGCCTGTTATGTGCCCACGGTTCATAGCTACCCTTCGCACACTTGGACTTTACTGTGTTAGCCAGTTGAGATATATCAGACTTGACCATCACATGTTGATGACGTTAGTTGAGCATTGGTCCCCCCAGACCAACACTTTCCATTTCAGAGATGATGACTTTGAGACGCTGCAAATGATCTTGGTTTGAGCAACGCACCACCGATCCGGGCGATGTTGTTGTTGGAAAAGCGGTGAGTTGAGCTGACTGCGATGAGCTACCAGTGGACATCCCATTCCGCAACCGTATCATGACCCGTCACCCAAATTCATTCGACATTCCCGATGTGGCGCACATTAGACCTACATGCCTCTGGTTGTGGACATTTTTTTCGTGGAGTCCTACCTTGACCTCCCGGAGTTGGACTTTAGCAGACATGTACGAGTATATGTGTTGTTCCTTCTAGGGAGTTTCTTACTACCAGATATATCTGGGTCAGAGGTGCACTTGCAGTATCTACCGTTGTTAGAAGATATACACATATTTAGTACATTATCGGTGGAGAGAATGCAATACACTTATCTCTGGGAGTTATCTGAGTCTAGAGGAGGGCCAACATATGGGTGTCTCTTCCATGATTTTGTCTTGGGAGCGACTTCATGTAGGGAGACGAACATTACATATTTCCTATCCTAGAGATCTCGATGGGCTCAGCATTGGTTTAGAAAACTAAAATCTATTTCACTGTTTTAACATCTTGAGTTGCAAATGATTTGTACATGAAAATTAGTTTACTCGGTGGAGCAGAGGTATGCTATTCTCGGGAATATCGATTTTTTGGGATGAGCTAGATGACCGCTATGGCATCGTTCTTAATTGTTATAACTTATTTTCACTGAATTTTATCATACCACTGTCTAACATCCACTAACAAATGCAGATGACTTGGGAGTCATATAACATTCAGATTAGAGGTCATCTCTCTGATATTTGCCTAGGTGGCGATGCTGTCTGGCTAGCACGAGTTTCATTGATCAGCTGGAAGAGGGTGGAGTGCAACTTCCTGACAGAGTCCTTCGTCAGTTTGGTCACTTACCCCACACTAATGTTGCTCCGATGGATCCCAGTTTCAAAAGAGTTGATGGCATAGGGAAAGCTGATACCAACTGGGTTCAGAACCATCAGCAGCATATCGCTTTGTGGGAGGCTCGCAGAGATCGCATTGCTGTGGTAGATGATTAAGCATCGACGCAGTCCCCTCAACACATATCATGGTTTAGGTGGCGCCGTTGTACTTAATGATCCATCTCAACAATGCCCCAGCACCCGAAAGAGCATATGTTAAGATAATGATACAATTTGTAAATTTACTTAGTTATTGTATATACAGATTTTCATAGTAACATTTTAAACTAGTTTACTGTAGGCGGAGCATATCTTGGCGACGGAGGACCTCTTTCGCCTTCCTTTGGACGTCCAGGTGATGCGAACTTCCGGAAAATAAGTATGGCATGTAAGTATCCCGCGATCGAGAACCCACATCGCTGACTACCCGCGTCTCAGAGCATATGTCACATACTTATTACGCTCTAACTATAAGCGGCCATGCCATCCACTTATGATCGGGACCATCTTCTTTTCCAGAGAGCTCACCATGGACATACATTGCATGAGATTGGGTATCTCAGACTCCGAGATGGGGTTAGATGTTGCAAGCTGGACCACATGATGTCTCCCATCGTCGCGATTGTTTATTGCGACCACGAGCATTATACTGTGTGAGTAGCATATCACGGCCATAGTGTAAGTATTTATTTTATATGTAGGCATATTTTTATAGTTCACTTTATCACATCAGATGATCTTAGTTTACGCTTATGAATGAAATTTTTTATATCATTTGATTAGTAGTACATATGTATCTGTTTGATGCTACCGCCATTTCGATTATTTCTTTATTACTTTGCATTTCGTGGTAAAAAAGATATTGTTTTTTTTTTTAAAAAAACCATAACACGAAAGTCGCACTTATGATATATATTAGATAATCGACGATCGGTTTCACTTAACCAATCGACGATTATCGATGACAAGTATATAGCACCCCATGGGTATTAAACCTATCGCACCGGCGGTGATTGTCACCACTTATAACTACTTATATTTAAATTATTTTTTAAACATACTTAATATAATAATTAATTATTATTTAATACTTAATTTAAAAATTTTGTCTTTGCAAAATTACAACCTTCGTAAACTAAAGTGTCCAGTGGTGCTTTGAATCAAAAAGCAGAATAAAAACTCAAGTTCCTGAACTATTAAGGTATAACTGCTTTTAATAGAATGGATCGGCGCTGGCTAGTGGGTCATTGGCGAGCAAGTGCTGAATGGCGGAGACCTAGAACTCCTCATCGGTGGAAATGAGGTGGCGGTTTACTGCCGCACCATTGGCGTTCTAGGTGGCATCACATGTGGCCAAAGGAGGAGGAGTTGGTGTGAAGTAGGTGGAGAGAGAGTGGAGTGGTTTTTTTGACGACGTCTACTGCAAGAGCTCCTCCTATTATAGAGAAGAAAATAGATTTTACGCGGGAGAAGAGCAGGCATTTCTGAGATGCCGTGACGGAGAATGTTATTTATGTGGTATTTAGGAGTTTTGACTATTAGGCATGTAAGTAATAACTTTGAGGTGTTTGATATGTAAATTATTATATTTTGAGTTTTATGTATGTAAATCTTTTTTACTATTATAGCACTTTAAAATATCATATTTTTGCTCAAAAATAACACTCCCTAGCCTACCATCTATTTTCTCCGTAAGCCCAGAAACCAGAATGAGTCTTGAACTGCACAGGAAATCTGCCAGATTCTTGAATCCCTGGACGACGGCAAACAAGTAAGTTGAGCAGCTGATGACGGGAACAACAGCAGCTTGTGAAGAAGAAAATGACTGAGACTTGCGTAAAAGCATTTACGGATTCTAATAGCACTATGTGAAGAAAAGCGGGTTTTGCCTTACAGCATTTACTATTCTCTAAAGCCTTGATGATGAAGAGGCGATGAATTCAAGCAGGCGACTCAGTGTGCGGAGATGAAGAAGAAAGAGATTTATGTAATAGCATATAATAAATTTGTTATTTAAAGTAAAACAAGGAGGAACAAAATTAAGCTGCGTTGTTACATATAAAAGCTGCATTTGCAAGTTTTCTTCTTTACTGTCCTATTTCTACTTTTCATAAAATATTATTAGTTCTTTCTTTGCCTTCATATTACTGAAATGCCTTCAATGAAATATCAGTCTTTATTTATTTAGCTTTAATTCGTGATAATTAGTCTCTTAATATCAATAATTGGAATAAGATTTACAATGGCATTTACAATTAAATTTGTTTTAATATTGATTAAATTTTAATTTATAGATCTAGATCAAGTGGTGAAAACAAAAATATTTAGATTAAAAATAAAGAAGTAATTTAAATATCACATCTTAAAATTTTAATTTAAATTATAATCAAAATATTCAAAATTAAAATATTTTAAATTAAAATAATGATGTCAAATTAGTGAAAATATCATCATTTAATTCATATTAAAATGAACATAATATTTCTTACATAATCGGTTAGTTTAATCCTCATTGAACCTTAAATTTATCCTTCCAATTCAATATTCAGTCTAATTTCCAATATCTTATATTTATTTGTTTATTTATTTTTGTATTGTGAATCATTTTATATTACATTTATGTTAATAAATTTAAATTTTGTTACAAATAAAAAAGGATTAATTAAGATTTATATTTTTATTAGATTATATAAAGTACATTTAATATATTTCTACATACAATTTATTTCTTATGTTATAAATTAATTTTTATGCTCCTAAAATAAAATATACAAATAAAAATAATGTCATTAAAAATCACAATAAAAGTTATTCTTTAAAATTTTAAAACTAAAGTCTAATTATCTATGATTTCTTTTCAATACGTTGATATTACTAATTATGTTATCTAAATTTAAAAAAAAACAAAATGTAAAATTAGGAACTAAGAGGCTGTTTGGAATCAACTTTATTTATTTTTTTATTTTTATGTCATTTTTTAAAAATATTTGTTTAGTATATTTTTATTTTTTTTAAAAAAATAATATTATGTTTTAAAAACACCAAAATATCTTATAAATATTTTGAATGTTTTTAAAAATAACAATTACAACCAAATAAATTTTATTTTGAAACAAGATAGAAACAAAAGAAATTAAAATATAAAACAAAAAATAAAAAATAAAAAATAAATGTGATCCCAAAGAGTCCCTAAGGTATTTTTTCAACGTGATGAGGTATAAATCTCTAGGCTAATCAATGTACATACCTCTAAATAAATAAAAATAAAAATAAATTCAATGATGTGTTATTAGAAAATCTATCAATTAAAGCACAAATCTTGATGTAATTCTTGAGCTAAAAATCACCAAAAATAAATTCAGGATAATTTGTATGCTAATTTAGACAAATTTATAATCAAATTATATATTAAAATGAGACGAATCTAATGCCATAAAAAATAGTTCAATTCAAGTTCAAAAAGCTCAAAGAAACATTGAAAGTATTAATTAAAGGGTCAATTAAATACTCTTATGTTATAAAATGCTTATAATTAAATCAAGCTGTTCAGTAAGAAGAATCTAATAAGTCTAAGATCATTTAATTTAGAATTCTAGCTAAATTTATCAAAATATCCAACCAAAAACTAAATAAGACTTGATTTTCAATAGGAATGAGGGAGAAGCCAAGAATTAAGCTTGCGAACATGATAAAGCTGACCACCATCGATAATTGTCAGTGACCAACACTAGCAGATATTGTAGTCATACCATCACTATATATATATATATATATGTACAATTTCAATTATTTTTAAGCCTCCATCTTTCTTTTATTAAGCCATACCTTCATGCCACCAAGTAGTATCCCCACTCTGCTAGTTATGAAGTAGTATTCTTCATTTTTCAATAACCATATAAACTCTATTAAACCGAGTCATCTATTTTACATCATAAATAAATATCAAAAGCCAACCAAATACAAGCATTTTTAGCTTTTGTAATATTGGAGAAGTACTTAAGAGTATTTATGTATAATTGTTAAGATTCTCAAATAAACAAAAGCTATGTATTATTGTAAAGTATTTTTTTAACAAAATAAGATAATTTTCTTGTGATTTATAGTATTAGTCTTAGGATTAAAATCTAACTGAAGACTAAAGTAAAGCTAGATTGTCCTACCCTTAAGAACTTTATAATGGTTTGAAGCTTTCATGGTTTAGTCATATTTTTAAAAATATTCATTTAAAATTTAGTTATGGTTAATGAAAAATTACACCTTTGTTTGATTCATCTAGTGCTTATCTTAGAATAAATTAAAGTTTTTATGACAACTTCACTAATCTTTAGATTTTTTTTATAAATTATTTCTAAGTATTATAAGTTACATGTAAAGCATCAAGGATTGGTATATATGACATCTTGAACATAAAAAAACATTATATTGACTTATTTAGTTAAAAAAATTAAATAAAACAAAATAGTAATACTCCACTTATGATAAAAAATTTTATGATATCATTCAATATTTGCGATAATGAAAGCACTTTTTATTATATCAGGAATTTATTTTCATTTTGACTATAATCCCTTTTTTAGTCACAAATAATTATCTACATAAAGATAAAAAACTTTTTATCTTGAGATATTTATTGAAAGAATATTTGATTTTAGAACTACATATAGAGAGGATAATAAGACACTTAGAAAAGTATAAAAGTATTAACCTAATTTATGTGGGGATTTAGAGTAGAGACACATAGATCTTATAGTTTCTTATTTAGGTGATAAAATATGATATCAAAGAATAATATACCACTTCGAAAGATCAAAATATCAACCTATGATAGATTTGATGATCTAAGTACACTACAAATTGAAAGATCAAAATATCACTTAATAAAGATTCTTAAGGTTGATGATCTAAGTACACTACAAATTTTTTCTCTATCCTACATAGATGAAAGTAAGATAAGATATATTTTAATAGGGTTATAAGTTTTTTATAGGGGTAAGTCCACATAGTCAATTACATCTTATAAGAGGTGATCCCCTTAAAAAAACTCTTGATTGAAATTGTAAGCTCATAAAACTCTTAATTGAAGTTGTTAGCTCATGTCTCTATGGATTTAAAAGTTTGATTTAACACTATATACTTCATTTTCAATTAGGATAGCACAAATAGAAGTAGCACTTTTTAGAATCTAATTGAAGGGAAAGTAGGAGGTACTTAGATATTGAGAAACTCAGTAAGTACTTTAACCTACTCAATGATTATGCTTTATATCTTTGATATCGAGATTTTTTTATTTTGGATTAGCTTCTCTATTAGAGAGTTAGGACTTATATTTTAACAACACAAGATTATGAACAAACTAAAGTGAGAGCTCAACTCTATAGCAAAAAAGTAACAAGATACCTTAGATCCTAAAAATAGAGGTACTATTGACACATGACATTAGTTCAACCTAGTTTATTGAGGGAAAAATTAGGCTTATTAGTTTTTCTTTATTAAAGAATAAGTACTCAATTTAACTCTTTTGGACTTAAAATTCACCAAGTAGTGTGGCTAGTTAACACCTCAATTGATTAGGTCGAACTATGTATAAAAGTTTTTGGTCTATTAGCTATAAGAAAAATAAGGATTTCATGACTATGTAATAAGCTTTTGTAGCAATTTTAACCTCCATAAGAAACTACATAATTGTTAATAAGGATTTTCATTATATTCTAATTATTTATAACCTTACCTTATATATATATATATATATATATATATATATATATATATATATATATATATATATATAGATATACTAGTCAAAAGTTACAACATAAAAGGAACTACAGAATCTTACATATATATAATCTCATTATCATTATTCTTATATAAGAGTACCTTTTCAAAATAAAATATAGCATTCATAACCATATTGCATTATTACATTTAATCCATTAGCTCTATTTTCTTTTCTTGCAATGATTAACATATATATATATTTATATATATATATATATATATATATATATATATATAGATATATATATATATATATATATATATATTTATATATAACAAGGATAAGTATAAAGACTAGTTGTTTACATAAATCATATTAAGGAATTCATTACACTAAAAGAAATATAATATGAATGGGTGCCAAGTCTATAATTGAAAAGAATAATACTTATCTGTCTTCTTGAAGTCAATTTATATGAAATCATAAAATATGTGTGAAATATTATCATTTTTATTCATGAGATTCACTAAAATTTCATGTTAAAATGATTAACACACACACACACACACAGATATATATATATATATATATATATATATATATATATATATATATCTTGAATTGACTATCTTCCATATCATATCATTTCGTCATCATAGTCGTAGTTGCACAGTGGGTGGGGATGCTCTTCGCCATATTTATTGGGATGGGTAGAAGTATATTTTTTATGAGACAGATTGATATATATCGAACCGTATTTCCATTAACATTACGGTAAGATTTATTTAGAAATGGGTTTTACTATCTATGAATGCAAGCCTTTATAGTTAATTATCCCTCTTATTGAGGTAAGAGAGAACTCTCGATTAATGTTGGAAAACAAACACATCTATCTGATATGAATTGGTGTCAAAAACTGTGTGGGATATGACATAGATGATTATCTAAGGGGGATATGAGAATAATCCTGATCAAGAGCCCATGGTTTCGTCATCCTGAAACTATATTATTTTGATTTTGCAATGTCAAAGGAGTTTGATTAGTAGCCATGGGTTTTCTCGTCTCAGATATCCCAAGTAGACCAGAGTTTTTGTGTATGGTTGTTCGCATGATGAACGTATAGATTAGATTTAGGTTATCCTTGCATTACAAGCATGGGTTAGACTTACATTGATTAAAAAGTTGACATATTGAACTTACATCCCTTCAAAATGCCAGATAAGTGTAGGTGTTCGTGTGGCGAACATATGAATTGGACTTACCTTAATTTAGAGTGCCGGATAGGTTTAGGTTCACATGACAAACGAAAAAATTGAACTGACATCCCTTCAGAATGCCAAATAAGTGTAGGTGTTCGCATGGAGAACATGTAGATTTATAGGATGTTCATAGATGAACATTAATTTGAGATTATGAGGGATATCACCTCGGTGCCGGAGTATGGCGCCTAGCTGTTATGATAGAAAGTTCCTTGGCCTTATCAGGATGACACCTTAGCACTGAGAAATCATTGCCATGATGCTATAACAAAGATTTATATTTAAGATTCTGAGAATATTGCACTTTGGTGCTGCCAAAATTAGTGTCGTGATGCTGTAGGTGCTATAAAGGATGGTTGAAAATAGGTTGGCATATTGACTAATGCCTAAGTGCTGATTATGTATTGCCACGACGCCAATCAAAGGACCGTTCAAACATGCTGACAAGTTGGTAAACTCATTCAATAAATAGGACAAACTTTTGACTAGCGTTGCAACGCTACATTAATATCAGCACCGTAATAAGTACTCTTTTTGATCGGCATCGTAACCATCTTGACTAGTTGATCGGGGCTTAGGCGCTGCTTGTTAGCGCTGATTTCCTGTTCCAAAACCCGATAGCTTAGCACCTTGGTACTGCATTTGTAGCATCGCGACACAAGGTCTGATCTAAAAATAGACTCCCTGGGCTATATATTTTTTATTCATCAATCCTCTTTCTATAGGAACCTTAGAGCTTTCTTAAATCATGCCTCAAAGACCACTAAAGACTAATAAGTTTGTTAGCGTGGAAGTGGAGAAGAGGTACCAATATGCCCTTACTCACAAGTACCTACTTCCAGAGAGAAGTTTCTATAATCCGAGTAAAACCGTGGAGAGGGTCATCATAAAGCACGATTGAGAAAAGTTGGCATACGAAAGTAGCTCCTACATCATTCCTGTGGTGTGAGAGTTCTTCGCCAATGCGAAGGAGCACCAAGATAATAGTTTTTGTATGAGAAAAATTAGTAAGATTTGATAGCACAACCATTTAACACATGTTATAGTTTACAAAATGTAGTGTACGATCAATATTTTCTTATTATAACATCATCCTGATTTTAATAAAATCCTTGGTTTTTCACTAATAGAATTGCTAATATTTAGTGAAAATGATGAGAGGAAAGGATCATTAACTTCCATACCACCAGTCAAACGGTAGAATCTAAGGCTTGACATTATTTTATTTCTTCCAAGTTGATGCCTATTGGTAATATCAGTGAGGTAGCTAAGAACATGACTATTTTGAATTTTGATATTTCGAAAGGGCTTTACAATAGATATAGAAAAGATTAGCTACAATTTTATTTGTAATATGCTTAGGGGTAGTACTACTGTAGGATACAATCATCCTTCCCTTATTTATAGTTTGTGGATGCGATAAGTGCATTAGGGGAGCCTCATGAAGAAGGTATTATTCAAAAGGCTCCTCTAATAAAGAGGATAATTGAGGGATTTTGGTCGAGGTTTGAGGTGAGAAAAACTCACATGCCTCGCAACCTCAATCCCAATCCTCCAAAATATTAAATGAGCAACTCCAAGAAATTGGATGAGGAGTTTCAGATTTAAGAAAAAAAAGGTTGGGGAGAGTAGTAGGAAAGAAGCATTGGAAAAAAATTGATTATCATATGGATTAGTAGCAAATAATTTTCTTACATGGCTGAGTAACTCAGCATTAGTTCATATGTTTGAAAATTATGGCTTTGTGGGTTCGGGTTAGGCTTTTTTTCTTATGCCACCTCAATATCCATCTTATATGAACACTCCGCCTGCATCAAAAGAAGAAGAAGAGGAGGATGAATATGATTACTAGTTTCTCACTTTTTTATTTTGTATTTTTTTCTTTTTTTACAACTTTTGTGATGGCTTTTTATTTTTTAATAAATATATTTTTATTTCACATGTTCATGTATTTTTGTATATATGTCTTTCTATTTATTATTTGAAAGCTCTAAGAATTAAAATAATAAAATGTTTCTAACTTTAAATGATATGACAATAGTAGCTCCTTGGCGTTGAAAAATATAGTGCCTAGGTGCTACTAACCTGCATGACATAAGTTTAAATCCTGAAAAGCTATGTTGCGACCCTTAAGTTGTAGTGCTGCGGAGCTCGATATGCAGTGTTGTGAAGCTCATAAGGGAACTTCTTGTCATCCTACCCGAGTGTCTGACGCTGTGACGTTGGGTAGATAAGACTGAGATTTAAATTTTAGAGAGGTTAGTATTCCAAGTGTCCAAAAATCTGAAATTAATGCAGCTTTGCGACACTTAAGGGATAGCATTGCAACACTATGACTAAAGTATTCATCTAATAAAAGTCAAGAGATCAATGCCTCGACACTAAGATATTAGCACCTTGGCCCTGTCTGATACTTATGTGAGATACAAGATCTCCGAGAGCTCAGCACCTCAGCGCTGGACCCAGAGCATCATGTTTCATCAGTGCCTAAGATTTAATAATTTTTGAAGAAATTTGAAATTCTAGAAACATAATGCCTTAGAAGTGCTAGATTCATATTTAGTGCAAATGCACTCTTCTTCCTTATTCTGGATCCAAGATTGATAAAAGGAGGGTTTTATTTCACATTGAAACCAAGTTCTATGGTGGAAGATGTAGCGCCTTGGCATTGGAAAAATGGCGCTACAACGCTACTTGAAAGGTTTGAAATTTGAGAGCTTAACGTTGTGGTGTTGTAAGAATGATACATAAACCTGAGAGCTTAGCAATGTGGAGCTAAATATTCAGCACCTCAACGCTATATGATGGAGAGTCAAAGATTTCATTCTCGAGAGCTCAACGCCTTAGCATTGGGCCTCAGCGTCACGACACCACAGAGTGGGAACTCCATTTTTGAACTAGATTTTTGTAGAATTTGATATTTTTTATAAAAATTCGGTAGCATAACGCCTAAACAGTGCTAGATTCTTATGTATTTAGTGCAAACACACTCATCTTCCTTGTTCTAGATCTAAGGTCGATAGAGGGAGATTTTTTTCTTCACACCAGAATCAAGTTCAACGATGAAGGTCTTCAGATTTCAAGATTCTATAAATTTGGGTCTTGGGGGTGTTCTTTTTTATTTTGGATCTAGAATCAATGGAGATAAGCCTCTTTATTTCTTACCAGATCCAAGATCGATGGTGGAAATATTTTAAATGTGCTTTTTAGAATAAAAATTATATGAAGAAAGCATTTTTAGAAATTTTTTATTTGAAGTTGACGGGAGTAAACCTCAATCTTATTCCTTGCACGAGGAGATCGTTCTCCAATAATGGTGGAAAGTGTGATGTTAAGGGTGCAGAAGACCAGGAGGATAGAGGAAAAGTCAGGGAAAGAGAAGAAAAAACTAGGGGAGGCAGTTTACCACTTTTTATAGAGAATTTCTCACTATTGGGGTGGTTTTCTGCTCCATAGCTATTCCCCCGGTTCCCATATAAGCGGTTATTACTGCTGGCATAGGAACAATAGTTTTTTTGCTTTTTAAAATTAAAGGCTGTTATGACAATGTCTCAGTGCTAACATCACATCACTGTAGCGCTATGTTATTTAAGTAGGCAATCGTTAGGGAGATTTAAGCTTTTAGATTCTATAAGGTGGTTATAGTGCCTAGGCATTGTGATTGCAGCACCACGATGGCCCAAGTTGGGATATTCGATTTATTCAAAATTTTAATTTTTTTAGATGCAAATAAAATTTCCTCCGAATGAATATCTCATGTTGATTGGACATGATATATTCGTTGATCTTCTTATTTCTTTATTTATGATTATATACAATAATATTATAGGAAGAGAGAAAACATATTTTTTGGCTAATCACTTTCATATATCACATAAGAAAATGACATTAAAGAGGTTATAACAACAAATGATTAGCCTAAATTTCTCTAATATAGATAGAGGTTGTATGAGCTCTATATGCCACAGTAAACTACCTCTCTTGAGCTTCTTGGAGATGCTGAATGACAGCTTCCTGGTCATGGACTAATGAATAAAGGACCCCTGCTTAAGTTTGATTACTTGAGCATCTATTTGTGAGCAATTTTCTTCTATAGCTATGACAACCTATCTAATCATATATCTTTTTTCTAATAGATACTGTCTCCTTAGCTATAACTCTCTTAATTCAATAGATATATTGTGGAGTTGAATTTGTGCTCTAGAAAGCTTTCTTTGGTTAATATCTCAAGGCTCTGAGACTATGCTCAAGATCTTGGTGAATTAGAGAGACTTAATGTGAAGTAGTGCTGAGTGAAGTCTCTGTAATAGTGATTATATATGGCAAGACTTTATGATAAGTAGTGCGTAATGAAAATATTCTAAACTTGACATCTCTGCATAGGGATTATCAAAGTTTTAGCTCTCCTACTTCAGGATCCAAGGCAACACAATATAATAAATAGTTCGCCACCACACAAAAGTTAGAAAGCTCAAGCAAGATTTCTAGCTCAATGCTGAGAAGTAAGTGATGTAATGCCACCACTATATGACATGGGCTATTTGAAGAGCTACAATGTAGTGAATCTAGAGGCCTAAGATGTATTTTAGAGACAAAGTATGAGATCTTCATACCAGATAATTTACTGTGGATGCAAATGTTGTGCTGGTTTAGCCCTCTCTAGTCTACGACTATATATGTGGAAATTTAACTTTAAGAAGGAAGAGAAGGTATGGCATCCACAATAACTATAGGTGACTAACTCTTGTGATAGTTTCCCATGGGGCTACACATAAACTCAAACTAGTCCCTTAGCAAAGTGAGAAAGTTCATGCTATAGGAGCTACTGTTAAATGAATAAATAGCGGCAACATCCCTAAGGAATGAGTATCTTCTATGTCCAACATTTACGGTAGTCTGTATATGGCATAGTCTAAGTGAAGCCATACTGCCTAGCCACTCAGTTGGGGTTGTATCCCTCCAATATCATAGACTCATGACATCGGTAATAAAGCCAAGTAGGTCTTAGCCCAACAAGATATTCTAATATGCATATGTATCCTAACTTTGATAATAGTAAAGGTACCTCTCTATCAGTAAGAGAGTCTGTTAATCTCTGTCCCAAGCTCTGAGTAGACAGACTATGAAAGGATGATCTATGAATGATCTGGAAGCGATTCATCATCTATGATGGAGCAAACATAAAGTCTGGATATGATCCTTATATATGGTGACTGTAGCCCTTCTCAACTGCATAATCAAAGGGAATCACTGCTTTCTAAAGTAGGGTGGCATCTTAGAACAACTAAAGGCTCTTGATATATGCACATGAATCCATCCATGTAAGTAGTGCTAAGGAACATTTATGCCATAGCATCATTAGTTAGTCATGCTCACTCTACCTAATCCACATTATAGGTATGCTAATAATGCAGGTGCTAGTACTATCCTCTCGCCATAAATAAGCAAGATAGCCATCAAGAGAGTGGAAGGATGGAAAAGTTTGTTGTGACCCAAAAATACAAAATATCATAGCCAAGTGGCAATGAAAGCCACTAAAGATAGCTCTTTGTCAATATCTCATGCTAGGATTCGCCGACAACTGTCTCTTCTTTCCAGCTTAAATCTGACACTGAATGACTTCTCAGATGAATGAAATCCCATGTCAAATGAATCATCCAATCGTGTGCAATGAGGCAAAAATACTAATGAATTGAGGAAACCCTGAGACCATGTGTTTAGAGTAGCTGTGCCCCCATCGCCTACGGCTTGATCTCCACTCACTAAATTTAGGTCCCAATCTTCTACTTCATGATGTAATATGCGATAACCCAAAAGCCTAATTGTGCTTATAGAAGGAGCGTATTTACGACTTGTTGGAGTACTTCTTGATCCCTAAAGCTAAGGCAATCTATGACCCACTCTAAAGAAACAACGTGAGTGTTGCTCAGCTTTAAATTAATCACCCAACTAGCAGGATCATGACTTGATGGAAGCTCTGAGTCAAAAGATAGAATGAGTGATGATCGAATCTTCAAACATATCCCTTCCAGTCAATATATCCTGATGCCATGATAGCCAATCCTATAATCTAACTGAATAATATGAATCATGGTCCTCAATAGTGGTTCATTTTTACTCCTTAGTGGGCTCAGTAGAAGGCATATCATCTAGCCTTTTTCAGATAAACTTTTTTGCTAATCTATAGCAAATCTAGACAAGAGAAGAATATAAATTTTATAAGCATTATACAAAGTAGTAATATCTGAATTTGTAAATGAGTTGTGCTTATAGATTTTAATCCAGTCTTCTCTAGTTTCATAAAGTATAAATTTATATTCAGATTTAATCCTCTTTTGATAATATTAGATCTAGATTTATATTTAGATCCGCCCATCTAGGCATAATGGATATGATCTAACCCCTTTGGAAATGATGAATCTGATTCGACCCACTTTCAGCATGATGAATCTGATCCAACCCCATTGGGCATAATGGATCTTGATTTAAATTTATATCCGACTCTTTTGGTCACCATGGATCTGATCCAGACCCTTTGGGCATGATGGATCTTAGCTTAAATTAAGGTCCAGCCTTTTCAGGTGTGATGGATCTGATCTGGTCCCTTTGGGCATGATGAATCTTAATTTAAATTTAATTCCTGCCTTTGGGCATGATGGATCCAATACAACTCCTTTGGGCATGATGGATCTTAGTTTAAATTTAGATCCACCCTTTCAGGCATGATGGATCTTAGTTTAAGACAACTTTGATTAAAGAGAATTTCTCTTTGATGGAGCATTTTCCTTACATTACAAGGCTTATAAAATTGCCCTCTATTGATAGGGAAATTTTCTTTTGAGATGAAAATATTCTTCTTGTACTTGAGTGAAGAGTATCCTTTCGGTTGATAAATTTGGAGTTGATTTTGTCTCTTACATTTGTAAAGCATAACACCTTTAATAGTTATGCATACTTTCTCTTAAGATATTGTCGCATATGTCTTATCCCTTTTGCCTTAATGAGCTAATAAGCTCCCCCTTTGAATTCTTATTCAATAATGTACGATCCTTCCCAATTTGGGTCAAACTTTTCACCAATTCATTGATGTGGAATGATAGTCCTTTTGCATACTAATATGAGTTTAGCTGATTTGAAGCTTCTTGGGTGAACCATGCAGTTATAAGCTCATGTCATTCTTGCTCTATATATTTTTAAATTTTATTGAGCCTGTAATTGAGTTTCATCTATAGCTTCAAGCTCTTCGAGTCATTTTCAGATGCTTTCCTCTATTGTGAGTTTATTTTGAACTGCTATATAGAGTGAATGTATCTCTACTTCAAGAGAAAGTATTGCTTTTAATCCAAAAACTAAAGAATATGATGTTGCTTGTGTAGCCATTTTATAAGTAGTACAATATGATCATAAGACTTATATTAATTTATCACACCATTCCTTCTATTTTTAGAGAGAATTTTCATGAGAATTTTAATCAACATTTTGTTGAATGCTCCTACAAGACCATTGGCTATGGGATTGTATATTAAAGAATATCACCAATCTATTTTGTATTTCTCAATGAAGTGATAGATTTCAATATTCTTGAAAGAAGTGTCATTATTAAATATAATTCTTCTAGGTACTTTGAATCGATAGACGATATGATCTCAAATGTTTTTTACTATATTGTTCACTTTATGTTCTTTTAAAAGAATTGTTTTTATCCATTTGGAGAAGAAACCAGTAGCAGCTAAAATAAAATGATGTACCCTAGGTGATGGAGGGTCTATCGGACTTATTATATTAGTTCCCCAACTTTCAAATGACCAAGATGCCATTGTTGGATGCGAATTATTAGGTGGTTGATGAAATGTGTTTACATATATTTGGTACTGATGACATATTTTGGCATAATCAATGTCGTCTTGAACCATATTAGGTCAATATTATCTGATTCATTTGATTTTGATTTTTATTTTTGGATCAAATAAGTGTGCACCACACAACCCTTCATGAACTTCAACTATCATCATATTTGCTTCATTTGGTTCTAGGCATCGTAACCACAATTGGTCGAATGAGCATCAATATAACATATCATTTATAAGAGTATATCCTAACGCTCTTTATAAATTTGTTGAGCCTTTGATTTATTCTTTGGCAATCCATCACCATTAAGATAGGTGATGAATGGTTCTCACCAGTCATCTTCTTCTATTACTGTTAAAATCTCTTAATTTTCTTTAGCTTTAAAGGCTTGCATGAGGGTTAGTGTCAATACTAGTCTACTTTGAACTAATATTATAATTGGCTCTCTCTAGGGGTCTATCATTTCTTTAGCCAATTTAGTTAATGCATTGGATTTTCCATTGCCTTGACATGACACCCTTGTAATTATTACTTTAAGAATTTATTTCAGAAGCTCCAAGACATGCTTATAATAAAGCACTAATTCAGCCTTGTTTATCTTGAAAGTCCTATATATTTGTCAGATTATGAGTTAAGAATCTCTATAAATATAAAGCTTCTTTAATTTTTATATTAATTGCTAGCTTTAGACCAACAATTAATTATTTGTATTTAGCTTTGTTATTAGTTCAAGGTTCCATCAAATTATATAAATATCGAAGAATACTACCTTATGGTGTTAGAAATAATAAGCCAATTCTAACATGTACTATAGGTAAACCAAGCAGTTTAGCTGGCTTTACTAATGAAACTCCATCAAAGTAGAGTTCTCATTCTAACAATTATTGAGCTTCTTCCACTTCAAAGATTTGTTCGTTAGGCAATTTATCATTGGGTGGAGAGTCTATCAATAAGAGATGAGCGGCTAGAAAGTCAGCTAGAGCTTACCCTTTTATAGCCTTTTGTAGGCCATATGTTATATCAAATTGAGGTAATAGGAGTGCCCATTTTTTTAAGCAACCAATTAAGGTAGGTCTAGTCATTAAGAATTTAAGATGGTTGACTTTAAATATCAAAGTTAATTTATATGATAACATATAGTACCTTAGTTTTTAAATAGCAAATATCAATGCTAGACATTGCTTATCAATAAGATAATATCTTATTTTAGCTCCTATAAGACATTAACTTATATATTATAGGGTATTTTTATTTCCTTCCTCATTGTTCTGAGCTAACAAAGCTCTTAACAATTCTTCTAAGGCTGTCGTATACAATATCAATGGCTTTCCTATTACTGGTGCTGTCAAAATTAGGGGTTGTAACAAATATTATTTTATGCTATTAAATGCTTCTTGACAAGCATCATCCCATATAAATGGTGCATTCTTTTTCATCAAACAAGTGAAAGGTTTATATCTCTCTGAAAGATTAGAAATGAACCTTCTAATGTAATCAAATTTTTCTTGTAGTGATCGTAATTACTTTAATGTCTTAAGAGATGACATTTCTATTATTACTTTTATTTAGAGGGATCAATTTCAATCCTTCTATGGTGCACAATAAAGCTTAAGAATTTTCTAAAAGTCACATCAAAATCACATTTCAATGGGTTAATCTTTAAGTTGAAGCTTTAAATTTTATCAAATACAAATCTTAGATCACTTATGTACTCACTTTGACTTTTGCTCTTAACAATCAAATCATCAACATAACATTCCACATATCTATGTATCATCGAAGATGCAGGTCATTGCCCTTTGGTATGTAGCATCAACATTTTCAAGCCAAAAAACATCACTTTGTAGAAATATATGCCGATTAATGTGCTGAAAGATATTTGATTTTCATCTTTTAGAGCCATTTTAATTTGGTTATAGCTCGATGACTCATCCATAAAGGAGAATATATCATAGTTTGATGTATTATCTTCCATGAGTTCTACTTTGGGTAATGAGAAGTCATTTTGGGATTTTTTTAAATTTTTTTAAATTCCTGAAGTAAATACAAACATAGATTTGTCCAGTCTTTTTTCTTACTAGGATAATATTAGCAATCCAATCAACATACTTCTCTTCATGGATAAATCCTGCTTCAATAAGCATTTTGATTTCAGTGATTACTTTCTATTCAATCTCTAATTGCATTCACCTTGATGCTTATTTTATAGACTATATATAAGGTTTAATGGCAAATTTATGTACAACACATTTGGTGATAGGCCTAGCATTTCATTGTAATTCATGCAAAGCCATCTTTGTATTTGTAGAGTAGTTCTTTTTAATTCCTTTAGTCTTTATGATGTGAGGTTAGCACTAACAAAAGTTGGCTAGGCTATTCTTCAACACTTAGGTTGATTTCTTGGAGTTCATCAATAGTGGCTTGATTTCCTTCTTTGAATTCTTTTGGGGCATCTTTGAGGCCAATTATTAGTTCCTTTTTGGGTATATTTTCATTTTCATATGGAACACCCTTTTATTCATCTGTAGTTTACAGAAAGATTTCTTTTTTATAGGATAGGGCATAACTTGATCTCATTGGAGAGATGCAGAAGCAATGCATCCTAATCCCCATGTAGTGAACTTTCCATATCCAATGGAATTTTAAGTATTATTCTCTTGTTAGAGCCTCTTAAATAATCGAGCTTGACCGCTTGATTGTATAGGCTAAATATTATTTTTAACCAGCTTCTTTAGAGCTGGTGAGTAGTTTTGAGTGATCATTATTGAAATATATTACTTAAAATCATCCCCTTCCAATTAACATTTGTGTAGGATTTTGGGCTTGTTCTTTTGTCTTGTAGAAGAGGATCCCACGTTCATTTTAACCTCTTCTAGGAGGGACGTAGAAAGTTTTCAGTTGTTCTATTTTCCCACTTCTTGAAGTTGTTAAAGCTTTTATATTTGCTTTTAGCACTATAATTATTTTCATAGATTTATTGAAAATTTAGGATTCAGGTACCCTTATCAGAGAAATTTGAGTTTCTTCTAGTTATTTTGCACTTTACTAGTTCTAGCTTCTTTTTTCTTTTGGCTGGTTGAGGCTTTCTTAGGTTAATAAAGTACTAACTCCTCTTCATTGTCTTCAACATCATTACTAAGGTGGGGAATTACTTTGGTTGCTTAAATGCAGTGATACTTTTGCTCTTTGAATTATCACATTTTAGCATTAGTTTAGTAGGTGGATGCACTTGCTTTTGAGAATTGACTTCTCCTACTTTCTAAGGCATGTACTAGCATTATCATAAATCTTAATCTCATGTATCAAGAATAGATTCATATCACCATCAATTCGATGCTCTTTATTATTTTGAATATACTTCATACATTGATGGAGAGTTGAAGGTACTATGCCATATTCATGTATCCATGGCCTACCAATGAGCACTTTGTAAGCAACTTGGGCTTTGATTACATGGAATTTAGCTACTATGTACAATTTTTCAAAGTGTATAGGCAGAAAAAGAAACCCTAAGCTTTGTTGTCTTTGTTCATTGAATCCTTATAAGAATATTGTACTTTTATCCAAATAGCGAGCATCCAAGGATAGTGCTCGAAGCATTTTAAATGTTAAGAGATTAATTGAAGTTCCTGGATCGATCAATATTCTTTTGGTTCAAATAGAGTTACATTTAGTTGTAACATAAAGGGGCTGATTATGTTCAATCGCCCCTAATAATTGGTCATTGGCACTGAATGTAATGGTTAGTGGTTTTTGAGAGGTTAAATCTTCTTCTTTTTTTTTTTGAAGAATACTTCACATTATTCTGGGTTTTGCAATATTTTGATCAATGTCTCATGTATATTCTTAGATAACATGAGAGCATCATAGATACATAGTAAAGCATAAATCTTGCATAATGCGCTAGAACATTATAGTCTACTCCTATTTTGGTAGACTTTGAGATTAAGCCGATGGTGGAGGTAAGACATTTTTTTAATTTGGATTTCTTTATATTTATCACTAATTTTCCAATGTGGGGATGGACAAATTCATTTTCTACTCTTTAATTGGACTTGAGTTACTTCTTTCATCTAATCTCTTTTATTAGAAATCTGCATTCTATATTTCTTCAAAGTTTTTAGTATTCTCAGAATTACTGCATAGTCTAGGACATAATTTCTTTGAGCCAGACTTGACTTTTCATTTAGTAACCTTTTCTCTGAGGAAGCGTAGTTCTTCTTCAGAGTCAGTTTAAGTTGTAATCACATTTATGACATGACCTATTTCTTTCAAAATCTCTTCTTCAGGATTTTTCATGTCAAGTTGCAAATGGGTCAGTATTCTTCCAACTTAACTGGTCATCGAGGAGGTTATTCATACTCCTCTAAAAAATCAATCATTTTCTATGTTTTAGACTTTAGTTTTCTGTATTTTCTCTATATCTTTGATTTACGGGGCTTTGATGAAAAATACTTATCATTTTTTATATGCTTCTTTATATTATATAAAAATTTCCCATTGTTGGGGAAGAACCTTATTTTATCTATTCCAGGATCTAAGGAATTCTTCCATTAAATGCCTTTTAGGGCTGAAAGAATGTTGATCATCCATTTGCTCTTTTTTGAGATGAAGGTCTCCCAACCACATTCTTCTTCTTGCTGTATTTGTGGGACTTTTTACTTCATAGATTAGGCATGTTATAATAACCCTCATCTTTTTTTAGGATTTATCAATACAGTGTCTGATAAGGTGAGTTGCCTCTTTTGATAGCTCTTTTCTACCTAATCTTTGAAGGAAAAATAATCTTAAATTGGGTGACTTATGAACCTTTGAAATGGATAATAGTTGGAATCATCAACTTTGTCTACTTGATCTGGCCGATGTGTCTCTGGTAATTATAATCCCAATTTTAGGAAATGTTTAAGGATCTTAGCAGTACATTCTCTTTTGAATTAGAACTACTTAGACATCTTTTTCTTATATTCTGTTAGCTTTGCTGCTGGTCACGAGGTTGTCGCACCTTCGTTTCCCTTTTTATCAACTGTGAATGTGAATATTGTATTTCCATCATTCTTCATCACATCATGTGATTTCGGTTGTTTTCCTTTTTCAAAGATATTATTATTGTAGTTGGCACTAAGGCCATTCTACTTGGGGAGCTTTCGAACTTGGCTACAAGATCTAATAATTCTTGGAACTTATTAATCGTGGCCATGGCTAGATATGGGGCTCTTGGATCATCGATATTCCCCATGAGAAGTTCTACTACATACTTTTCTGTGAGCTACTGATCTCATTTCATACTTAGATTTCTCCACCTAGTGATGTATTTTATGACAGTTGTCTTTTCTTCTCTTTTGCAAGGCAAGATTTGTTATAATTACTTTCTTGGTTGCTACTGCAAATCTCTTGGTGAAGAGTGTTTCCAACTCAGTGAAGGTTTTTATTATGTCATTGAGTAACTTAGCATACCACTCAAATGCCATTTTGGTAAGACTACTAATGAATTATCATAGTAGTAAAGCATCATTCTCTCCATTATCTTCATATGTAGCTTTGAACTGGGCTAAATGCTATAGTGGATTTACTATTTCTGAAAAGGTGTTAAATTTGTGCACCATGTATCTTTTAGGTTACTGTACTTGGTCATAGTCAGTCGTATATGATGGCTTTTCCAACTAGCTATTCAATAGCTTTTAAAGCAATGATTGCTTTAACTTTATGGCAGATGAGATGTTCAATTTAAGATTTGGTGATAACGTCAGCCTCTTGATGGATATTTAATGTAATTTATCCCGGGGCTTCTTTCTTTTGCATTGAAGTTGTTGGCAAGTTGGGTGTAGCATTTTGCATGTACCCAATTTCAACTATTATTTGATCATCTCTAGAGGATTTCTTAGAGGTACTTGCTACGATGCAATTGCTATGAGGCTAAGTTGACCAAATAGCTCTTTCATCAGATTATTTATTTTAATGAGACGATTATTGAGCTAGCTGAATTTTGGTCTCATCTTTGGAGTTGAGAACCCATTTTTCATTGTAAATTTATTACAATGTCAATTAGCTCTTTAGTTACTTCAACTTCTACTTGAACTTCACCTCCAAGTTGTTGATGATTTGGGTTCTCTCATTGTTCTTCCTCATTTTATTATTCAAGTGCTATATTTCTATTTTGTAAATGTGTGTCGACCATACGAATAACTTCAACTTTCATGCAATCTATATCTTCATCATTTTGGAAGTCCAAAGTTGGTTGCTCTTCATTGATTGGAAAATCCTCATCATTCCAGAAAAGTTGATTATTGCCTTATCATTCACTGGCTGACTTTTTTTAGACCTGTGTTTCCAGTTGATGATAGAAGATTCAGCTCCATTGTCATTTGGTGGGGCTGACTCATATTAAGTTATCTAATAGTTGTTGACTTGGGATTCTTTAGGTACCCAAATCGATCGAGACTTTCTAGTGGTAGATCTCTAGGAATGCATCCTGGATGTCACACCATGATGTTTACTAGATGAATTATATTTATTTTTCTATGGTGGTTGCTGAGACCTTCAAACAACTGGCCACTTAGTATCTTTATATCTAAGGGCTCGTTATTGTTCACCAAATATAATACTCATAGATTTTGAATCTTGCTCTAGATGGGCATTGTATTTTTTTTTTGGAAATTTTCTCCTCTCTTAGAGTAGGAATTTGTTGGATTGGCGACCTGGCTCACCAACTTTTTGATCTTCTTTGAAGATTTCTATTTTTAATAGTCTTAAGAACTTTGTAGATTTTTAAGGAGACAGTCTCCTCCTTTCGTGGTTAATTTTATGAACTGGGATGTATATGTTTATCTTAGAAAGACTTCTTTATAGCTCCTCCAGAGCTATTTTTCTTGACCTATCAGAGTGGATCAAAGTTATTATTGGTTGGTATATTTTCTTCTACCAATGGGTCATATTATTTTTCAGAATGAATAGGTAGTCTGACAGCTCCACGACCAGCATTGTATTTTCTTTGAGCTCTTCTAAACATTTTAGTGCTCGAGAAAGATGTTTCGTGATCATTACTAAATGAAGTACAAGAGACATCTTGTGGGTAGTAGGTTCCCTTGATGTACTACTAAGTGGATTGATAATGATGGACTTTAGCTTGAGCTTGATAGTCACTTTATCCTTAGCAAGCATTATTGGCATTGCCTTTGATAGCTTATTAAAGATAGAATTCCTCTTTAAGGTTAAGGCTTTAAGCTTGGACTCATTAGGAATGATCAAATATAACCTCCTTTCTTTATTGAATGCCTTTGGCATTCCAGTACCTTTAATGATAAGTCCAGCTATAGGTCCAACAGGTAGGAATTGGACAACCTCAAAAATTGTTTTGAATAGGAGAGTAACTCTACCAAATTGACGTTGATTACTGCCTAAGGGAATCTAACAATGGACCCATCTCCTAACTTGATATTCATCATGTTTGTGATATTTACCATTTGAGGTTTTCAAACTTGATTGTAGATCTTAAAATTTTAAAAGATTATAACCCAATATTTAAGTCTAGATGACTCCGTCAGTTTAAATTTTTTTTAACTTGAGATGGAGAGAAATGTAATCCCCAATAGAGTCACCAAAAATTTGATCGCTTAGAAAAAAATACCTTTGAGGATGCTCTCTGTAATCTTTATTTAGATGGGTAGGAGTATATTTTTATGAGGTAGATTGCTATATATTCAACCAGATTTCCTTTAACATTATGTCAGGGTTCATTTAGATCTAGGCTCTACTTCTTATCAACACAAGCCTTCATAGTTAATTACACTTCTTGCAACAGTAAAAGAGATTAAGGTTGGAAAACAAAAAAATCTATTTGATATGTATCGGTGTTGAAAGGTGTGTGCGGTATGACAGATATAATTGTCTAAAGATGATAATAAGTGTAGGTGTTTGTGTAACGAACATATGAATTGGACTTACCTCAATTTAGAGTGCCAGATAGGTAGGTTCGCATGGTGAATAAACATATTGAACTTACATCCCTTTGGAATTCCAAATAAGTGTAGGTGTTTGCATGGTGAAGTGGTAGATTTATAAGATGTTCGCTTGAGGAACATTAATTTGAGGTTATGAGGGATAACACATCAACACATGAAATATGGCGGTATGTGCTATGATAGAAAACACCTTGGCGTTATTAAGATGGCACCTCAACATTGTAGCAGAGATTTATATGTAAGATTCTGAGAATACATCGATTTGGCACTACCAAAATTAGTGCCACGGCTATAGGTGCTATAAAGGATGGTTGAAAATTGGTTGGCAGATTGACCAGTGCCTAAGTGTTGATTACGTAGCACTGCGATGTTAGTTAAAAGACCATTCAAATGGGATGATAGATTGACAGACTTTTGACCAGTGATGTATAAGAGCACTATGACACTACATCAATATCCAATCTGATCAGTTATAAAATTAATGGTAATCAGCACTCTTTTGTCCAACATTGTAACTGTCTTGATCAATTGATCGACACCTAGGCGCTGCATGTGAGTGCTGCATCATTGATTTCCTATTCTAGAACTTGAGAGCTTAGTGCCTTAGTACTGCATTTGTAGCACTACAGTGCTACGTCTGATCTATACATAGACCCCCCATGACTGTAGATTTTTTATTCTGTAATCCTCTTTCTATAAGAACTTTTAGAGCCTTCTTTCTCCCAGCCTTTTTTTCTATTAAGAAAGTAATCATGCTACTCAAAAGACTCGCTAGTAAGAGGAGGGCGACTTTGAGTGATGCTAATTAAGTTTGTTAGCATGGAAGTAGAGGAGAGGTACCAATATGCACACACAAGTACCTCATTATGAAGAGAAGTTTCTATAATCCAGGTGGGTGTGTGGAGAGGGTCATTATTAAACACAGTTGGGAAAAGCTGTCATATGAAAGTAGCTCCTGCGTCGTTCTTATGGTGCAAGAATTCTTCACCAATGTGAAGGAGCACCATGATAATAAAGTTTTTGTATGGGGAAAATTTGTAAGTTTGGATAGCACTGCCATTAATTCATATTATAGTTTATGAAATGTAGTGTACGATCAATATTTTCCTATTATAACGATCATCCTAATTGATGAAGTGGAATGATAGGAGAAATGCTAATATTCAGTGGAAATGATAGGAGGAAAGGATATTTAACTTTCTTGCCACTAGCCTAATGGAAGAATTTAAGGCTTGGCAAGTTGATGCCCACTAGTAATATCCATGAGATAACTAAGGACAGGGTTGTTTTGATTTTTTCTATTCAGATGGGTTTTATAATAGATATAGGAAAGATTATTTATAATTCTAATTATAATTCTAATTGTAATATGCTTAGGGGCAGTACTACTATAGGATACGGTCCTCCTTCTCTCTTCTATGGTTTATGTACTGTGGCATGTGCATTGGGGGAGCCTGATGAAGAAGTTTGTAATTAAAAGGCCCTCGTGCCACACAACCTCGATCTAATCATCTAAAACCTTAAATGAGCAACTCTAAGAAATTAGGGGAGGAGTCTCATATTTAAGAAAAAAGATTGGTGAGAGTAGCCATATGCAATAGGCCTTGGAAAAGAAATTTGATTATCCCATGGATCAGTAGTAGAAATAATTTCCTTACATGTCTTAGTTTAACTCAACATTATATGTTTGAAAATTATGGTTTGGGGTTTGGGTTAGGCCCCTTTTCTTATGACACCTTAATGTCCACCTTTTGTGAGCACCCTACCAGCATCAAAAGAAGAAGTGGAAGATGATGACTATGATTACTAGTTTCTCCCTTTTTCTTTTGTTCTATATTTTCCTCTTTTTTGTACAACTTATATAATAGTTTTGATTTATATATATATATATATATATATATATATATATATATATATATATATATATATATATATATATATATATATATATATATATATATATATATATATATTTATTTTTTACATTTCATGTATTTTTGTGTATATGTCTTTTTGTTTATCATTTGAAAACTCCAGGATTTAAAATAATTGAATTTCTTTTTAAACTTTAAATGATATCACAATAGTAGGGATTCAACGTTGAAAATACAACACCTAGGCACTGTTGGCCTACAAGACATAAGTTTAAAACCCAAAAAGGCTGCATTGTGGTGCTCTTATGATAGAAATATTATGGTTTATAGCCTGAGAGTCTTGCTTGTGGTGCTCTTAAAGGAGGAACTTCTTGTCATCTTACCTGAGAATCTAGCACTACGACACTGGGTAGACAAGAATTGGATTTAAAATTTAGTGAGATTAGTATTCTATGTGTTCAAAATAATAAAATTAATACAACTCCATGATGCTTAAGGAACAACACCACAACGCTATCACTAGAGTATTCATCCAACAAAATCTGAGAGTTCAACACCTTGATGTTGAGATATTAGTGCCTTGGCGCTGTCTGATAATTATGTTAGATGTAGGATTTTCAAGAGCTCAGTGCCCCGGTGTTGGTCCCAGTGTTGTGACTTTGTTTCATCATTGCCTAAGATTTAATAGTTTTTGGAGAAATTTAAAATTTCAACAGCATAATGCCTCAACAATGTTAGATTCATTTTTAGTGCAAATACACTCTTCTCCATTATTTGGATCGAAGATCGATGAAAGGAGGGTTTTATTTCACATCAAAACCAAGTTCAATGATGGAAGATGTAGCACCTTGGCATTGGAAAAATGATGCTATGATACTACTTGAAAGGTTTGAAACCCGAGAGCTTAGAGCTACAACACTAAAATATGTACAGTGCTACAAGAATGATACCTAAACCAGAGAGCTTAGTGTTGTGGCACCAAATATCTAGTGCCTCCGTGCTATGGGATGGAGCGTCAGATTTCATTCCCAAGAACTCAACTCAATGCTGTGATCGCATAGAGTGGGAACTCCATTTTTGAACTTGATTATTGTAGAATTAGATATTTTTTATGAAAATTCGGTAGCATAACACCTTAGTTGTGATATATTCTTATGTATTTAGTGTAAAAACACTCTTATCCCTTGTTCAAGATCCAAAATCGATGGAGGGGGCTTTTTTATTCTCACGCTAAAACCAAGTTCAACAATAGAGATCTTGATTTCAAGATTATTGTGGGGGGGGGGGTTTCTTTTTTACTCTAGATCCAAGATCAATGGATATAAGTCTCTTTATTTCTCATTGGATCAAAAATTGATGGTGAAAAATTGTTTAAATTTACTTGTTAGAAAGAAAATTATATAAAGAAAGTATTTTCACTTGAAGTTGGTGGGAGTAAAGCTTGATCTTGTCCCTTGCATAAGGAGATTGTTCTCTAGTAATAGCAAAAGGTGCACTCTTATGGGTGTAGGAGATGGGAGTATGAATAGAGCGGGTGATATAAAGGGAAAGTCAATGAAAGAGTAGAAGAAACTAGGGGAGGGGTAGTCATCCCCTTTTTATAGCAAATTTTCCACTATTGGGATAGTTTTCTGCTTCATAACCGTTTCCCCTGCTCCCATCTGGGCGGTTATCACTGTTGGGGCTGGAACCATAATTTTCTTACTTTCTAAAATTAAAGCTATCTTAACAGCGCCTCGACATTGACATCACAATGCCATGATATTATATTATTTAAGTAGACAATCATCGAGGCAGTTTAAGCTTCTAGATTCTATGAGGCAATTACATCACCTAGCAGCTGTGTTTGAAGTGCCTTGGTGCCTCCAAGTTGGGATATTTAATTTATTTGATATTTCATTTTTTTAGAAGCAAATAATGGGTCTTCTTCATCATGAATATTACTGCAATCCAATTGCTTGTAGTTATCATATTATATCACTTATATACATTACCCAAACTCTGTGTATATTCATTCATTCCCCTTTACAACATATACAAAATATTTTGCCTATTCTCCTTCGATCATTTAGACAAACTCATCAATTTGACCTCTTGCATGGATGATTTCAGATCTACTAAACTATGGATCATTTATTTATCCATCCTTCCATTATATACAAACAAAATTCATTATTTATTAAATATGCATACATATACAAATTGTTATATGGCATTATTTATGTAAAATAGTGTGTCATAGTGTTTGTATATTTTGCATAATCCTTTACTTTCTACTTAAAAGTTTATATATCAACAATAACATTTACATCATAAATATTTTATAATAATTTTTATTTCATATTAGATATGTTTACATATTAGTATAAATATGATGAAATTATATATATATTCAACATAGAAGGTACTTTTTTTTACTTTACATGAGTTATATGATATCTTAAATTCAATTGTGTATTTGAAAATAAACCATATTTTAATTAGATTAGGTTTATAAAGTATGAATATGTCATTGATATATAACATTAAACATCTTACAAATTTCAGGGTTAGCTCAATATTACACATGTTACACATATGACACCTAAAATAGTTTTTTTGTTTATATTATAATTCATTTGCTTAATAATCATATAAGACATTGTAAGTATACAATTCTAATGATAAAGTGTAAGCTAAATCAAGTTTAAAAAAGACTAACATGCTATAAAATATTATTGTTAAACTATGTGTAGAGAGTGTTGGATCTAAATTTGTTTATGGAGTGATGAAGTATCCTTCTTTAGGCACTTAGGAAGTAGGGTTAGTTCATGTGGGACAAAGTAAATAGTAAAGTAAATGTGCAAGAAGATGCTAGAGATTATACTATGTTAAAAAATAAGAGTACAGGTAGGGGGTGAGAGTATAAAAATCTTTCTCACTCTCTAATGAAAAAAAAAGTGAAAAGTAAAAGATGAAAAAGATCCCCCATCTCCTTGAGAATCTTCTCCTTTATAGGATCAAAAAGTGGTTACATAAAGAAGGCACTCATCAGTTATCTCAGTCATATAAACAAAGACATGCCCATGATATGACAGTAGGTGAGTAATATATGCTAAGAGACAAGTTCTCAAGTGTGGTCATCAATGATGGTGGGTGAATTGCTTGAGACTCATCATTTGATAGGGAATGGTCTTTCCTTATGTTTCCCCTCTCAAAGTAATGAGTTGTCTTAAATATGATGCTCATTGTTGGTCATTCCTGTGCTAATGGGTTCTTGTTGGATCCATGTATAATTTATGGGTATACATTTTCTTTCCAATTCTTTTGCTCCTTGTAGAGGTGACTCATGAAATGATAGAAGAATGAAATCAAACACTAATTATCAACATTTAATTTAAAAAATTTTGATCAAAAAGTTTTTTTTTACATTTACATTACATCACCATTAATTTGACCTTTTCCTTTGGAGTTTTCCCTGTGCTCTAGGCTAAAAAAAGATTTAAGCTTTAGAGCTAATTTTCTTCATCATTATCTTTGAGAAATATAACTTTCCTTCCTTTGTTGAGTTTTGTTGTTGATAAATGGACAATCACCATGGAGTTAAAAAGTTATCATGGTGATATAGATCCCTTTGAGCTTTGATCAGGTTTTGCAAAGAAGAAGAAAAAGGCAAGAAGGCAGTTGAAGAAACTAATGTAATATCTCATGATGAGGTGAGCTCTATAGTGCTGTTGGAGCCTATTGCAAGTGAGATTATTCCTCTAACTAAGGACTCGCAAGTAGAGGCAAGTGTTGAGGGGAGTGCTGCTTAAGAATTAATGGATCTCTTTGTTCAGAAGAGTACGAGGATGATACTAGGTGGTCAAGGGGGAGTTGGAAAGAAGTCCCTTCTTATTTGGTGGAGAAAGCTCTTGATGAGCAAGTTAGTGAAAACTCATTCTAAACAAAGAGTAGTAGAAGAATGACTCACCACCATATGAATTTCACTTTTATGACTATGTTTATGCCACTTTTGGAGTGAGGATTCATCCTTCATATCTTAAACTTAGGAGTCTTCTAGACTTTAGAACTTCCTTAATCACAGGAAACTTCTAGTGGCTAGGTGAACACTAAACCTAAGTCTAGAGACTTAAGGATGGTAAACCTTAGGTTTAGGTTATACCTTTAGGACATAAGCAAACCTACCTATCCTATAGCCTGAACCAAACCCATGCCTATTTTCAAAATCCAATCTCAAATCAATCCAATCAAAACCCAATTGAATCCTATTTTATATCAAAGCTCTAAGCCAAAATGACTTAAATCTGATCCCATATTCTAGTCCTATGGACTTAACAAAAATTCCTTCAATCAAACTATGCCCAATTGATTTTCACAACAGCACTCCAACCCCCAAATATCCATTTCAAACTCTTCCAAAATCTATAATCAAGGCAATCAAACCAAGCCAATTCAATTAACCTAACCTAGCCCATTTGAACCCAAAATGTTCAAATAAGCCAAAATATAATTAAGCCCAAATCAATTGCAATCAAAGCCATGAATCAATCCCAAATCAATCATCAAACTCAACTTAACCTAATTCAACCCAAAACTAATTTAATTGACACATTAGATTCACTTGACCCAAGGTGACCTAAAGGACCCACTTGAGCCAAACTTTATTCAAAACCTCCTTAATGATTGTTGATCACCCTTGTTTGTCCAATTACAATCAATGGGGTCAAACCAAGCTAACTTGATCACTTGACCCAGGTTGACCTAATTAGCCCACATGAACCAAGTCAAACCAAACTTCATTCCAAACCCAATTAATTGAAACCAAGGATTACTACCCACTCTAAATTGGTTCTTGAATGTGATTGAACCATCAATTGAGCCAAACCAAGTCCAATTGGCCTTTTGACCCAACTTGACCCAATTTGACCTAAAAGACTAAATTAGGACAAGTCAAATTCTAATCCAAATTAATTAAAACCAATGATTCAAATCCATCATAAATTGATTATTGAACATGATCAAACCCTTGATTAAACCTAATTTGATCAATTGAACCCATTTAGCCCAAATTAACCTAAAGGGTCAAATTGGTCTAAATTAAATCTAAATCTAAATTGATTGAAAACAAAATCTATAATCATCTTCAAATCATCAATCGAACCTAAATATACACCTAACCCAAGCCAATTGGGTCAATTTGATCAAATTTGTCAACTTAGCCCATTTGACCCATATAAATCCATATGAGTAAAATCTAAATCTAATATAAATTAAGTCAAACCAATTGCTCCTAAACATCCCAAATAGCCATTTGAACTTGCCTCAACCCATGACTTGACCCAATTTGACCAATTGGTCAACAACTTAAAATAGCCTAATTGACCATGGCATGACAAAACCAACTCCAAACCCATTCAAACTTTGGATGACCCAATCTTGGGTCACCATGGATCAGTATAAATCAAATCTGACCCAAATTAAGCCTGAATTAACCCAATGCCCATTGGGTAAAGCTCTCTAAATTGGATAAAATCCATATTTGGGTGGTTTCACCTATCCCCTTTGCCCTTGGCAGCCGACCTTAGCTTGATTTGGACCTTTGACCCATTAGCTAACCTAACCTAAGGCTGGTTGGGTTAGCCATGGGACAAAGGAGGTGAGCTAACCCAAACCGTCCCATTAGCTCACCATGGGAAGGAAGGACACTCCACCTTAGCCTTGGCACCCTGGACCCTCACCCACCTCGAGCCACCTCAACCCTCATCATCCCGACCACTGCATTCGGATGATTGCAAAAACCTCAGAGAAGACAAACATCAGGTCACCATTAGAAGGAGGGTATACTCTTCCCCATTCCATTCCAAGCACACAGAGACATTCAGAGAGTAAAATAGACTTTCCCCAGTGAGTTCCCGATCTCCCTTGAGCTCCTCATTACCGATGACACTAAATCTGATGAGGATTTTGGTGACACTTGGTCCACAGAGCTGATATTGATGAAGCAAGACGCTTCTCAATAGGGCTTTATTTCAAAAAGATGAAGCTACCTCGATCAGTAGACCACCAGCCCCGAGCTTCAGCTAGGTAAAGTTTGGCAAACTATAAAAAATCCCCTATGTGTTGGTCTTTTGTGAAGAATTTTTTAATTTTGTGTGATTTCACCATAGGATTCCTCTAGATCTCCCTCTTGAACATTTTAGAGTTAAACCTGATGCCTCATGAGCTCTGGCGAGCTTGGATCGAACAAAGGAGGGTAGATGGTGTCCATCTTCCGTCGCTTGGGGGACGATGGATCATCCACCATCCTTTCTACATGATTGGAATGGACAACCATGATTTAATATGCTAGGAATTCAATTTAATCCCTTTAGAAACCATAAAATAAATTCCCACCATCGATCGAGATTGGGCCGGGGAAAAGCGTCCGCCGCGACGATCACCGCATCCATTTAAGTGGCAAATCCCATGTGGAAAGCTCGCCACGCCACTCCGTGGTGGTGCCAATAAGATTAAGGATTAAATTAGGAATTAAACTATAATTATATGCTCAAAAACTTCTTAAAATCATAACTAATTATAAAAAAATCTAAAAATAGAAACAAACCCATTTTAGAAAGGTTAATTAGAGGAGAATTTAATAAAAAATAATTCTTTTTATGTTTTGAAAAGTTAGAGCTTAATTAGGGTTTGAATATTGTCTTAATTAGCTTAATTAAGCCTTAATTACTTGGGCAATTAATCTCAAAGTTGACATGTTGATGTAATGGAGATGACCTCTGCCTCCCATGATTTTCTTAGGATGTATTAGCTATGTAGTTAGGGAAACTTGAAATTTAAACCCTAATTATCCTCTTAAGTGATTTAATGATTATTTAAAATCTCAAACAGTAAAAATTAATTAATTAAACTTCATTAATCACTAATTAACAGTGAGATGGTGAGAGAGAGTGATTAAGACCCCTTCTTAATTACTTTTCCAAATTCATTTCATTAAAGAGAGTTAATTGATGTGTGGGATAATTAAGAAATTAATTAAGTAATCATCAACCAAATTAATCAAACTGAAATGGTAATCACTTTAGATAAGTTAATTTTAATCCATGGGTTTCCCTTTATGTGTTTAATAAGATAAAGACCCTTAAGAAAATTATGATTAACCCATGGGTGTGGAAAAATCATAAAATTTCTTAATTAGGTTTCTTAACCTAATTAACACTTAAGCATGAGCCTATTGCAAAAATTCAATCACATGTATAAATAATTCAAAACACAAATATAATTATTTCCATGACTTTCATTCTTCTTGTTGTATTCATTCATATGTATTTAAGATAGCAAGTATATAGTCTTGACATCCCGAGAATATGAGGCTTTAAGTAGCCCTAAAGAGGTCATTTGATTATCTCACTTCTCTAGTTAAAATAATGCCACGTACTTGCTTACATCTTCTATACATGTGTGTGTGTATTTGATTAAAGGAATGAAAGTCCCATTTTTCTATTAAAAACATATGCATTGATAATCATCTAAGTATGCCAAAACATATTGCATGAATAGGTATACTAAGTGCTAAACCATATGTATGTTATGGGTGATGAAAAAGACTAGTATAACATGTTCTATGTGATGATAATTCAATCACATTAATCTTAAGATGCCTTTCATGTTGAATAGGATTCTTTAAGATTAACCTAAACTTATGACTAATAAAACATTTAATAAATCATTCACTAAAAGAAACTAAATCATAAAAAATGTGCTTTTAGAAAATAACTTAAGGTAGGGATAAACAAGGTTATGCCTTCTCCTTCTCTTTATAACACTTAGATGCTAAGTGTAAATTAAATAAAATAAAACAAAATACAAATTAAAATTTGCAAACCTCTAAACAACTTAAAATGAAACCATCCATCATGTTAAATTAAATGTTTCCAAACCTAAAAAATCATAAGTCAAAAGCCTAGCTAAGACATACCACACTAAGCCTACACACACACACTTTAGAATACTAAGTCAGCACTTCTAGCCTTAGGTTAGGATGGTGTAAATAATGATGGTGTATTTTATTTTATAATGTGATGTTTTAGACTGGATGTTAGGAATGTGGATCGTGGACTAGATGTTAGGCTATTGATAACCTAATATTATTTTATGTAGGTGTTGACCTCATTTTTGGAATGAGCTCTCAACCTCTCCATCTTATACATAGGACTTCTCTTAGACTTTAAGAGTTCCATAGTCTTAAGACACATCTAGTGATTAGGTGGACACTCAGCCTAGCCTTAGAGACTTAGAAGAGTTAGCCATTGGAATAAGTCATGCCTTAGGGGTGTTAGGAAATTTGCATACCCTATAGCTTGAACCAACTCCTCACATCCTTCCTTTAAGTCAAATTCAAAGCAACTCCAAACTCATATCAACTTCAACTCCAAATCAAACCTTGAATCAATTTCAATGGATTTTCTCAAATCATGAATCAATTCCAGCCATTGGAAACCCATTGAATTGAAATCCAAAATTCAAATTCCAAAAAATCTTTCTAAGTCTTTTTAAATCCCTCTTATGGACTTAGCTATCAAATCAAATCAATTTAAATTCATGAAATTTTCTCACAATCCATTTATATTCTCATTTATATTCACATATATAAATGAAATAAATTCAAATCAATCAAACTGAATCAAAACTCAAATTCAAATTCCAAAAATCTTTCCTAAGTCCTTTGATTCTATCTTATGGACATAGCTCAAATCAAATCCAAATCAATTTGAATCCTTGAAATTTTCTCATAACCCATTTATATTTTCATATATAAATGAAATATAAATTCAAATATCTAAAACCAAATTCAAAACTCAAACTCAAATTCAACTAAAATCTAACCTAAGCCTTTCAAGTCAAATCTTGAACTTAGCTAAATAAAATTCAAATCAAAAACCCTTGATTTTCTTCATGATTAATCAATCCTTCAATCATGAATCCAAATATAAACATAAAATCAATCATCAAACCAAAACTAAATCAAAATCAAACCAAAGTCAAACTCATATTCACCCTTTTGACTTGAAATTATTAAATGAATCAAAACCCATTTGACTTCAAATCTCTTGCAAATGGATTTATATTTCAATTATAAATCCATATGCCAGTTCAACCAAATTTGAATCAAGACTTGATCAACCAACTAAACCAATTGACTCACTTGAAAGTGGCCAATTTGACCTACATAAACCAAATCCAATTCAATCCAAATCAAAGTTAATTAAGCCAATCCAAACTTCATGTCATGTTTGTTGATCATCATAGGTTAATCAATTATCATGAATTGGGTCAAACCAAGTCAACCTAGCATGTTGACCAAGTCAACCCCAACTTACAGAACCAAACTAGCCAAATTGACCAATGACTAAGTTCACTCCAAATTGATTATTGAACTTGACCAAAGCCTTAATTAAACCTTTGATTTGACCAACTAGACCCAACCTAGCCCAATTGACCATGAACCCAAACCTAAAAGGTCAAATCAAAATCAAATATAAACCAAATTGATTGGAAACAAAGATACCAATACATTTCAAATGATCAACCAAACCCAAACCAAGCATGATTCAAGCCAATTTGGTCAATTGGGTCAAATTGGTCAACTTAGCCCAAATTGACCTAAAGGATCAAATTGGCCAAAAATTCAAATTAAATCCAAATTAAACCAAATTAATTGAAACCAATTGAACCAATATACTTTAAATAGTCATTTGAACTTGACTCTTGGTTTGACCCAATTTGAGTCAACCTAACATTTAACCCAATTTGACCTAAATGGGTCAAATTAACCCAAATTAAACCAAATGAACTTCAAATGACATGAAATTTGGTCCAACTTACTTTTGACTCATTTCAAATCTGTCTAAATCAAATTAAATGCCAAATGACCACTTTACCCTTGGGTCAAGGGCATCCCATGAGAAAAGACACTTTCCCAAGTGGTCATTTCTCTTCATTGGCCACTTGACACTCATCCATTGGTCCACATAAGCACTATGGACACTGATTTTCTGACCCAAAGAGTGGTTGGGGCAGCCATGACTCATGGGGAGGTGAAATCACCTCACCTCTCCCATTGGAACACTTGGCATGAAGGACACTCACCTCCCCTTGGCTAGGACACCCATTTGTCCTTCATGGCAACCACTTTCCATGCCTTAGCCAACCATAGGGAGCCACCTAGGATGATTCTCTTCCATTCCCAACCACCCCAAGCCAAATGACATGAGTTTGGAGCCAAAATTTTAAAAAAAAAAAGTTAATTTTGGTTCACTTTTCATTCTAAGGCTTTAGTGGCCGAAGGAAACCCTCATTCCTCTCATTCTCCTCCTCCTAGAGCTCCCAAAGCCATTATCACACTTCATTTTGGAAATACTTCAAAGTGGATTTCAGAAATGACAATCACCAGAGGAAACTTTGTTTCAATGTGAAGGAGAAGTTCCAAGCTCATTTCAAGGCTTCTTCCCTCACTCAATAGCGTGCTCGAGTCATCACCGCCACCGAAAATCATCCCCAGTTCAAAAACTATAGCCGGCCTTAGGATCCATCATTTTGTGATGATTTTTGCATAATTTTAGAATCTACCCATAATCCCATTTTACTTTAAATCATCCAATTAGAAAATAAAATTTTTTGATGCATATGAAAATGAGTCCATTTGGACAAGTTTTCACTTAGAAATCTCTTTTTTTTAAAAAAAATCCATTTTCTTGTTCACCAGCGGTAGCATAGCCATCCGTCCACGGTTCACATGATCGGATGGCGGATCATGTGGTTGCGATCGGCCTTTGATGCGATCGGACCATCAATCGTCGTTGCGTGATTGAATGCTCCGCGCATGATCCCGATCTTGGCCTAGGTCGATGATTTGATCATCCATCTACGATGATGGGTCGAGTAATGCGGGTACTCTCATTTGGTCTTCCCACCCAAATGGGCGCGCGATGCGCGCGATCGTGCGTGCATGGTGCGTGCATGCCATGGCGCACCAATCGTCAA
The DNA here is from genome assembly GCA_021442155.1 of Cymbidium sinense. Classification (NCBI taxonomy): domain Eukaryota; kingdom Viridiplantae; phylum Streptophyta; class Magnoliopsida; order Asparagales; family Orchidaceae; genus Cymbidium; species Cymbidium sinense. Next base: position 92,549,280 of record CM038232.1, on the reverse strand, counting down.
CGCGTCGTGCCATGTGATTTTTGATTTAAAAAATTAAATTAAATCAGTTGAAACTTTAAAATTCATGGAAAATAAAATACTTAACCAAAAATTTCAAACAAGAGCTTCTTGGATTAGGTTTTCCAAGTGGAATCTAACAAACCAAAATCCAAATTTCACTGAATATTTTTAGCTTAATTTGAGTTTTAGTAAAAATAAAAATTTTTTAATTATACCAAAAATATATATCACATTAAGTTGAAACTTTTAGAGATTAAAACTGATGTTATAATAAAACCACCATAAAACTTTTTAGTCAAAATGACATTTGGATTAAAAGATATTGAATTTTGAGTGTTAAATGATTTATTTTAATGAAATAAATTAGTATAATTCATAAAATCACTTAAATCAATTGAAACTTTCTAAATTCATAACTAATTGTAGAAAAATAAAAAAAAAATACAAACTCAGGTTCATTTTAAAGATAATTAGAGGAGAATTTAATAAAATTATTTTTAATTGAGTTTGAGTAGTAGATTTTTCTTATTTAGGGGTTTATTTAAAAAGTTAAGAACCCTAATTACTCCCAAATGACTTCATTAATTAATTCCAAACTTCTCAAGCATGTTTAGTGGGATGACTTCTGCCTCCCCTAATTTTCTTGGAATTTATTAATGAGTTAATCAGGAAAATTAATTAATGAACCCTTAATCACTCTCTTAATGTAATTAAGCTTAATTAAGCATGTGAACAATGGTTTAATTCATTAAATAAGTTAATTAAACTTTGTTTAAGTGATTAGGACGTTTATGGAATGATTTTGGGATATTTTCCTTAAGCTATTCCCTGAACGCCCCTTTCTTCCTTAAATCCAAATATAATTAAGGGTTAATCCACTAATGATCTACTTAATTAGTCAAATAAAATCTTCAAAACCAAAATTAATTTAGAAACTTAATTACTTCCTTCTTGGGTAGATGCTTAGGTATTCAATAACCTAAGTAGCTTAAGGAAATCATACCTAATCATGTGTGGGAAGGGTTCTAAAAGTACTTAAATTAAATCCTTTAACTTAATTAATTATTAATTGTGAGTCAGTTGCATTAGGTACCTTCCTTTCCTAGGATGCATTACTGATTTAAATTCCTTGTGGTTTTATGTCATACATTGGCTCATAATTATTTGATTAAATATGTTAAAGTGGTATAGGTAAGGGGAATTAATGAACTTAATCTGCACCTTGACCTAACCAAAGTATAAAAATAATTTAATCACCTAGAAATTAAATTAAAATAATACACACATGTGGGAATGGGTAAGGACCAGCTAACCTTCTCACACTTTCCTAATTCAAATCAAACTCAAAATAAAATGAAAGTCTCTTTAAACAACTTTGATTCTCTTTAAATGATCTTACTTTATAAGATTGTCTTCAAGAATTCATTAGAGTGAATGACATTACATGCTTACATCACTTTATTTCTTTCCTAGCATGCTAAATGTGTATGTCATATGAAAAGCATACATTCATGTTTTTCAAAAATCAAATTCAAAATGAAATATTTTCTTTATGTTAAATTGCATGTTTTGGCTAAAGTAAAATAATGAGCTATTATCACTATTAAATTCAAAACTATTTTCAAAAATCTATAAATCAAATACCTAAAATTGAAAGTGTGCTACTTATAATTATTTATAAGCTTGCATGTGGATATAAATATGAAGATGTGCATAGTGTACTTCCTTCTCTTTTCTTTAGTATGTTTTGAATAGGATTTGAAAGTGTATAGTTCATTTGAAAAGAATAACACTTGCCTTCCTTCTATTCATTCTTATACTATTACTTAAGAAGGTCATCTACATTTGCATATATAAATTGCATAAACAAAACAAATCAACCAACACAAACTTTTTGCATCTTTCTTTTCCATTCATTTCTGTTGTACACATGCTTGTATTTAAGAAAAGTTGTATATTAGTAGACAACCCAGGGTTGTGAGGCTTTAAGTAAAGTAGGTCTTGTACCTTACACCCTGGTTAACAATGGTACCATACTCACTTATGCCTTTCACATACATGTGTGCATGTGAAAATGGGATAAGAAAACCTCTTTTCTACTTAATGAAAATCATGCATCATAAAGCATTCAAATTTTCTTAAGTAACTCACTTAGAATTCTCTTTCCATGCATTTCTTTTTATACATGCACATACTTACATATGTCTTCTATACTTGTAAATGTGCATATGAAAAATGGATAAAAGAATCACTCTCTTATACTTAACAAAATCATGCATACATGAAACATTCCAAATTTCTTTAAGCAACTTCTCTTAGCATTCTTTATTAAGGTGTGCTAAATACTTGCATTGCATGTATAAATATGCTTAGGATTAATTTATGTACATGATAGACATGTGGGAAAGAAATAAAATATTGTGTGTTTTGTGATAGTAATTCACTTTACTTAATCTTAAAATGCCTTTCTTTTTGAATAGGTTTGTTTAGAGAAAATCTAAACTTAGGATTAATTAAAATACATAATAAAACATTCACTAAAAAAATCATTAATGAATCTACCTTAGAAATCACTTAAGGTAGGGAGGAAAGAGAAGTTCTCTTCTCTTTTCCTCTACAACCTTAGTAATTAAGTAGGTTCATTCAAAATAAATCAAATCATCAAATAAAATTAACCCATATCAACTAAACAACTTAAATGACCACCCTTCTAAGTTGAACCTTTTCACACTTAGAAAATCCCTTAAAGCCTTAAGCATACCACAAACCTTACCACATTCTAAGTCACCACTTCTAGTCTATGTTAGGTGGTTTGATGTTTGCTTTATTTTGTGATGTGATATTTTAGTTTGGATGTTAGGTGTATGTATAGAATGAATGGTAGGATGATTTAGTCTAATCATTATCTTCTGAGGATTGTGCTTAAGGGCTTGTAATAAAATATAATTGCTTTTGCTATGCGGGTTGCTTATACCCTAAGCATAATCCAAAATAGGCTAGTGGACTTGGTTACCCATGTGTGGTGCTAAGTCCAATTTGTTATATACATGCTTGGGATTTTGTATGGTTTGTTTAGTTAATCTCTATTTTACAGGTGTTAGCTAGATTTACTTTTCTTTTTCATGTAATTTTTTTATAATTAGGATTTTGGAATGATTGTTATGGGGACTAAGATGAGCATTGGTCATAAGATCTCATCTTATGTATCATGTGAAGCCTTTGGAGCATCCATTCCAACCATCCAAAAGAAGAAAAAAGAAGAAAGAAGAAAGAAGAATGAAAATGAAGCGAAGACCCCCATAACACGAATTCCCTTGCTTAATTATACTTAATTCATTTGTAATGGTTGTATAAGGGTAGAGCCAATTTATTTATTTTGTTTGTGCGGTGGTGCCCGACCATAAATGACCTTTTATTCTTTTGGGTTAGCTTTATAAAATGTGTGATGTTTTGTTTAGCTTATGCATTATAAATGACTTATTTTCCTAATTGCTTTGATGTATGGCCTGGATGGTAATCAGGCTCTTAGGAAAAAATAAATCTTCTACTAAATTAATCAACTCAAAATTAAAAGTAAACAACTCATAACCTCATTTAAAGCCTAAGTTAAAATCAAGATAAAAGAATTAGCAACCCCTTAACTGGATGAGCATTTCTTTTAACATCATGCACAAAACATATTATTTCACTCTTGATTGGAGGCTTCCACCTTGGAGAGAACTTGGCTTGACCTTTGAGAGCCATGGTGGAAACACACCTCCCCCCATCCCCCCTTCTTATTGATTTTGGCCAATAATCTTACTTCTCATGCATTAGGCATATGAATCCTATAAGCCTGAGTCAAATGATTGTCCAAAAATGAAAATAATATGTAATATGTTTTGCATTATATCTAGGTCATTTCATGCCCTTACATGATCTAGTCTTTTAGAGTGTTTAAGGACTTAGTCTCTTTCTAAAATAAATAATAGCCTAGCTATCTTGCATAAAGCATATGACTTGCCTGCATGAATTTAAAACCATAGGAGGAGTTAGTTGGACCACCCCCGTGTTGTAAGTCCAAGCAAGTGGTTTGTCCTCTTGTGGAGGTAAACCATATGCCTATTTTCACCTTAGATTTAGGTCATGCTTTTGGCCCTCGCCGAAGCTCTCTAGATTTAGGTTCTGAGATTACTTCTCCATTCTATGGGCCATAAGCATAAATTCTCACATCTTAGGCATTTCAATAACCTTGTATTGTTGAATTATAAGCCCTAAACTTCCAATAAAAATTCAACTCAAACAAATAATTCCCCTCAATTTCAAAAATGTAAAGCCCAACCATAGGATAGTTTGACTATGCTTCCTAGTATCATGAGCATCCCTACTCATCTCCATTTAGTTGAGATAACTCTCCTCTTGATCAATCCCACTGATTTCAAAATAAACCAATTGATACCTACCTATTGAAATCTTTAGAGACAACGATCATTTATCTTAATCAAGAGTATTCTTAAGGAATCTCATTCCTTAAGATGTAATTAACTATGAGGGCTTGCCACCATAGGGAACTTAATGAACTCAGTTTAAAATAAAACCTACTATACTTTTTAATATAAAGTAGGGGAAGAATCTTTGGTACACATGAAGACCCATAGTCCTTAGGAGTCCTTATTCAAGTGATTAGGTCCATAGTAGGGTGGTGACTTCTATCTTTCGAGATAGTACACCTCTCCTCAATATCGTACCTGATCACCCTAATAAGAATATCTGTGGATCTACATGGTGGCCCAACCAAAAGGCGTATATTTCTATTTTCATTTATCCTCTTCAAAAGGATAGATGAAGGAAAAAATACTTTCACCACATTTTTTGACTCTGGGAAAGTTTCTCTCTCTTTTGATAAATGATCATTGTCTTCAAGTATTGATAGTGGGTTTGTTTATGAATATGAGACTATTCTTTTTTTGGCACTTAGTTATTTCATCCTTAAGCTAAGCTACAACATCTTTAGGTTTTATGGACCTCATTCCATGTGGTCTTAAAACCCATTCCCCAATGGTAAAATAAAAAAATTTAATAAAAAGAAACATAAAGATTCCTCCTCATTTTATGGTAAGGAAAGGTTCATCAAAATAAAGAATAAATCCTTTTATGAAAAACATCATCTTTCCAAAAAGTACTTTTTCAAAATGCACATAATAAAATATTTTCACAAAATTTTTGCAAATTAACCTCATCTAACAATCTTCATGATTTTTATAAGTAGGATTTTTTATAAAATAAAATAACAATAAAATCCAAAATCATTCTTTTCAAAAAGCATAAGTGAAATTCTTATTCAATTTATTAAATGAGACTCACTTTCCAAAATAAAATCAACAATCATATTTTCAAAAGCACAAATGAACACTTATTCAATATCAAATTTATTGAATGAAGGTTTTCATTTTCAAACAAAATCAATAATCACATTTTTCCAAAAGCACAAATGAACAATTTCATTCAATATACTCAATTATTGAATGAAAGTTTTCATTTTCAAACAAAAATCAAAAATTAAACTTTCCAAAAGAACAAATGAACACTTTCATTCAATATACTCAAATTTATTGAATGAAGGTTTTCATTTTCAATCAAAATCAACAATCACATTTTCCAAAAGCACAAATGAACACTTTCATTCAATATACACAAATTTATTGAATGAAGGTTTTCATTTTCAATCAAAATCAACAATCACATTTTCCCAAAAGCACAAATGAACACTTTCATTCAATATACTCAAATTTATTGAATGAAGGTTTTCATTTTCAATGAAAATCAACAATCATATTTTCCAAAAGCAAAAATGAACACTTCCATTCAATATGCTCAAATTTATTGAATGAAAGTTTTAATTTACAATCAAAATAAACAATCATATTTTCTAAAAGCTCAAATGAATATCTCCATTCAATATACTCAATTTACTAAATGAAGATTTCATTTAAAAATAAGAAAGAACAATCATCTTTTCAAAAATAAAATCAACAAACACCTTTTCAAAAATCAAAATTAATAATCATCTTTCCAAAATTAAAATAACATTTGGATTCTTCATTTAGCATACCCAAATTTGCTAAGTGAAGATCCTCTTTTAAAAATAAATCTTTTCAAAACATAAAACATCATTTGGATCATTTATTTAGCATACCCAAATTTGCTAAGTGAAAATCCTCCTTTCCAAAAATGAAACAACATTTGGATCTTTTATTTAGCATACCCAATTTGCTAAGTGAAAATCCTCTTTTTCAAAACAAACCACATTTGGATTTCTTTAGCATACCTAAATTTGCTAAGGATCCTCTTTTCAAACAAAGATCAAAATCATAAAATGCACTTGGATTTTCTTGGCATACCTAAATTTGCTAAGGATACCCTTTCCAAAAATCAACAAAAGTCAAAACAAACCACATTTGAATTTCCTTAGCATACCTAAATTTCTAAGGATCTTCTCTTCAAAATAATCAAAATAAAGCACATTTGGATTTCCTTAGCATACTTAAATTTGCTAAGAATCCTCTTTCAACAAAATCAAAAAAAACACATTGGATCTCTATTTAGCATTAAATTTGCTAAGAAATCCTCTTTAAAAAAAAATCAACAAAACAAAATCACATTGGATCCTTTATTTAGCATACCGAAATTTGCTAAGTAAAGATTCTCTTTTTCAAAAACAACAAAACATTTGGATTCTTCATTTAGCATACACAAATTTGCTAAGTGAAGATTCCATTCTCAAAATTCAAATGATTCACACAAAACAAAATAAACAAAGAAACAAAAAGAAATAATTATTTTCAAACACCTCACTTAGCATACCCTAATTTGCTAAGTGAGTGAATTCCAAAATACCAAATCAAAAACAAAACCAATTGACTGCTTTTAACATACCCAAATTTGTTAAAGGAAAGGGTCTCAAATCAAAATCTAATTTCAAAAATGAACCTATGGAAGCATCTTTCTAAAATATTTGAACCATTTTTCAACATACCCAAATTTGTTGATTCATATTCAAAAAATTTCTTTCCAATCAAATCTCTAAATATTCTCTAAATCTATTTGAACCCCACTTAACACTTCCAAGATATTGGATGTGGGTTTAAATTTTAAAATTCAAATTCAAAAATCAAAAAAATAGAAATCTGATCCAAGCTTATTTCCAATATTACATATTCTCAACATCGTCAATAGCTACAATTTTTTTCAATTTTTTTAATGATTATGGCAATAAGTTTGGTTTACTTTCCCTATGGCATGGACTTGGCCTTGGATCGAATCTCCATGATCACACCCATCTCATCCATTTTGTGAGGTTTTGAGGGGTGAGGATCACTTGTGAGGGCACTCCCTCACAACTGATGGACGAGGGTAGTCATCCATATCATTTTCCATCGATTTGACATCCCTCATTAAAGAGGAAAGTAGTGGTCCCCATCAATTCCAAAGTGCAAAGTGACAAGCTCACGTCCCCGTGGTTTCTTGCACCCGCTAGCACCCACTCATTGGCACCCCTCTAAGGGTAAGGCTCCTTTGATCCAGATTGCCTCCCATCCTTTGAGGTTGGGTCTAGTTCTTACTCCTCACCCTACCAAGACTGAGGAGAAATAAAATCATATGATTAAGCGATCATACCGTGATTGCTGGAGATGGAGGCACTGCACAGAGGAGGTACCCACTGATCACCACTAGTTACAAGAACTTCATCCTCTCTGGGTCGATAGAGGATGCTAGAGGATTATACACCTCCACCGGTTCAACACCCAAGTTAGCTAGAGAGAGGTCATATGCGCCTCCATCAGTTCTACACCAGTTGGCGAGCTTATGGAAGTTTTGAGTCTCGAGCTCACTTTGATTTGAGATCTGTCATTCCCAGTAGTGTAGGGAAACACCTATGATAGGAGAGGGCCAGAGAGGCCCACACTTCAGTACAGATCACTAGCAGAGAGAGGTGGAGGTTTGCATGACAGTCAACAACCTACGCACTCATTGATTTCCCTGATCGATGTGCTACCCGTGTCGATCATACAAATAATATCTTCCTTACAAGGATGACCCATCATAGGAAGAGGGTCCCTATCCTGAGAGAGTCGGTGGTGTCTCCACTCTACCCCCATATGCCATCACCCATTCATGCGATTCGCCACCCCAAGGCCATGAAGGCCACATCCGGGAGAAGTACCGTTGGTGATCCCCTATGGGGATCCTTCCATCTACACCACCTACTATGGCGTGGTCGAGCTCTCCACCTTTCATCCCGTGAGTGAGGGAATGGAATTGAAGCATAGTGGTCGTCCTTTCACCAACACACCACAAGAGACATGGAGATGATATTGTAGGGAGAAGATGATAGCGTTGAATAATGATGTAGAACCTCCTAGAGTGTCATTTTTAGAGTCAATGATAGTCAAGAGTGTATCTTCTAGTGAGTACAGTCCTCATTGGATTGATTTTCCGACAGCAGGGGAGGTCCGGTGCCTCTCAGTACATGACAGGGATCACACCGGTCAGCCAAAATTATTTATGCCCATTAGATTGATTATTCTCTTGAAGAGATAGTGGCATATTATCTTGTAGAAAAGAAGAAAATTCTAGGATATGATTGATGAGAAGAAACTTTGATCCCAATGATGATGATTTATTGGGAGACTAAAGGTTTGCATGGTAGATACTGGGGATCTCCTGAGAGCATCGACTATGGAAGGTGTTGAGCAGTAGATGGACACTTACCCAACACCTCCTAAAGCAAATAAAAACATAAGGATGAAAAGATAGAAAGGATGGAGAAGAGGCTGAACATTGTTAGCTATCTTAGCATTAGAAACCAAGCCCCAACAGTTCATCCTACCATAGAGACTAGTCGAAGTTGGTGCATGTCTTGGACCCAACCAAGACTTTACCTCGAGTAAGGTAACACGATGTATAGGAAGGTAGGATAGTACCTCCATACAAGAAAAGATATCAAGTCCATGGTTGAGCAACAGTGAAGGAAGCATTGGCTCAAGCCCGGGAAGATTATCAATTCAAAGGGTAGCCCTACCGGAGGAATTTGATCCAATATCCTAAGGTTTCATGCCACCTTCCTTCAAGAGTTTTGATGGCGGAACCCGAGCACATCATATGAGCTAATTATTGCAATGTGGCAATGATGCTTTACTCCCTCTTAGAGCTTAGAGATAGCTTTTGATTGGTATGTGAACTTCCCAATAGTTCAGTAAAGACTTTTGAGTTGGAGAAACTCTTCATCAAGAGATTTGGAGCTCAGCAAAGGGTCATTGTTGGCGATTCGTTGTGGCTCAACAATACTATGGTGAGTCCCTTATTGATTACATTCTTAGATGGAATAATTTGAGTATGAAATATGAACCATAGCTGTCTGAATAGCATGCCATTGAGATTCTACTTAAGAATATCCATGGCCCGGTCGCCTTCATGCTCAAAGGTTTCACCATCAAAACTTTTAAGAAATTAATCAACAAGGTGGCTAGCTTGTAAGGAGAAGCCAAATAGTTACCTTCTCCAGATCTACCAATAAAGCCAAAGCTAAAGAAGATATATGAGAAGAAGCGGGCAAGGATGATAGATAAGGGAAATAGTCAGCCTGAGAGCTTAAGAGACCTTCCATACCATCGCCTCACTCTCTCTACCACCAAGCAAAATCACGCATAACACTCATGGCTCAGCGCCATATCATTAGCATAACATACACTCTAGTCCTACCATCCACCTATTCATTTAAGAGGGAGGTAAAAAAATCTTTAAGAATCTCTTAAACTGACTTTAGCTAGAGAAGGAAGAAGTGGGCAAAATAATGATCCTAACTTTTCTCTACCACATGCTAGGTCATGTTTGAGGATTGCTTTTCATGGACGGCTTGAACATAGCTTCAAGATGTATAGTCATCCGAAGGAATTATGTGAACAACCATCTAGTTCCATTAGAGTAATCCTTGGGGATGGTTGTGATCCTTCCAAAACCAAAGAAGGTTGGGATATTTCCTTATCCAAAACCTCTAAAAATATTGTTCAGAAGATCAAGAAACTTTTCTTGCACCTGCCTGAGTCAGTTCAAACCTCCAACATCAAGGAAGGTTTGCAAGTTGTCAGAGCCAACTCAAGGAAAGGGGGAGCTCAATAGCGAGTGAGCCTATGCCACCCTGATAGCAAGAGCACAACCATCGACGAGTCCGCCCCCACCACAGTAGCTACCACATTCGCTACCACTTTTTTCAGTTCTTCTTCTTATACTAGTAGATATCTTGTATAATGGATGAGGCATCAAATCCTCACCCTCTTACTTTACTTGATTTCTACTTTGTACCTCCTATCAAATCAAGAAATTAAAGAATAAAGCTAATTTGAATTACATCTGTGTCACTCGATGGGTTATTCTAATCTTCTAAACTCTAAATAAATAACAATCTATATGAGTTTGGACCATCCACCTCGAGTGGTCCCAAGAGGAGAAGTTGTAGGTGATCCCATGAGTAGAACCTTCCATTACCCTGCCATAAGAGATCATAAAAGTTAATCTCCGTAGTGGCAAGGTTCTACCTCCTAGGGTAGCACCTCAATATAGAGAAAAATAAGTCATTGGTTTAGAGGATTGAGAAGCCCCTCCACATGATACTCCACCCTTGGATATTCTTGTGGAGGATCAGCCTAAGGTGGACTATAATGTCCTCTCTCATCTAAGAAAGTTACCATCTAAGCTAAGCATATACAATGCCCTTGTCTTATCCAAAGAGATGAGGGAATCATTAATCAAGGCTCTCCTTGATCATATGCTTAGCTCACCGACCAATTATTGGTGAGGAGGCACATTATTCTACAGAAGCTGGATCACTTTCACGATGAAGACCTTCTTTGGGGACTTGGAGCACAACCCTCTATATTACACATAGCTGATTCTTTGCCGAGTTCTCATGATCTGTGCATGAATGAACATTATGAGTCTAAAGACCCTTTATTTGAAGATTAACATCTCCACACCAGGAGATGATGATGTTGAGAGGATTCAATGAACAAGGCAAGTTTTTTTTCCATAGTTACCTTTGGAGATAGGTGACGGAAGATTGAAGCCAAGTTTTACAATTGATTACTTCATTCACTCACTTTGCTCGGGGCCTTGGATACATCAAAATAAGATAAATCCTCCTCCATCGCATGAAGTTCGAAGGATGGGATTGAGTATTGTGTCAAAGGAGATGAAAAGCCATTTTCAATAGAGAGGTTGAGATATATGAGGATGCAACCTACTATCTTCCTCAAAACACCCTTTCTCATGAACTTGGACAAAACTCAAATTCAAAAGCAAAAGAAAAATGAAGAAAAGAAAAGAAAAGAAAAAAAAGAAAAAAAAAATCCAAGTGAACAAGAAAGGAGAATTGAAGAAGAAATAGATCAAGATATCACATTCCACCCAGTTCATTCCATCATATGGACATGTGGGTAGATGACTCAACCTCCACCGCAGAGGTAGTAGAGGCATGAGGTGGAAGACCGGCCATCGCCCAATAATGGTCATGTTCAGTTCATAGAGTACCCTACTATTCATATAGACTTGGAATCAGCTCGGAGGATGAGTCTAATGTGATTAGCATACCACCAACCCCTCTCGGTTTCAAAAGGTGACACTGCATTGAGGAAGATCCCCAGACAAAGCAAAGTATTTGAATCAGTTTATGTGAGACTATTAGGCGATTAGGAACCTTAGCTCTAACCTCACTTTCATCTCAAAAGTTGAAGGTTTAGTAGTTAAGGAAGCCCCTAAGTCTTCCATGGATATGAAGTCAAGAGATTCTTTATCATCATCCTCAAGTCCCAAGTTGATGTAGAACTTGAGGAGGATATATTTAAAGAATTAATGGAATTATCATTTTTTTACTTGCCTTGTGTTCATAATCTTATACGTAAAGGTTTGGTTCCTCACACATGGTCCGTGCACAAGTTAGAGTACTTTGAAAAGCTATGGAATAATATAAGGGAAGCACAATCAAGAGGATTAGATTGCATGGGTCCAAATGATGATGATTAATGCTTGTTACCAATCATTTGGAGTCGATAGGTTCTTTTCACAACACCAACTCTTATGAGAATGTGTGTTTAAAACCTCGATGATCGATGATCTCCAAATCAAAGATGCACCATAATTTGAAGAGGAGATCCATTCAATAATTGACAAGCTTAAAAAAAATCAACCTCGATGAAGAAAATCCACGCTCGTACATTTGAATGAAGAAGAAACCAATGACTTAGTTATGCCATTGACTAAGTTTAAGGATTACTTTATATGGAGTTATGAAGAGATGTCCGAATTATCTCCTGATGTAGCAGTCTACAAACTAGAAATAAATCTTAGCGCTAACCTTATCAAGCAAGCTCCTAGATGCATGCGATTAGAAATTGAACAACAGGTCACTTATGAAGTCAAGAAATTGATCGATGTTAGTTTCATCAAGGAAGAAAAATATCCTACCTGGTTAGCCAATGTTGTACTAGTTAAGAAGAAGAATGGCCAAATTTGCATATGTGTCGATTTTAGGGATTTAAATAAGGCATGTCCTAAGGATGAGTTTCTTCTATACTAAATTAATGGTGGACATCGCCTCATCTCATGTAATTTTCATGGATGGGTCATCCTATAACCAAATCAAGATGGCCCCGAGGATGAAAGAAACACTATTTGAACCGATCGAATCTATTATTATAGGGTCATGCCTTTAAAATCTGGTACATACCAACAAGCCATGACTCAGATCTTCAATGAACTCATCCATCATCAGGTTGAGTGCTATGTTGATGATCTAGTAGTCAAGAGCAAAGAAAAGGAAGACCATCTCTTTGACTTGAGAGTAGTTTTCAAATGGTTAAGACAATATAACCTCAAAATGAATCCCTTGAAGTGTGCATTTGGAGTAGCTTCAAGAAAATTCTTGGGTTTATTGTATGACACCGAGGAATAGAAATAGATCTAGAAAATATCAAAGCTATCTTAGAAATGCCACATACTAAGAGTTTAACTCAACTCAGATCCTTCCAATGATGGCTGGCATATTTTAGACGCTTTATCTTCAACATATCAGGGAGATGCAAACCATTTTCAGCATTTGTCAAAAAGGACATCAAGTTCAAGTGGGATGAAGAGTTCTAGTATGCCTTTGAGGATATCAAGCAGTATTTGGTGAAGCGCCAGCACCTCATAGATGACTCCTCTCGCTTTGTTGACCTGCCAATGATGAAGGGAAGGAGAGTGCTCTCTATTACCTCACCATCCATTCTTCCGCAACTATCCACCTATTGAGAAACATTTCCTAGCTTTGAACTTTGCCTCCCAAAAGCTATGACACTATATGCTTTCTCATAAAGTGAACTTAATTTTTAGAACCAATCCACTGCAGTATCTCATGACATGCCAATTATCCAAACATTTGGCATGATGGTCCATGATTCTCTCAATATCACATTTGTACTTCGTGTGGTAAAGGACAAGCACTAATTTCTTAAGACACCCACTTCCTCCCGACACTTAGTGACGATCTCCCTGATGAAGAAATCATAAACTTAGGGGAGGTTGACAGCTACCAATGGGAGATATATTTTGATGATGCAGCTTCTTTTCATAAAGGAGAAGCATCACAATCTACTCTTCCAGGAAAGGCAGGGGTAGGAATAGTTCTTCTAACTCTAGACCGTGATGTGATGAGATTCTCATATTATATTTTCCAACCCTATACCAACAACGAAGTTGAGTATGAGGCTTTGATTGCTGGTCTGAAGTTAGCCATTATAGTCAACATCTTTGGGGATTCTCAGTTGGTCATCAATCAGATTTCTAGGTCCTACAAGGTTCTCAAACCCATGCTTCATCATTACAAAGAGTATACCATGAAGCTGTTGGTCCAAATCCCTGAAGTCACCATCTACAAGGTTCCTCGAGTGGAGAACATAGTAGTAGATGCTTTGGCCAAACTTGCCAAAGAATTAGCATGTCCAGAAGATGAGTCCATTCCAATAAGGGTCCAAAATAGACAAGTCCTATCCCTTATTGATGCTGAACTCATCAAGAGACTTTCTTTTGAAGGGGAGGTTGCTATTGCTTATAAGAATAAGGAGTTCAGATTGGAGGCAACTGTTCATAAACCATTTGAACACTAGCAAACTACCTTAAAAAAAGTCACAAGTCCATCGTGAAGAGATCTTCTCCTATGCTTGATGCACACTATCGATCCTTTGATCAAATGTGGTTATGTTATTTAGATAAACATGGCACTCGTGACATTATAACCGAGATACATTCAGGTCTATGTGGAGCATATCAATCCAGTCCAAAGATGAAGAGAAAGATCAATAGACTAGGATACTACTAACCTTCGATGATTATAGACTACATGGTTAAAGCTAGGAGATTCCATCAGCGTTAGGTACATGGTGTGGTCTTACATCAACCACCCAACATTCTACACCCTACATTGACTTCATGGCCATTCGAGTGTTGGGGTACTGACATTATGGGTCCGAGCGATCCTCCTTCTTCCAATCTCATCATCTACCATCGACTACTTTTCCAAGTGGCGAGGCAATCCCACTCAGAGGTCACAAAGATGTTTTTTCAATTTTTAGAACCATATCGTATATAGGTTTGGGGTGTCTCAACAAATTATATCCGATAATGGTACTGCATTTAAAAATACTAAAATCAACAGCTTCGCCAGAAGCATGATATAGATTTGAGATACTCCACCATCTACTACCCCAGAGCAAATGGCTTAGAAGCATTCAACAAAACTCTCATCCAAATACTAAAGAACACTTTTGATGACAACAAGTGGGAGTGGAATGAGTAGTTAGTTGAAGCCTTGTGGGCCTACTGCACCACATACCAACTCCAACCAATTTTTTTTCTTAGGGTCAGATGTTCTACCTTTAGAAGTTCAACTCCCATCACTAAGGATAGCATTGGTAGCAAGATCACTATAGAGGAATGCTAAGAGCCTCAAGGTTCTGAGGAGAGTCTACCGCCCGCACAGCTGTAACCTCGAAGCTGTACAAGGCCAAATGATCTGCTCACAACAAGTCGGTCCACCCTCTGAGGGGAGAACTGTGTCCTAAGAGACCAATTGCCCATCAAAAGATGGGAGGCAAGTTTGAACCCACTTGGGAAGGCCCCTATCATGTAGAAGGCCTACCAAAAGGATCTTATCACCATTGATTGTAAAGGGGAACACCATGTTTCCAATTAATGGGCTCTATCTAAAGAAATATTACCCATAAAAATCATGTTTGAAAATAATTCTATCAATCAATAGAAAATCTGATTCCATTTTATCAAAATCTTCTCTTCTTTTGAAGTGTTGTTTGCTTGTCCTACAAATCCACAGTGACGTATTTAGGGTAGGTGTAAGAGTCCCCCAGTGACATCTTATCCCTCTTTCACAACACAAACACAATCATACACATTTCTTGATGCTATTAGAATAGGTGTGAGAGAACCCAAGAGGCATCCTATTTTGATTAGCACAATTAAGTTAAGCATGAGAGAACCTAAGCGGCATCCTTTCTTGGTGGGAATCTCGACTGCCATCTATGGCACCATTTCATCAAATTCCCCAGCATGTTTAGGGTAGGTGTTAGAGAACCCAAGAGGTGCCCTATTCCCTTTAACACGAACACAAAAATAAACACATATATTTTATTTCAGGCTACTTTGATGTGAGAGTAAGCCCCTTGTGGCACTAACTCATTAGCTACTCTAGGTCGGGCTGACATGCTACCTCGCTAGTATGTCACCCCAGTGGTCACTTGTTTGAAAGATGTGAGTCCTCACGCTTTCTTCCTAACTTGACCAGTGAAAACCAATGAGTGCCTTGTTAGTATGGTAGACTTCACTGCCTCACCAGTAAGCTACCTCACGTTGATTTTGTTTAAGAAGTTGTGAGTTCCCGAGCTTTCTTCTTGAACTAATCATCATGATCTAACTAGGTCGAGTATATTTGAGGTATAGGATAAGTCTCTCGAGAGCTTTTTCCTCTTGACATTATTTGATTGATAAGTCCTCGGTGTGAGTGGATAGCCTAGATGGTTCATGGTGATTGTTATGGCGTAAGGTTAGTTGATGTTATTTATGTTGGCATGACTCACTCGGTGGATACACCACTCTTGGCAGATATGAGTCCTAGAGCTTTCTCCTTGAGTTGGACACCGAATACCTATTTCATATATGACTAGCCATGTCATCTTCTCCAGAGTTTTGTATTAAGCCCTTAGTGGCCCCCCTCCCTGCGGGCATTCTATTTGGATTACATCCTTTGTGACCATATTTAGACACCACCCAGGTTACTCTTGGATTGGACAATCCCCTTTTCCTAGTATCCATCCCTGTGGTTGGAGAATTTGTTTAGCGGATGCGTAGATTTTTCTTGGATTAGTAAATTTGAGATAGGTCTAGGATGATATAAGCTCCTTCTTAGTTTGATCCCTCACAAACTAACATGGTTCACGATAAACAAACTAAACAAACAAATAAAATATTTGTTTATGGATTAGGAATTCATGCCCCCAAAGTTTATGATTTCCCGTATCTATATCTTTAGGTGTCGTTGAATTTCTTGACTATGCGGTTGAGTTGGTCATTGTAGTCAGGGTTCAATCTATTTATTGCTTTGGAAGATGTAAGACTATGTATTCTTCTTAGATTATCCTGTGGTGTAGGTGGGTTCGATTTGTTGCCCAAAATAACCGATCACCCCAGTAGTCTTTTGTAGTGGAAGATGTGAGTCCCTAAGCTTTCTTCCCTTAAATTGATTATTACAAATTGAAAGGCACTCCTTTGGTTGGATAGTTCTCTCATCGGCCAAGAAGCTACTCCATTTGGTTCATTAAATCTGAGATAGGTCTAGGCTAATATAAGCTCCTTCTCGGTGTGATCTATTACAAACCAATAGAATCCGTCAAAACAAATCTAAAAATGAAATTAATCTTTGACTACCTTTTTTTTAAGTCCCCGGTGACATTCACTCAATGATGCTACTAGGTCGAGGTTGTTGCCCAAAATTGATCACCCGATGGTTTCTTATTTTGGAAGATGTGAGTCCCCACTTTCTTCTAACTTGACCATTGCATCCCTCTAATTGGTTAGTCCTTATGGTTGGTAGACTATTCCCTTTGGATTAAATTTGAGTTAGCTTTAAGGCCACCTATCGGTATAATCCATCAAAAATCAATGGGACTCATCAAAACAAACTAAAAATAAAATTAATCTTGATTATCTTTAAGTTGATCTAAGTCCCCCAACAGCATTCACTCAATAGTCAGCCCTAGGTTAGGTTCAATCTATTGCCTTGTCAATGGATCACCCCAGCAACTGGTCCCTACTTTGGAGGATGTAAGTCTACTATGCTTTCTTCCTAGTACAACCACTGCATACCGAAAGGCATCCCTTTGGTTGGTTAGTCCTACTATGTGTTTAGTAGATTATCCCTTTAGATTGATAAATTTGAGTTAGGTCTAGGCCTCCATAGCTCCTACTCAGTACAATCCATTGCAAACCAATAGGGTCCATTTCAAAATCAAAAGTTAAAAACTTGAAAAAAAATAATCAATCAATCCAAATCAAATCTTTTGCTTCTCCTCACTGAGATGCAAATCTTTCTAGCTCCCCAACGGATCTAGAACTCTAATCCCTCAGTGGATTTCACAACCTTTCTTCACCTGGTGGATGACTTGAACTCGTTTCCCTAGTGGAGAGTTCACTTGTCTATCCCCGGTGGAGTCAAAACAAACACAATTAAACAAACAATAAATTGAAACAAATTCAATCATCTTCCCTAGTGAAACATAATTAACAAATCAAATTTCTCCCCAATGAGACTCAAACTCAAATGAAACCTCACATCCCCTTATGGATGACTTGAACCTGCTTCCCTAGTGGAAGGTTCACATACTATATCCCTAGTGGATCCCTCCTTACCTCTCTTATGTCTTTGACATGAGCAGAGTCACATTGCACTAAACTCTAGATTCCTTCTACATCTTGAGTTAGGAGTAGATCATCTTTATTAGTGCTTGTGAGCATTTAGTTTTGTTGATCATTTTGGTCAACACCAATACGTGCG
Source organism: Cymbidium sinense (assembly GCA_021442155.1). Lineage (NCBI taxonomy): Eukaryota > Viridiplantae > Streptophyta > Magnoliopsida > Asparagales > Orchidaceae > Cymbidium > Cymbidium sinense. Next base: position 92,531,147 of record CM038232.1, on the reverse strand, counting down.
GTGTACTTTGTTAGTCACCCCACACCTATTGGGCATCCTTTGTTGAACTCATTTTTGGAATGAGCTCTCAACCTCTCCATCTTAGACATAGGACTTCTCTTAGACTTTAAGAGTTCCTTAGTCTTAAGACACATCTAGTGATTAGGTAGACACTCAACCTAGCCCTAGAGACTTAGAAGAGTTAGCCATAGGAATAGGTCATATCTTAGGGGTGTTAGAAAAATTTTCCTACCCTATAACTTGAACAAACTCATCACTTCCTTCCTTCAAGTCAAATTCAAATCAATCCAAACTCATATCAACTTTAACTCCAAATCAAACCTTGAATCAATTTCAATGGATTTTCTCAAATCATGAATCAATTCCAAATAATCGAAACTCATGATTGAAATCCAAATTCAAATTCTGAAAATCTTTCCTAAGTCTTTTAATTCCCTCTTAAGGACTTAGCCTAAATCAAATCTAAATCAATTCAATTCATGAAATTTTCTCACAACCCATTTATATTCTTATTTATATTCACATATATAAATGAAATATAAATTCAAATCAATTAAACTAAATCCAAAACTCAAATTTAAATTCCAAAAATATTTCCTAAGCCTTTTGATTCTATCTAATGGACTTAGCTCAAAAATCTAAATCAATTTGAATCTTTAAATTTTTTTCAAAGCCCATTTATATTTTCATATATAAATGAAATATAAATTCAAATATCCAAAACTAAATTCAAAACTCAAACTCAAATTCAACTAAAATCTAACCTAAGCCTTTCAAGTCAAATCTTAAACTTAGCCAAATCAAATTCAAACCAAGTCAAACCCTTGATTTTTTTTCGTGATTCAATCAATCCTCAATCATGAATCCAAATATAAATATAAACTCCAATCATCAAACCAAAACTAAAATCAAAATCAAGCTAACCCAAGTCAAAACCCATATTCACCCTTTTTACTTTGAATTTGAAATTATCAAATGAATCAAAGCCCATTTGACTTTAAATCTCTTGCAAATGGATTTATGTTTAAATCATAAATCCTTATGTGAGTTCAACCAAACTTGTATCAAGCCTTGATCAAGCCAACTAAATGCAGTTAGCTCACTTGACCCAAAGTGGTCAATTTGACCTACATAAATAAAATTCCAATTCAATTCAAATTAAAGTTAATTAAGCCAATCCAGACTTCATGTCATGTTTGTTGATCATCATATGAATTGGGTCAAACCAAGTCAACCTAGCTCATTGACCAAGTCAACCCTTTAACCCACATGAATCCAAACTAGCCAAATTGCAACCTAAACAAAATTGATTGCAACCAATGGCTCAAGTTCACTCCAAATTGATTATTGAACTTGACCAAAGCTTCAATTTGACCAATTGGCCAACTAGACCCAACCTAGCCCAATTGACCATGAACCCAACTTGACCTAAAAGGTCAAATCAAGCCAAAATCAAATATAGATAAAATTGATTGGAAATAAAGATACCAATCTATTTCAAATGATCAACCAAACCCAAATCAAGCTATGAATCAAGCCAATTTGATCAATTAGGTCAAATCAATTAACTTAGCCCAAATTGACCTAAAGGATCAAATTGGCCAAAATATAAATTGAATCAAAATTAAACCAAATTAATTGAAACCAATTGAACCAATATACTCCAAATAGTCATTTGAACTTGACCTAACTCTTAGTTTGCCCAATTTAAGCAATTGGTCAACCTAACCCCTTTTGACTAGATTTGACCTAAATGGGTCAAATTAACCCAAATTAAACTAAATGAACTTTAAATGACATGAAATTTGATCCAACTTACTTTTGACTCATTTCAAATCTGCCCAAATAAAATTTAATGCTAAATGACCACTTTGCCCTTGGGTCAAGGGCTTTCCAAGAGAAAAGACACTTTCCCAAGTGGTCATTTATCTTCCTTGGCCACTTGACACTCATCCATTAGTCTACATAGTCACCAATGACACTAATTTTCTAACCCAAAGAGTGGTTGGGGCAGCCATGACTCATGGGGAGGTGAAATCACATCACTTCTGCCATTGGAACACTTGGCATGAAGGACACTCACATCCCCTTGGCTAGGACATGCATTTCTCCTTCATGGAAGCCACTTTCCATGCCTTAGCCAACCATAGGGAGCCACCTAGGATGATTCTCTTCTATTCTCAACCACCCCAAGCCAAATGACATGAGTTTGGAGCCAAAATTTTAAAGAAAAAAAAAAGTTGATTTTGGTTCACTTTTCATTCTAAGACTTTAGTGGCTGAAAAAAACCCTCATTCCTCTCATTCTCCTCCTCCTAGAGCTCTCAAAGCCGTTAGGAATCACCCCCACTTCATTTTAAAGAGAAATACTTCAAAATTAAGTAGATTTCGGTGAGGAAATGATGATCACCAGAGGAAACTTCATTTTGACGTGAAGGAGAAGGTCCAAGCTCATTCCAAGGGCTCTTCCCTCACTCAATAGAGTGCTAGAGTCATTATTGCCATCAAAAATCATCCCCGGTGAGGTAACCTTTAAAAATCATAGCTGACCTTAGGATCCCTCATTTTGCGATGGTTTTTGCATGATTTTTAGGAATCTACCCTAGATAATTCAGCATTTTTTTACTTTAAATCATCCCAATTAGAAAATAGAATTTTTGTGTGGCGATGCAAAATGAGTCTATTTGGACAAGTTTTCACTTAGAAACCATCTTTTTTTTTTTAAAAAAAATTTATGAATTCGCCGTCGATCCGCGGTTCACGGATTGGATGGTTGACGCATGTGAATCCGTGATCCGGTCCCCGATGCTAAAGAAACGTCCGTCATTCTATTTGGGTGATCATATGGCTCAATCAATGGCGTCCTCGATTTCACGATTTCATGGACTCCGATTGATGGATTCGAAACGGCTGTTGCCCTCATTGTTGGTCTTTCAAATGGCGGCACGCGCGTAATTCATCTTGCTTGCATGGCACCCGTCCAATCACATGGTGCCACATGGCGCTGCATTTAGCCGTCTTGATTTTTTATAATTAAATCACCGAAACTTCAAAATTCATAGAAAATAAACTTAACCAAAATTTCAAACAAGGGCTTGTTGGATTCATTTTTCTGAGAGGAATCTAATAAACCAAAAATCCTAAATTTTACTGAATATTTTTAGCTTAATTTGAGTTTTAGTAAAAATTAAATTTCTTTAGTTAAACCAAAATACATGTTAGATTAAGTTGATCTTTTCAGAGATTAAAATTGATGTTAGAATACAACTATCATAAAAATTTAAAGTCAAAATGACCTTTGGATTAAAAGATATTGAATTTTGAGTATCAAATGATTTATTTTAATGAAATAAGTTAGCAGAATTCATAAAAATCAGTTAAATTAATTAAAACATCCTAAATTCATAACTAATTATGGAAAAATCCAAAAAGTACAAACTCAGGTTCATTTTAAAGATAATTCAAAGGAGAATTCAATAAAATTATTTCTAATTGTGTTTGAATAATATATATTTCCTTAATTATGGGTTTATTTGAAAACTTAATAACTCTAATTAGTCCCTAATGACTTCATGAATTAATTCCAAACTTTCAGGCATGTTCAGTGGGATGACTTCAGCCTCCCCTAATTTTCTTGAAATTTATTAATGAGTTAATTATGGAAATTAATTAATTAAATCTTAATCACTCTTTTAATGTAATTAAGCTTAATTAAGTATGTGAACAGTGGTTTAATTCCTTGATTAAGTTAATTAAACTTTATTTAAGTGATTAGGAGGTTTATGGAATGATTTTGGGGCATTTTCCTTAAGCTATTCCCTAAACCCCCCTTTCTTCCTTAAATCCAAATCTAATTAAGGGTTAATCCTTAATTAATCAAATCAAATCCTCTAAACCAAAATTAATCTTGAAGCTTAATCACTTCCTTTTTGGGTAGATGCTTAGGTGTTCAATAACCTAAGTAGCTTAAGGAAATCATACCAAATCCACATGTGTGGGAAGGGTTATGAAAGTACTTAAATTAAATCCTTTAGCTTAGTTAATCATTAATTGTGAGTCAATAGCATTAGGTGCCTTTCTTTCCTAGGATGCATTGCTAATTTAAATTCCTTGTAATTTTATGTCATACATTGGCTCATAATTATTTGATTAAATATGTTAAAGTGGTATAGGTAAGGGGTAATTAATGAACTTAATCTACACTTTGACCTAATCAAAGCATAAAATTAATCTAATCACCTAAAAATTAAATTAAAACAATACACACATGTGGGAATGGGTAAGGACCAGCAAGCCTTCTCACACTTTCCTAATTCAAATCAAACTCAAAATAAAATGAAAGTCTCTTTAAACAACTTTTGATTCTCTTTAAATGATCTTCATAGGATTATCTTTAAGAATTAATTAGAGTGAATGACATTACATGCTTACATCACTTTATTTCTTTCCTAGCATGCTAAATGTGTATGTCATATGAAAATCATACATTCATGCTTTTCAAAAATCAAATTCAAAATGAATTATTTTCTTTATATCAAATTACATGTTTTGGCTAAAGTAAAAATATGAGTGGCTATTATCACTATTAAATTCAAAACTATTTTCAAAAATTGATAAATCAAATACTTAAAACTGAAAGTGTGCTACTTATAATTATTTATAAGCTTGCATGTGAATATCAATATGAAAATGTGCATAGTGTAGCCTTCCTTCTCTTTTCTTTTAGTATGATTTTGAATAGGATTTGGCAAAGTGTATAGTTCATTTGAAAAGAACATAACACTTGCCTAATTCCCTTCTATTCATTCTATACTATTACTTAAGAAGGACATCTACATTTAAACATATAAATTGCATAAACAAAATAAATAAACCAACACAAACTTTTGCATCTTTCTTTTCCATTCATTTCTTTGTAATACTTGTATTTAAGAAAAGTGGTATATTAGTCTGGACAACTCCAGATTGAGGCTTTAAGTAGCCCTAAGTAGTCTTGTACCTTACGTTAACAATGGTCATATCCACTTATACCTTTACATACATGTGCATGTGAAAAATGGATAAGAAAATCTCTTTTCTACTTAATGAAAATCATGCATCATAAAACAATCAAATTTTCTTAAGCAACTCACTTAGCATTCTCTTTCCATGCATTTCTTTTTTATGCACATGTATTTAAGAAAAGTGGTATATTAGTCCGGACAACCCAGGGGCAAGTAGTAAAACCTCTTACACCTGGTTAAAATGACATCATATTCACTTATGTCTTTTATACTTGTAAATGTGCATATGAAAAATGGATAAAAGAATCACTCTCTTCTACTTAACAAAATTGTGCATACATGAAACATTCCAAATTTCTTTAAACAACCTTTTTTAGCATCCATTATTAAGATGTGCTAAATACTTGCATCGCTTGTATAGACATGCTTATGATTCATTCATGTGCATGATACACATGTGGGAAAGAAATAAAATGTTATGTGTTTTGTGATAGTAATTCACTTTACTTAATCTTAAAATGCCTTTCTTTTTGAATAGGTTTGTTTAGAGAAAATCTAAACTTAAGATTAATTAAAATGCATAATAAAATATTCACTAAATGAAAATCATTAATGAATCTACCTTAGAAATCACTTAAGGTAGGGAGGAAAGAGAAGTTCTCTTCTCTTTTTCTTTCTTTATAACCTTTAATAATTAAGTAGGTTCATTCAAAACAAATTAAATCATCAAATAAAATTAACCCATATCAACTAAACAACTTAAATGAGACCACCCTTCTAAGTTGAACCTTTTCACACTTAGAAAATCCTAATCTTAAAGCCTAGCTAAGCATACCACATAAATCTTACACGACACACACATTAAGCTAAGTCACCACTTCTAGTCCTATGTTAGGGCGGTGCATGGTTTGATGTTTACTTTTGTTTTATGATTTGATATTTTAGTCTGGATGTTAGGGTGTATGTGCATAGAGTGAATGGTAAGATGATTTAGTCTAATCATTATCTTCTGCAGGGGATTGTGCTTAAGGTGTGCTGTAATAAAAATGTAACTGCTTTTGCTGTGCAGGTTGCTTATACCCTTAAGCATAATCTAAAATAGGCCAGGTGGACTTGGTTACCCATTTGTGGGGTGCTAAGTCCAATTTGTCAATATCTATTTTGCAGGTGTTAGTTAGATTTACTTTTCCTTTTCATGTATTTTTGCAATTAGGATTTTGGAATGATTATTATGGGAATTAGGATGAGCATTGGTTATAAGATCATATCTTATGAATCATGTGAAGCCTTTGGAGTATCCACATTCCAACCATCCAAAAGAAGGAACCAAAAGAAGAGAGAAGAAAGAAGAAAAGAAGAATGAAGAAATGAAGCTTGAAGACCCCATAACAATGAATTCCTTGCTTAATTGTACTTAATTCATTCATAATCTGGGTTCTATAAGGGTAAAGCTCAGCTACCCAATTTGTTTTCAGGTTTATGCAATGGTGCCCGACCACAAATGGCCTTTTATTCTTTTGCATTAGCTTTATAAAATGTGTGATGTTTTGTTTAGCTTGTGTATTAGAAATGACATATTTTCCTAATTTCTTCCTTACTTTGATGTATGGCCTAGATGGCGATTAGGCTCTTAGGAAAAAAATAAATCCTCTACCAAATTAATCAACTCAAAATAAAAAGTAAACAACTCATAACCTCATTTAAAGCCTAAGTTAAAATCAAGATAAAAGAATTAGCAACCCCTTAGCTGGATGAGCATTTCTTTTCTAACATCATCCATAAAAAAATATTATTTCACTCTTGATTGGAGGGCTTCCACCTTTGCCAGAGAAACTTGGCTTGACCTTTAAGAGCCATGGTGGAAACACACCTCCCCGTTCTCACTGATTTTGGCCAATAATCTTACTTCTCATGCATTAGGCATATGAATCCTATAAGCCTGAGTCAAATGATTTTCCAAAAAAATAATAATATGTAATATGTTTTGCATTATATCTAGGTCATTTATCATGCCCTTATATGCTCTAGTCTCTTAGGGAGTGAGTTTAAGGACTTAGTCTTACGTATTGCTAATAAATAAGTACATCTTGCATAAAGCATATGACTTGCCTACAAAATTTAAAACTGTATGAGTTAGTTGGTGGCCACCAGGCTTGTAAGTCTAATCGTTGGTTTTATCCTCTCTCTTGTGGAGATAAACCATATGCCCATTTTCACCTTAGATTTAGGTCGTACTTTTGGCCCTCGCCAAAGCTCCATAGATTCAGATTTTGAGGTTGCTTCTCCCTTCTATGGGCTATAAGCATAAATCCTCACCTCTTAAGAATTTCTATAATATTGAATTTTAAAATTATATGCTCTAAACTTCTAATAAAAATTCAAGTCAAATAAATAATTCCCCTCAATTTCAAAAATGTAAAGCCCAACCATAGGATAGTTTGGGATGCTCACTAAGCTTCCTAATATCATGAGCATGCCCTACACATCTCCATTTAGTTTCAATAATAACTCTCTCCCATTGATTAATCCCACTTGATTTGCCAAAAATAAACTAATCGATTGATAGTCCTACCTATTGAAATGTTTGGAGACAACAATCATTTACCTTAATCGAGAGTATTCTTAAGGAATCTCATTCGTTAAGATGTAATTAACTATGGGGTTTGCCTCCATAGGGAACTTAATGAACCTAGTTTAAAATAAACCCTACTATACTTTTCCATGTAAAGTAGAGGAAGAATCTTTGGTACATACGAAGACCCATAGTCTTTAGGAGTCCTTATTCAGGTGATTAGGTTCATTGTAGGGTGTTGACTTCTTCCTTTCAAGATAATACACCTCTCCTCAATGTCGTACCGGATCACCCTAATAAGAATATCTATAGATCTACATGGTATTTCAACCAAAAGGTGTATATTTCTATTTTCATTTATCCTCTTCAAAAGGATAGATGAAGGTGGAAATACTTTCACCACAGCAGGGGATTGTGTTTATGGGGTTGTTAAAAATAAATATAAATATTTTGCTTGTAAGTTGCTTATGCCTCTAATCATAATCTTGGTTACCTATATGCAGGGTGCTATGTCTAAATTACATAACTCAATTGCTTGGGTTGTATGTATGTTTAGCTAACCTCTGTGTATAAATGTAGTTAAATTTACTTTCCATAAAATACAAATTTTTAATAGGAATTAGGATTAGTGCTGTGGGGTTTAGGATGAGCAGTGGTTAGAAGGCTCAGTCCCAGGGTTCTGTGATGCCTTGAAGCAAATCGAAGGAAGAAAATTAAAGAAGGAAGAAAGAAGAAAGAAGAAAGAAGGAAGAAGAAATGAAGAATGAAGACCCATATAATATGTATTAAATTTTAAATTGTAATATTATTTTATAATCTAGGTTGTATAAGGTTAGAGCTCAACTACCCAACTTCTTTTATTTTTTGGGGTGCACGGTGGTATCTTGCTGCATCGGCCTTTTATGCTTTCATGATAGTCTATAAAATGATTATTTTTTTTTAGATTGTGTAATAGAACAACATGATTTTCATAGTTTCTTGATATTAGTGTTTGAATGTGTGGCTTGAATGCGTTAAGTTCTTAGAATAAAATTAATTTTTTTATCTAATTAATAACTCATAATTAAATTTTAAAACAACTTTTAACCTCACTCTAAAGCTTAGGTTGTAATTATCATAACTAAAAGATTTAGCAACCCCTTAGCTGAATGTTGTATGTCTAACACCATGCATGTCATATTACACCACTTTTGTAAAAAAATGAGGGCCTCCATTCTTACACTGTAGGGATCTCTTGGCCTATGAGAGCACCCCCTTATGATAGAGATTCACTCTCTTTCTATTGTGATTTGGCCAAAAACCAAATTTCATCATTTATTTAGGCATAAAATCTCCCAAGCCTTTTATCCAAAATGTTGTGTCAAAATGATCAAATTTTTGTAAAATTTTGCATTTTAGAGTAAGTCATCTACTCATGTCAGTCATGATCTAGTCTCTTACAGAGTGAATACAGGAATCTAGTCCCTTCCAAAATTAAATAATAACCTAAACTATCTTGCACTTACATTAGACTGGCCTACATGGTTTTGAATTGTAGGAGGTGTTAGCTCGTGGCAATTCCAGGTGGTTGTAAGTCGAGATGAATCGGACAATTTATCCTCTATTATAGAGATAAACCATCATGTCCCCTTTCCACTTATATTTAAGTCATGCTCTAGCTTATGCTAGAATTTCCTAGACTTAGGATCTGAGGTTGCTTATTTCCTTCGGGCTACGAGCATAAATCCTCTCCTCTTAGATATTTCCATAATCTTGTATTGATGGATTATAAGTCCAAGCATTCTAATGAAATGTTAACTCGAACAAAATAAATTCTCTCTCATTCAAAAATATAAAGCCTCACTATAGAATAGATTAGACTTCTTACTAGGCTTCATAGTATCATGAGTACTTCCTACTTGTCTTCCTTTAGATTCTAAAATAAGTCTTATAAATTGAACAATCCAATTTAACTTTCCAAAAATAACCAATCCTTAGATAGTCTTAGCCTTGAAATCTATAGAGATAGTTGATTGACTACTTTAATCAAGAGTTTTTTTAGGAAATCCTATTTCTAGGATATAATTAACTATGAAGGCTTGCCTCCATAGGGAACTAAAGAACCCGACATAAAATAAACCTTGCTTTACTTTTCCATGTAAAGTAAGGGAAATATCTCTCGTATTTTTGAAGACCCATCATACCTTAAGAGTCTTTTTTAGGTGATTAGGTCTATTGTAAGGTGTTGTTTCTATCTTTCGAGATAGTACATCACACCATAATGTCATACCCATCACTGCAATAAGTACCCCATAAGATCCGTGTAGTGTTCACACAACTTCAAATTAAAATACCATAGATTTTTATGGTGACTCCGCTGGAAATTATTTCTCTCTCCATCTTTAGTAGTCAATTATTGTTTCCAAGCTTTGATAGTGGACTTATATTTTATATAAGCCCAAGACTATCCTTCTATCCATTGGCACTTTTCTTAATTCATCCTTTAGCAAAGGTGGCTAACATCATTTAGGTTTTAGGACCTCACTCTAAGTAGGTCTTAAAACCCTATTAGGTCTCCCAATAGGCAAAAAATAAATCAACCAAAAAAAACCAAATATAAATCAAATAAAATTGAGAACCTCTTGCCACTAGCTTGGTGAAGTAGGGTTCATCCAACATTCAATGAAATTTCAAAGAAATCCAAAGCAAAAGTAAAAAAATTAAAATAAATAAAAAAAAAAAAAAATAAAAATAAAAAAACAAAAAAAATCTTTTCCAAAATTTTGAACTTTTCAAAAAAAATAATTAATGAACCTCTTTTAGCATAAAAAATTTGTTAAATGAGGATTTTCATTCAAAATTAAAATCAATCAAACAATAACAACAAACAAAAACAAAAACAAAAATCCCTTCTTCAAAAATTTCAAAATCTTTTCAAAGAAAATTAATGAACCCCATTCATCATAGTCAAAATTATTAAATGAGGGTTCTCATTCAAAATTGAATCAAAATTAAATACCAAAAATAATTAAAAGCAAAGCCTCTTCCCCAAAAAGTTTTAAAATTTCTTCAAAACAATTGAACCTCATTCAACATAATTGAATTTGTTGAATGGGTTCCAACTCAAAACCAAAATCAATCCAACAAACAACAATCCAAAGCAAAAATCTCTCCAACAAGCAATTGAACCCCATTTAACATAATCAAATTTGTTGAATGAGGGTTCCATTCAAAATCAACAATTCAAGTTAACCAAAATGAAGAAAAGTCTAATCTAGTTCTCTTTTTCCAATAGCACAGTAGAGATACTAGCCCCATCTTCTTTCTTCCTTCCTTCAGTCAGTCTTCCACAATGTCTTTTGGCAAGCTGATCTGTTCATTCTCTTCTAGTGTGGATTTGGCTCTAGATTAGGCCATACTCACCACCATCATCATCATTAAGTTTGGGCTTGGCTTTTAGCACTTCAAAGTCACATGTAAGGGGCCTGCCTTCACTATGTCAATAGAGAGGAGGTGGTAGGTAAGAGGACACTTATGCAGTTCAACTTTCAATTTGATTTTGAGTTCCCCTCTTTGAAGAGAAAGGCCATTGAGGTTCCCTTTCATAGTATGCTAGTTCATCTAGTTGCCCCTGGTGCAATCTTAGTATGAGTTAGTACCGCCTCTATGGTTGTACTTATTCTAAAGGGGAAGACTATCTTGGCTTCTGAGATAGTCTCCCCCACATTTGAGGTTGGTTCTAGTTCCCGTCTGGTCCCACTCACCTAAACCCAATGCCATAATAAGAACATAAAAATAGAAAGATATTACGAGCATGTGGCCAAGGAGGTAGATGAAGCCTCCCATGTTGCTGAGGAGGGTTCCCCTCGTGAGACCTCTCTCCTTTTAGGTGGAAGCAGGTTTCACCCTCTTTCAACTTCAGAGGGAGAGGAGGACTACCAAAGGATAGCTACATTACCCCCACCACCTATAGAGTATGAGACATAAGCTAGGGAGAGGAGGAGGCCCTACACCAGTCTACGGTATGTGCTTTGGAGAGTTAGGAGAGCCCATGAACGGTTGGAGTTTGACACTTTACATGATCTGAGGAGACTGATCCCTAGAAGTGTTAGGAATTAGATTCATCAAGAAAGGATCATTGAGGCCAAGGTAGCTGCCCAAGTGGGAGAGAGAGAGAGAGAGAGAGAGAGGAGATTCACCAAGAAATTGACCTTTGCTTTGATTGATTTTCCTGATTGCAGGCTGACAAAGCTGATCATTCTGGCGCATAGTCCTTATTGATTCCACCACTCATAGGAGGAGATCTCCGACAGAGAGGCAGCCAGTGTCACCCACATTACATCGCTCCACTCACCATCTACCTTCATAAATCCAAGTTCCACCATCTGTAGTCCCCACCAAGTTTTGCAAACCCCCATGGAGAGAGAGAGAGAGAGAGAGCTTCTCCTTTGGTGATCCGTCTATGACCCAAGGATCCCACTCCATCTACTCCACTTGTTGAGGTGAGGCCGAGCTCCTCGCTTGACCTTCCATCCCAATAATGATGAAGAAGGAGTGGCAACCTAAGAGTATCATGGTCACTCCACCACCACAGTAGTTGGAGGAGGAGAAGAGAAGGGATACCGAGGCTATCCCTATGGTAGTTGAGTTAGTCAGGGAGAGTACTCTGCTTATCCAAAGTACTTAGTGCATAACTTCTATTTTAAAGCTCAGTCCAATGGTTAGTCATTAGCCAACCTATGTTCTAATAGTATTGGATCAGGTAGATCACTGGTCTTTGGATGATGTTTTGGAGGACTATCATGCCGCAGTGTGGCAAATAGTTGGGGATGATCAATCTGACCAAGAGAAGGGTAGACTAGACTTTCATGCCTATGAGGATGACATGTTAGATGACCTAGCAGAAGCTCACATGGTCGATACCCGAGGATCCCTGCATAGGGAGCAGCCTAGCCAAGAGGTGTTGTAGCTGAGGAGGGTGATGCACCAGACTCAACTCAATGCCTCCTCCAACAAATCAAGAAGAAGGATGATCAGATTGACATAATGGTGTGAAGGGTAGAGGAGTTGATGGTGATGGTCCTATCCTTACAAAACCTAAGTTTCGCAGCCTTCTCCCATGGAGGCCGATCGACCTGAGCTAGTTCATACCTTAGATCATTCCAAGTGCACTCCCATGGATGATGATGCAGGTAGCTTGCATAAGAAGGTCACCAATAGCACCTCCATGCAAAAAAAGGATATAAAATAGATGGTAGAGTAGCTGGTGAAGGAAGCATTGGCACATGCCCGGGGGAGCTCATCTGTTCCAAAAGGGAGACCCTACCCAAAGGAATTTGATGTAGTTCAATACCCCAAGGGTTTTGTGCCACTATCCTTCAAGATCTTTGATGAAAGTGGGAACCCAAGGAAGCACATAGTGTATTTTAGATCCAGTTATTACAATGCCAGTGGTAGTAACACACTTCTTTCTTGGTAGTTTATTAGTAGCCTGTCAGGGGTAGCTTTTGATTGGTACGCTAAACTGCCCGACAGTTTGATGAAGTCCTTTGCAGAGTTCAAAAATCTCTTTATCAAGAGATTTGCAGAAGCTTAGCAAAGGGAAACTATATGTGACCTCATTGTAGAGGAACAAAAACTCAACAAGTCCCTTGTTGATTACAATCTCAGATTGTGCAACCTAAGTATGGACAAACCACAACTGCAAGAGTGGCATGCCTTTGTGATTCTACTTAAGAATATCCATGGCTCAATCACCTTCATGCTTAAGGGTTTCACCATTAAGATATTTGAGAAGCTAATCAGTAAGGCAGCTAACCTACAAGAGGAAGCCAAACATTTACCCTTTTCAGACCAATCATCCAAGCTAAAGCCTCAAAAGGTCTTGAAAAAGAAGCCTGAGATAGTAGTGGTTGATAAGGGAAAGAAACCAATGATAGTTGAATTTGAGAGGCCCAAAATTTAGCAGCCTATGCTACCACCACCTCTTCCACTACCTCAGCCGCCACAATGGCCACCACTGCCACCACAATAGCCTACTCAGCAGCGATGCCAATATCCACCACCATGTAGCTACTTTCCACCTACTCTTGCTAATAAACTCAACAAACCATATGCATTCAAGAGGGAGGTAGTTAGGAAGATCTTCAAGAACCTTTTGAAGAAGCTTGATTTTCAACTATCAAGCATAGAAAGCTGGAGGAAGTGGGCAGGAGTGATGATCCTAGGTACTTCTCCTGCCACCGCATGCTAGGCCATGTCTTACAGGATTATTTAACTTTCAAGGATTGACTTGAGCATAGCTACAAGTTAGAAGCTATAGTTATTTCTAAGGAATACTTAATAGAACAACCATCTGGTTCCATCAAAATAATCCTTAGAATTACTTCCGAACCTCTTAAGATAAAAGAAGGTTGGGATATTTCCTTATCCTGAACCATACAAAAATAATTTCTAAAGTTAAGAAACTTTCTCTGTAGGTGCTTGACTCAGCTCAAACTTCCAACATCAAAGAAGGTTTTGCTAGTTGTGAAGGATAACTCAGGGAGGGTGGAAGCCCAACAGCAGCAACAACAACCTTCTCTTGCCTGGGATAGAGCCATAGCACAACCACCGTTCGAGTCTAGCACTCCTTCCACTGTTGTAGCTACTACCACCTCCACCAGCTTCTCCACCTCTAGTAGGAGCTTTATCAGAAAAGGGAACAAAACCCCTAATCCCCTTACTTTACTTGATTTCTATCATCCACCTCTGCCAAAATTAAGGTAATCAATGAAGAAAATAGATTCCATTTTCATCTTTGTCGCTTCTGATGATCTCAATAATTTCATTCCAATCGAAAGCTCTTCAAGTCAAAGCAACAATAATTCAAATGATTATGATAATTCCCAATCTGATTTAGAAATGGATTTTCCTTTCCTGAATCATCCAGGTTCACCTCTCGATATTGACTTGGAGTCACCCAACTCTGAGGATCCATTAGGAGAAGCTGTAGGTATACCCGATGAGCATGCAAAACTTTCCACAAACTCATCATTTCAAGAAGTCACTAAAGACAATCTCCACAGTGGCAAAGTCTATATTGAGCACTTTTGGAGTGAGCTTCCAACTTCTCCATCTTAGACATAGGACTACTCTAGACACTGAGAGTTCCTTAGTCTTGAGACACTTCTAGTGATTAGGTGAACACGTAACCTAACCCTAGAGACTTAAAAGAGTTATCCATAGGAATAGGTTATGCCTTAGGGGTATTAGGAAGACTTGCCTACCATATAGCTTGCACCCAATCCTTGCTTCTTTCTTTCAAACCAAACTTCAAGTTCAAATCTCAAATCAATTCCAACTCAATTGATTTTCTCAAATCATGAATCAATTCCAAGTAAATGAAACCCATGATCAATTCCAAATCCAAAATCTTTCCTAAGCCCTTTTGATTTTATCTTATGGACTTAGCTCAAATCAAATCCAAATCACTCCAAACTCAAAAGATTTTTTGATAACCCATTTATATTCTCATTGATATTCACAAATATAAATGAAATATAAATTCAAATAACTAAAACTAAATTCAAAACTCAAGTCCAAATCCAACTTGAATCCAATTTATATCCTTCAAGTTAAATCCTTGAACTTAGCCAAATCATCCTCAAATCAATCCAAACCTTTGGATTTTCTCTTCAAACAATCACTTCTTCAATCACATACCCAAATATAAACATAAACTTCAATCATCAAACTAAAATCAAACTAACCCAAGTCAAACCCATATTCACCATTTTAACTTAAAATTATCAAATGAATCAATACCCATTTGACTCTAAATCACTTGTAATTGAATTTATATTTCAATCATAAGTCCATATGTGAGTTCAACCAAACTTGAATCAAGCTTGATCAAGCCAATTGACCCACTTAGGCTCACTTGACCCAAAGGGACCTAAAGCACCTTTTTAAGCCAAATTTTAATCCAACCCAAATTGGATTGAACTAAGCCCATATAAGCTTCACATTGTGAGCAACAATCATCCTAGGATGATCAATTCCTCAAATTGGGTCAAACCAAGTCAAACCTAGCCTTTAACCAAGTCAACACAGCCCAAATGAAACCTAAACTAGCCAAAATCTATCATATACCAAATTGATTGAAACCATTGATCTAAACCAATTCATAATCAATGATTGAACTTGACCAAGCCATCAATTGAGCCAAACCAAGCCTAATTGGCCACTTGACCTAAGTTGACGAAGTTGACCTAAAAGTCAAAATGGGTCAAATATTGATCTAAGCCAAATTGATTACAACCAATAGGTAAAATTCATTCTAAATTGATTGTTGAATGTGATCAAAGCTTCAATTAGCCAACTAGACCCAACCTAACCCAATTGACCATGAACTTAACTTGACCTAAAAAGGTCAAATCAACTTGAAATCAAACCAAACCAAAATTGATTGAAACCAAAGCTTGTAATATATTTCAAATGATCAACCAAGCCTAAACCAACCCATGACCTAACCCAATTGGGTCAAATGGGTCAAATTGGTTAATTTGACCCATTTGACGTAAATGAACCTAAATGAACCAAAACCAAATCTAAACCAAATTGAACCAGGCCAATGATACCCATAGGCTCCAAATGATCATTTGAACTTGACCTAACCCATGGTCTGACCTACTTTGACCAATTGGTCAACCTAACCCAAATTGACCCAACTTAACCTAAATGGGTCAAATTGAACCAATTCAAACCAAATGAACTCCAAATCACTTGAAATTTGACCCAACCCATTTTTGAATAATTTCAGATTTTCCCAAATCAAAATCAAGGATAAATAACCACTTTGCCCTTAGGTCAAAGGGTATCCTATGGCCAAATTCACTTAGAATTTGGCCAATATTTTCTCAAAGCCACTTGACATCCTCCGAGTGGTCCACATGGACACCGGAGGGTGGTGAACATGATCCAATGAGCTTGGGTCACCATGACTCAAGCCAAGGACAAACTAACCCCTCCAATAGAAATTGGACACTTGGATTACCCAATGCACTCACCTAGCACATGGGCATCCCCTCTCCTTCCTCCACTACCTAAAATGACTCACATGGGATGTTAAACAACCCAAACTGATCAACCAATCTTAGCAATTGAGCTAAAACAACAACTCAGCTCTTGGTCGTCTGATCCAAGGAGGGGGGAAAAATACTCTCCCTCATTCCCACTCAAAGCATGAGCACTCAATTCGACTGAGCTTTGAAATTGAAACCAAGCATCCCTAAGCTTCCCAAAGCCATTTCCAGGCTCCCTTGATCTCCTTCTCGATTTTGCCTAAAGCCAAAACATGGGAGGTTAATCCAAAGCCAAACTCATCCAATTATCCATCAAAACAAATTAACCTCACAAGAACCATCAAAGGACTTCTTTGAGCTCAATCAAGTTATTTCCCAAGTCACCAAGCCACGAGAAGGAGGACTTTGATCAAGGCCGATCAGCATTGAAGGGGAGCATGGTCAACCGATCCATTCACTTCAAATCAAAATCCAATACGTTTAACAGGGCTTCGTCTCTACTAGATGAAGCTACCTCCTCTATTGGAAGCATCGGTGATAACCTCCGATGAGGTATTGCTCAAAACCAATCTTAGGAAAAAAATTGCTCGGTCCTTTTTGAAGGATATTATAATCCCTTGAGATCTTGACCGTTGGATACATTGGTAGTGCTTCCTCAAAGGTGTGGGGTGAGTTTGAACTCCATCCGAGCTCAGGTGAGTTTGGATGGAGTGAAGATGGATGATTGACATCCATCTCTCAGGAGGAGACAGATGACACTCAATACATTCTACATGATAGGAACAGATGGTTGTGATTAAATTATGATAGATCCCTCTCTAATTTAAGCCTACATTACATGATTAATTGCAGTCATCTGATCTTAGATTGGATGCCCCATGGAGAAAGCACGCTGGCCAACTTAGCGATGGATGTGATAACTTAAATAACCTATCCCTACAAGTGGATAGCATGCCGTGTTAGCCATCACATGGCCCGATGGGATTAAGGGGTTTAATTGGCTTAATTAATTCATTTTTAATGCTAAAAATTCCTAAAATCTTAACTAATTAGAGAAAAATCCAAAAATACAAATAAGTTCATTTTAAAGATAATTCAAAGGAGAATAATATAAAATTAAAATCAATTGATTTTGAATAATAATTTTCACTGAATTTGGGTTTTATGGGAAACATAATTAGGCTAATTACTCTTTAATTACTATAGTAATTAATTCCAAACTTTCTAAGGTTGATTAGTCGGATGACCTCTCCTTCCCATGATTTTCTTGGAATTTATTGTTGGATGAATTTGGAGAATTGCTTGTTTCATCCCTAATCACTTTCTTAATTAATTAAATGATTAATTAACTTATTAAATAGTGATAAATTTATTAATTAAGCTTGCTAATTATCATGAAATAGTGAATGGACTTAGGGAATGAGATTATGATTTCTTTTCCAATCTTTTCCCATAAGTTTAAAGACTTAATTAATTTGCAAATTGATTAATGACTTAATCACTTCATTAAATGGCTTAGTTAACCAAACTCAAAACCAAATTATTCTAGAACTTAATCAACTTAATCTTGGGTAGATTCTTAGGTGTTCAATAAATTAAGAGAACTTCAAAGAAAATTATAATCAAATTACATGTGTAGGATGGTTATGAAAGTACTTAATTAAACCCTTTAGCTTAATTAATCAATAATTGTGAGCCAATTGCATTAGGCCCTTTTATTTCTTAGGTGCATTGCTGATTTAAATTCCATGTGGTTGCATATTATATGTTGACTCATAATTACTTGTTTAATTATGTTAAAGTGGTGTAGGTAAGGGGTAATTAATGGATTTAATTCATGCATTAACCTAAACAAAACATAAAATTAACCTAATTGTTCTAAAAAGTAAACTAAACCAATTCACATATGGAGGAAATGGGTTAGGACCAGCAAACTCTTTTCACATTTCCTAAGTCAAATCAAATTCAAAAGTAAAAATTTTCTTAAAGAATTTTGATTCAGTTTAAATGATCTTATTTTGTAGGATTGTCCTTAGGAATTAATTAGAGTGAATGAAGTCATATGCTTACATCACTTTATCTCTTTCCAAGCATGCTAAATGTTGTTTTCCATATGAAATCATGAATCATTTCTTTTGAAAAATCAATTAAATAAAATGTTTTCTTTTATGTCAAATTGCATGTGTTGGTTAAAATTAAGAATATGAGTGGCTATTATCACTATTAAATAAAAATTTATTTTCAAAACCTATAAATTAAATATTATAAATAAAGTGATGCTACTTATAAGTACTTATAAACTTGTATGTGATTATAGCATAAGATGTGTTCTGTGTTATTTTCTTCCCTTCTCTTAACATGGACTTACATAGGATTTACAAAGTGTATCGTTCATTTGAAAACATAACACTTGTTTAAATCTATTCCTATGCACTCCTATGTTATGACTTAAGAAGGATCCTCACATTACACATGTAAATTATACAACCAAATCAAACACAAATTTTTTTTGCATGATTCTTCATCCATTTATTTTCTTTTGTACATTTATATGTATTTAAGAAAAGTGGTATATTAGTCTGGACATCCAGGGGCTGCGAGGCTTTAAGTAGCCCTACGTAGGTCTTGTACCTTACTCCCTAGTGTAGAAAATAATAGCACCGTACTCACTTATGTCTTTTATACATGTGGATGTGCATTATGTTAATGGATGAAGACTCCCTCTTGTCTACATAATAAAGATATGCATTCATGGAATATCTAAATTTTCAAATCATATCTCTTAGCATTCATCATCAAAGTGTGCTAAAATTTGCATTGCATGTATATATGTATGCTTAGGATCATTCATATGCATGGAATACATGGTGAAAAGAAATAAAGGGTTGTGTGTTATGTGATAGTAATTCACCTTAATTAATCCTAAGATGCCTTTCTTATTTAATAGGGCTATTTAGGGAAAATATAAACTTAGGGTTAATTAAAACACATAATAAAATATTCACTAATAAAAAATCATTAATGAATCTACCTTAGAAATTACTTAAGGTAGGGATGAAAGAGAAGTTCTCTTCTCTTTTCTTCTCTTCATAACATTTAGTAACTAAGTGTAGGTTCATTTAAACCAAATCAAATCACTAACTAAAATTGATAAATCAACTAAATCACTTAAACTATAACCACCCTCTAAATTGAATCCTTCACACTAAGAAAATTTCAACCCTAAAGCCTAGCTAGGACATGCCACACAAGCCTTAAATGGCACACACATTAGGCTAAGTAATCATTTCTAGCTCTATGTTAGGGAGGTGCATGGTTTAATGCCTGATTTTGTTTTATGATGTAATGTTTTTAGACTGGTTGTAAGGATGTATGCGCATAGTCTGGATGTTAGACATTAGCCTAATCATGCTTTCAGCAGAAGATTATGCTTAAGGGGTGCTGTAATAAAAATATAAATGCTTTTGTTGTGTAGGTTGCTTATACCCCTAAGCATGATCCAAACTAGGACAGGTGGACTTGGTTACCCATGTGCGGGGTACTAAGTCCAAATTATTCATATAATTACTTGGGTTGTGTGGTATGTTTAGCTAATCTTTATTTTGTAGGTTTAGTTAGATTTATATTTCCCATTTTGATGTAAATTTTGCAATTGAAATTTGGAATGAATGTTATGAGGGAATTAAGGTGAACAATGGTCATAAGACCATGTCTTATGTATCATGTGAAGCCTTGGAGCAAACCACTTCTCAAGTCAAATCAAAAGGAAGAAAGAAGTGAAGAAAGATATAAATGAAGAAAGGAAGAAATGAAGAAATGAAGAAATGAAGAATGAAGACCCCCATATCATGAATTCCTTTTAATTGTAATTATTCATTTATAATCCGGGTTATATAAGGGTAGAGCTCTACCCATTTCTTTGACTGTTGTGCCAGACCCACCTTTGATCCTTTTACGCTAATTTTATAAATTGATTGATGCTTTATTTATGATTGTACAATTATGATGGCATGATTTTTGTAGTTTCTTAATTGCTTGATGGTTCTTGAATGACCTAGAGTGATTAGACTCTTAGAGAAAAATAAATTTTCTATCTAATTAATCAACTCAAAATTAAATTAAAAAACTCATAACCTCACCTAAAGCCTAGGACATAAAGCAAGATAATAAAAGATTTAACAACCCTTTTGCTGGATGTTGTATGTCTCACATCATGCGTAAAAACATATTGCTTCACTCTTGCTAATGGAGGGCTTCCACTTTTGCCAGAGAAAATAGCTTGACCTTTGAGAGCCATGGTGGAAATATGCCTCCTTCTTTATGATTTTGTCCCATAACCAATTTCTCATGCATTAGGCATATGAAATCCCATATCCTGTGGTAAATAAAAATGTCCAAAAAATAAAATAAAACTTAACAAAATTTGCATTATACTAAGTCATTTATTCATGCCCTTCACGATCTAGTCTCTTACGGAGTGTGTTTAAGGGCTTAGTCTCCTTTCTAAAATAAACAATGCACTATCTTGCAAAGCATAAGACTTCCTACATGTATTTAAAATAGAGGAGTTAGTGCTGTAAGTTTTAAGGGGTGGTTTATTCTCTCATGTGGAGATAAACTATATACCCATTTTTGCCTTATATTTAGGTCATGCTTTGGCCCTCATCAAAGATCCCTAAATTTAGGATCTAAGGTCATTGTTTTCCTTTATGGCTACAAGCATAAATCCTCACCTCTTAGGCATTTCTATAATATTGTATTATGGAATTATAAGCCCTAGATTTCTAATAAAAATTCAACTTAAATATAAAACCCAACCATAAGATAGTTTAGGATGCTCACTAGGTTTCTTAGTATCATGAGCATTCTCTACTCATCCCCCTTTGGTTTCAAAAATAACTCCCTCATGTTGATCAATCCCACTTGATTTTCCAAAAATAACCAATTTGTTGATAGTCCTTTCTTTAAAATCTATGGAGGCAATGATCATTTACCTTAATCGAGAGTATTCTTAAGGAATCTCATTCCTTAAGATGTAATTAATTATGGGGGCTTGCCTCCATAGGGAACTTAACAGACCCAATTTAAATAAACCCTATTTTAATTTTTCATGTAAAGTAGGGAAATACTGTACATTCAAGACCCATTATCCTTGGGGAGTTAGATTATGGATGACTTCTATCTCTCAAGATAGTACATCATTCCTTAATGTCGCACCTGATCACCCTAATGAGTACATCTGTGGATCTACGTGGTGTCCCAACAACACATTTTCAAATTCCAATTTGAAAGATAAAATACACCATAGATTTTTCTGACAACTCCGCTGGGAATGGTTCCTCTCTCCATCTTTGGTAAATGATCGTTGTCTCTAAGTATTGATAGTGGATTTGTATTTCATATGAGTCCGAGACTATCCTTCTTTTTTGTTGGAACTTAGTTTATTTCATTCTTAAGCTAAGTTAGCCAACATCCTTTAGGTTTTAGGACCTCACTCCATATAGGTCTTAAAATCCCTATTTGGTCCCCCAATAGGTGAAAATAAAATTTAATAAAAAGAGATTACTAAAGACCTTTTTCTTAACCATCTTTATGGTAAGAAAAAGGATCATTCCACAAATAAGAAAAATAAATCTTTTATAAAAATATCACTTTTCAAAAGCACTTCCAAAAAAGTTCACATAATAAAATACTTACACAAAAATTTTCATAACTTAACCTCATCTAACAATCTTCAAGATTGTTACATGTAGGATCTTTTCAAAAATCAAAGTTAAGAATCATCTTTCAAAAAGCATGAATGAACATCCTCATTCAATATACCCAAATTTATTGAATGAAGATTTCATTTCTAAATAAAATCAAAATCATCTTTCAAAAAGCAAAAATGAATATCCTCATTTAATATACCCAAATTTATTGAATGAAGATTTTATTTTCAAATAAAATCAAAATCATCTTTCAAAGAGCACAAATGAACATCCTCATTCAATATACCCAAATTTATTGAATAAAGATTTTATTTCTAAATAAAATCAGAATCATCTTTCAAAAAGCACAAAATGAACATCCTCATTCTATTCCTAAATTTATTGAATGAAGATTTCATTATCAAATAAAATCAAAATCATCTTTCAAAAAGTACAAATGAATATCCTCATTCAATATACCCAAATTTATTGAATGAAGATTTCATTTTCAAATAAAATCAAAATCATTTTTTAAAAAGAACATATTTAGAAATGAACACCCTCATTTAATATACCCAAATTTATTGAATGAAGATTTCATTTCCAAATAAAATCATATCATAAAATTGAAATTCCATTCAACATATCTCACATATGTTGAAGTTGGAATTTCTTCCTTTTCAAAAAGCACAAAATTTGAAGATAAGCATCTTCATTCAACATACCCAAATTTGTTGAATGGAGCTTTCATTTTCAAAATAAATCACATCACTTGAAATTCTGCTCAACACATTCCACATGTGTTAAATTGGAATTCCCTTCTTTTCAAAAAGCAATAATCACACACAAAAATTTCATCTTTAAAAAATAAAACATGATTGATTTCCATTTTATATAGCCAAATTTGTTAAATGGAAACCTCCTTCACAAAAATCATAAAAATCAAAATACATTTGAATTCCATTTGACATACCCAAATTTGTCAAATTAGAGTTTCATTTTTCAAAAAGAAAATTGAAAATAAATTGGAGTCTATTTAACATGCCACACTTGTTAAATAGAAACCCCCACTTTGAATAATCAAAGAAAAAATCAAATACATTTGGATTTTTATTTAGCATACCCAAATTTGCTAAGTAAATATCTTATTTTCAAAATCAAAACCAAAACACATTTGGACTTTATTTAGCATACCCAAATTTGCTAAGTAAAGATCCCTCTTTTCAAAATCAAACACATTTGAACTTTATTTAGCATACACAAATTTGCTAAGTAAATGTTCCATTTTCAAAAAATCAAAAATCAAACACATTCGGCCTTTATTTAGCATCCCCAAATTTGCTAAGTAAAGGCCTCATTTTCAAAAAATATATAAAAAAAGAATCAAATATATTTGTGATTTATTTAGCATACACAAATTTACTAAGTAAAGATCCCATTCACACATGATACACATCATGGGCAAACAAGCAAAAGAAGAAAATTATTTTCAAACTACTCATTTAGCATACCCAAATTTGCTAATGAGCAATCCCAAACAAAATCAATTGATCATCTATTTTAAAATTCTCAAATTTGTTAAATAAAGGGTCCCCAAACATAAAAATTAAATTCAAATATGAACCAATGGAAGCATAAAAAATCTCTTCAAAATATTTAAACCCATTTTCAATATACACAAATTTGTTAAAGTGGATTCTAAACTTTAAATCTCTTCTTTAATTCATTCAAAATCTCTCTCCTAAATTCAAAGAGCCCCACGTAACATATTAAAATTGTTGAGTGTGGGCTTAAATTCTAAATCAAATTCAAAATGTCAACAAAATATCAAAATAGAAAATTTGATTTGAGTTTGTTTCCAATAAATTGCAAAATTCTAGTTCAGTCTCAATCAGCTTTTTCTCAAATTTAGTGTGGTGTAAATGGATGCTCAGAAGTATGTGTTCACTCTTTGGGTTGGATTTGGCCTTGGATCGGGCTAGCCTTCCATTATCTAATTCCATCTACACTTCACAGGATGAGGGGCCAAAGAATATGATGGTGATCATCCATGTTAAGATGCTGATTCTCCCTCACCTAAGAGGAAGATGGTTTCATCACCATCAATCACATTTAGTTGTTCCCATTACTACCCGAACTGCTAATACTCACTGGCTTCCTCAAGGGAAGGCTACCTAGCTTCAGGATAGTCTCCCACCTTTGAGATATAGAGTGCTCCCACTCGATAGAACTCCCATAAAGAGTTGCAAGATCAAGTAGCATCAAAAGAGAAGGAGATGGAGGTCCTCGAAGTAGAAGTCACCCAAGGTAGTTTCTCCTCGATTACACATAACAAGTTTCATCCTCTTCTAGATCCATGGAGAGGAAGATGTTAGGAATATTATAGTCACCTCCACTTGCGAAATGAGGCACCTAGAGATAGGAGGAGGATGCACCGAGCCTCGCACAAGTTGGTGGGGCTTACGGACGGTTAGAGTTCGATACCTAATTTGATTTACAATCGATTATTCCTCGTAGTGTGGGCGTGCATATCCATCAGGAGATGGCCAGAGAGGTCCATGTATCAGTTAATGTTACTGACAAAGAGAGGTAAGAGGAAGAGCCTCCACCTCTGATTGACGTGATGGCCGTCACATTGAAAGCAATCTATTGACTGGTACTACCCATCATGGGAGGAGAGCTATCACACAGAGGGAGTCAATGTTATCTCCATCACACTGCACCACTCCACATCCACCATTGCTAGTATAGGCTCCATCTTTCACAGTTCCATCTAAAGCCATGAAGAATCGTGGGGGAAAGCCCCATGGTGATCCATATGGCTAATAGATCCCATTTCACCCACACACTGAGCGAGGCACCGCTGACCTCCTACTTTAGTTGCGGTGAAGAGGGAGTGGCAAGCTCATAGCATCGTAGTCGTGCCATCACCACCAGCACCTTAGCAGATCATGGATATAACAGTAGAGGGAGAAGGAGATAGTTCCATTGTCCTCATGGCGATAGATCCTCCCACGAGAAGTTCTCCACATAGAGTTTGATAACCATGAGCATGTTTCTTCTAGTGAGCATAGACTTCATAGGTTATCTCCATTATCTAATATCCTAAGAGTTTTGCCTTCTTTCAAGAGTTTTGATGGTAGTGGGATCCCATGCCACAGATAACATAATTTATATTTCATTGAATGCAAGTGATGCATTATTGTTTTGTCTCTTTGTCAACATCCTAGTGGGTATAGCTTTTGATTGGTATACTGAACTCCCCAGTGATTCAGTGAAGACTTTTGCTGAGTTGGATCAACTCTTTATTAAGAGGTTTGTTGAGTTCAAACAAAGGGTATATCTCGTTGTGGCTTAATAAAGTCCTTGATTATATTCTTAGATGACACAATTTAAGCATGAAATATGAGCCACAACTATCTGAACAATACACTATTAAAATTCTATTAAAGAATATTCATGGCCCATTTGCCTTCATGCTTAAAGATTTTACCATTAAGACATTTGAGAAGCTAATCAACAAGACACTAGTCACAAGAAAGAAACAAATTGCCTTTCTATCTATCAAAGTCAAAGTTACATAAGTCTAT
Organism: Cymbidium sinense; assembly: GCA_021442155.1. Taxonomy (NCBI): domain Eukaryota; kingdom Viridiplantae; phylum Streptophyta; class Magnoliopsida; order Asparagales; family Orchidaceae; genus Cymbidium; species Cymbidium sinense. Next base: position 92,505,249 of record CM038232.1, on the reverse strand, counting down.
GAGAAACTATAAATAATGGACAGGGGAAGCAACCAAGGATCGCAGAGAGAGAGCTCCATGCCTTCATTCGCTGTAATATCAAAGATACCATCCATCCGCCATCACCATGGCCTTCACCACCTCTTCTACATGACATATACTCTAGCTTACACTTACCCACCCATATCATCCACCCACTCTTCGGATAAATTAAACAAACCTTATTCATTTAAGAGGAGGTAGTCAATCTTTAGGAACCTCTGAAACCCGATTTCAAGCTGGAAGCAGAGAAGTGGGTATGAGTAATGATCCTAACTTTTGCCCCTACCATCTTTGGACATATGGATTGGTTTACATTTTAAGGACATTACAAATCGGCTATAGTTATCCATAAGGAATATCTAGTAGAACAACCATCCAATTTTGTTAGAGTAATCCTTGGGATACATGTGATCCTCTCTAAAAGAAGGTTGGGATATCAACCTATAAAAAAGCTTATTTCTAAATCTGAAACTTTCTACAGTTTGAGGAAACCTCCAACATCGGGAAGGTTAAGTTTAAAAGATAACTTGGGAAAGTAGGAGCTGAAGCAACAACTATACTTTCGATAGCTGGATAACCGCCTGGAGAAACCTCCATTCCAGTTCATTCTAGATTCCTACTTCAACTAGCTCTTCTTCTAGTAGACATCTTGTATCGATAGATAAGGGTATTCACTACTTTGCTCAGTAGGCCTTGGATACACCAGAATAAGATGATTCCTTCCTCCCTTCATCAATGCATCAAGTTTCAAAGAGATGGAATCAATCACATCAAAGGAGATGAAAAGCCATATTATAGAGGTTATATATATGAAGATGCGACCTACTATCTTTCTCAAAACCAAAACACTTATTCTCATGAACTTGGCCAAAGTTCAAATTATGGTGAAAAATTTTAAATCCTTCTTTCTTTTGAGAATAAGATATATACTTCCATCTTCACTCTATGCAGGATAAAATGAGGATGGAGATATACATCTACTTTCTCTTTTTATGCATTTGGACACCACATAGATACGCAGATGTTCTTATTAAGGGTGATCGGGTATGACATTGAGAAGAGGTGTACTCTCTCGAAAGATAGAAGTCACCACCCTACAATGGACCTAATCACCTCAATAAGGACTCTGAAGGACAATGGGTCCATATAAAGTCTTCTCTTTACATGAAAGTAAAGTAGGGTTTATTTTAAATTGAGTTCATTAAGTTCCCTACGGGCAAATCCTCATAGTTAATTACATTCTGAGGAATGAGATCCCTTAGAAATACTCTTGATTAAGGTAAATGATCACCGTCTTCAAAGATTTCAATAGGTTGAACTATAAATCAATTAGTTTCTTTTAGAAATATCAAATGGTGATTTATCAAATAAGCCTATGGTTGGGGAGATGCTCACGATGCTAGGAAACTTAGTGAGCATCTCAAACTATCTTATGGTTGGGCTTTACAATTTTGAAATTGATTTAATATGTTTGAGTTAAATTTTTCATAAGAGATTTAGGACTTATGATCCCATAACAAGATTAAGCTAAGAGGTGAGGATTTATGCTTATGGCCCACAGGGAGAAGAACCACCTAACCTAAATCTAGAGCTTTGAGGGTCAAAAGCACAACCTAAATCTAAGGCAAAAAATGGGTATTTGGTTTGCCTCCATAAGAGAGGACAAACCACCCAACTGCTTGGACTTATAACCACCTGGGGGTGGCCACCAATTAACTCCTCTTATAATTTTAAATTCATATAGGCAAGTCATATGATTTATGCAAGATAGCTAGGCTATTATTTATTTAGAAAGAGACTTAGTCCTTAAATTCACTCCCAAAAAAGATTAGATCATGTAAGGGTATGCTTCAAATGACCTAAATATAATGCAATTCATATTTCATTTTATTTTCATTTTAGGACAATTATTTTGACTCAAGCTAATAGAATTCATATGCCTAATGTATGAGAAATAAGATTATTGGACAAAATTAGTGAGAAGGGAGGAGGTGTGTTTCCACGATGGCTCTCAAAACTCAAGCCAAGTTTCTTTGGAAAAGGTGGAAGCCCTCCAATCAAGAGTGAACATAATATGCATTTGTGCATGATTTATAAAAGAAGTACTCATCCAACTAAGGGGTTGCTAATTCTTTTATCTTGATTTTAACTGCTTTAGGTTATGAGTTTTTTATTTTAATTTTGAATTGTTAAATTTAGTAAAATATTTATTTTTCCTAAGAGCCTAATCCACATCCACATAAAGCACATAGTAAGAAGAAACTAGGAAAAGGATGCCACTTAATGCACAAGTTAAACAAATCATCAATCAATTTATAAGGCTAATCTCAAAAGAATAAGAGGCCATTGTGGTTGGGTTCAATTGCAAAAACTTGAAAACAAATTGGGTAGTCGAGCTCTAGCTTTATACAACCCAGATTACAAATGAATTAAATACAATTAAGCAGGAAATTCATTATTATGGGGGTCTTTAAGGTTCATTTCTTCATTCTTCTTTTCTTCTTTCTTCTTTCTTCTTCTTTTCTTCTTTCTTCTTTGGTTCCTTCATTTGGATGGATGGAAGGTGGATGCTAAAGGCTTCACGTGGTGCATAAGATGAGATCTTATGACCAATGCTCATCCTAATCCCCATAACAACCATTCCAAAATCCTAATTGCAAAATTTACATGAAAAGGAAAGGTAAATCTAGCTAACACTGCAAAAGAAAAGTTAGCTAAACAAACCACCAAATCCTAAGCATATATATTGACTTATCACCCCACATATGGGTGACTAAGTCCACCTAGCCTATTGGATTATGCTTAGGGGTATAAGCACCTACACAACAAAAGTATTTATATCTTTATTTATTATAGTGCCCCTTAAGCACAATCCCCTACAGAAGATAATGGTTAGACTAAGATTGCCCTACCACTCATTCTACACATATACATCCTAACATCCAGACTAAAACATACATCATAAAATAAAAGTAAGCATCAAACCATGCACCACCCTAACCTAAGGATATAAGTGGTGACTTAGCCTAATGTGTGTGGTTTGGAGGTTTGTGTGGTATGCTTAGCTATGGCTTTAAGTTAAAATTTTCTAAGTGTGAAGCATGTTTAACTTAGAGGAGGGTTTCATTTAAGTGATTTAATTATTTTTGATTGATTTTATTTTATGTTTTGATTGGGTTCAAGTGAATCCTACAATTAATTACTTTTAGGAAGAGATGAGAAGAACTTCTTTCCTAACTTAAGATAATTTAGATGTGAAACCTAAATATAAAACACACATTACTTCATTTCTTTTCCCAACATGTATATGAATGAGTCCTAAACATATCTATACATGCAAATGGGAATGTTTAACACACTTTATGATGCTAAGCAATTTATTTAAGGAAATTTGAAAGTTTATGATGCATGATTTTCATTAAGTAGCAAAGGGATTTATTATCCAACTTTCACATGCACATATGAATGTATAAAAGGCATAAGTGAGTACGACGCCATTGTTAACCAGAGGTGTAAGGTACAAGACCTACTTAGAGCTACTTAAAGCCTTGCAACCTCGTGGTTGTCTAGATTAATATACCACTTTCCTTAAATACAAGCATGTGTACAAAAGAAATGAATGAAAAGAAAGATGCAAAAAATGATTTGTTATTTATACAATTTATATGTTCAAGCATAGGTATCATTCTTAAGTAATAGCAGAATGAATAGGATATGGAATTTAAAAGTGTTAGGTTCTTTTCAAATGAACCATACACTTGCCAAATCCTATTCAAAACTATGCTAAAAGAGAGAAGGAAGACTACAAGCATCCTTCTATTTTACTCACATGCAAACTTATAATTATGATATAAGTAACACACTTTTGTTTTTGATAATTGATCCATAATTTGAATTTAATAGTGATAATAGCCACTCATATTCTTACTTTAGCCAACACATGCAATTTGACATAAAGGAAACATTTTCGTTTAAATTTGATTTTTGAAAGCATGGATGCATGAAACCGCATGACATACATGTTTAACATGTTGGGAAAGAATTAAAATAATGAAAGTATGTAAACACATTCACTTCAATTAAATCCTAAAGACAATCTTATGAAATAAGAAAGCTTAAAGTAAATCAAAGTATATTTAATATGATTTCTATTTGGTTTTTAATTTGATTTAATTTTGAAAATGTGAGTTGAGTTTGCTGTTCCTAACCTATTCCATCATGTGTTTGAAATTTTTGTTTAATTTTTAGATGATTAGATTGATTTTACACTTTGATTAGGTTAAGGTATGAATTAAACATGTTAATTAACCCTTACCTACACCACCTTAGCATAGTTAATCAAATAATTATGAGCCAATGAGATGACATAAATGAATCACAAGAAATTTAAATTTGCAATGCACTTAGGAAGAAAGGTCTGATGCAATTTGGCTCATGATTAACGGTTAATTTTAGAGTTTAACTTAAGTAATTTCAAAAACACCCCTCACACATATGAGTTGAGTTTTGATTTCCTTAATTAAACTTAGGCTCTTGAACACCCAAGCAACCCAAAGTAGATTAATTAAGTTCGAAAGTTTTAGAATTTTAAAAAATTAATTAAGAGGGTAATTAGTGAATTAACTTTTAATTAGAAGATTAAGAAAAAAGGGGTTTGGAATAGCTAGGGAAATGCCCCATAATTATTCACTAAACCTCCTATTCACTGAAACAAACCTTAATCAACTTCAATAAGGGATTAAAATACTAATAAAACCCTTAATTATCCTTAATTACATATAGGGGTAATTAGGAAATGAATTAGCAATTCCCCCAATTAAGCCACCAATAAATCCCAAGAAAATTAGGGCAGAAGTCATCCCCAAAATATACTCAAGATGTTTGAGATTAATCAGTGGATTAATTAGGGAGTAATTAGCAAATTAAGATTTCCAATAAAAGCCAAAATTAGAGAAAGTTAAAATTCAAAATCCATTAAAACTAATTTTAGAATATTCTAGATTGAATTATCTTCGGGAAATTTTCATATTTGATTTTTTTAGAGATATGAATTTTGAAGTTTAAGATTAATTAGAATTATTTAAAACCTAATCCCTTAAATCGATGAGAATAATGCTTGGATGCACTTTCCATGTGCACCCTGAGTGGTATTTAAACATCTCATCACATATGGTCGCGCACGGGTATCCTCCATTCGATCAAGGATCGAATGGTTGAATTCCATTTAGGATGAAATAATATAAAATGTGCATTTAATCTACCATCCATCCAAAATGCGGATGGATAGCTGAGATCTATCCTCAAAGCTGATCCATGGGACCGTCCATGTTCTAGGCTTTGATCCAGCTCGATTGAGAATTGATGAAAACTTGCACACCATCTAACCCTAATGGAAATCACATCTAACAGTTGAAATCTCATGCCATTAAAATTTCTTTCACAAAGGACCAACACACATGGAGTTTAGTGATCGAAAAATATCTAACCTCCCTGGAGGTGATCATCCTCGGAGCTTGCTGGTTGAGGCAAGTGGTGGAAAGCTTTAAGGTGGAGTGAGCTCTGGACCCCTCAGCTCCTTGCAACTTTGATGGAATTGATCTCCCTTGCTTTGAAACTTGGAGAGGCAAGCTTTGACCCTCCTGCAAAGAGAATTGATTTGGATTGAGTGAAAATTTGCAAATCAATGGAGCTCCCTATTTTCACTTGAGAAAATCTAGAATGGAAAATTTGAAATCCTTCTGGATCACTGAATGGCTAACACTCTCCCTGCTCAATTGATTGATTCAAATGGAATTAGGGGAGTATATCTCCTGGCATGGCAAGTCAAGCTCAACTGATCATGACCAGAAGGGTTGTTTGGTATGTTAAAAGCTTACACATGGTTGATTTGGGCTAGGGAGTGGAGTGGTAACTCTCCATGTGCTTAAAAATAAGTGGAGGGAGGTTTTCCATATGGCAAATTTGAGCCATGTGCTCAGTTTTGGCCTTGGGTCAAGTTGGACTGACCCAAACCCATGCACCACCTCCATAGGTTTACTTGACTATTGGGAAGGTATCATGATGAAGAGATTGACCAAATTCCCATGGATTTGATCAAAATTTCTATGGACTAGGGTAGAATGGTCATTTGAATTTGATATGTGGGTATGTTGAGAAAATGGTTTGGCCAAGTTTCATTGGATTTGGAGTTCATTTGATATGGTTTGGTCATGTTGACCCATTTAGGTCAAAATGGTCAAGTTGACCAATTGGTCAAATTGGGTCAAACCAAGGGTCAAACTGGTTGGGTCAAGTTCATATGACCATTTGAAATGTTTTGGTGGCTTTAGGTTTGATTCAATTTGGTTTAGGTTTGAATTTGGTTCATATGACTTCATTAGGTCAAATGGGTCAAGTTAATTTGACCCATTTGACCTATTTGAGCTAGGTCATGGGTAGGTTTAGGTTTGGTTAGTCATAAAGTGGATTGGTATCTTTGTTTCCAATCAATTTTGGTGAAGTTTGAATTTGGATCAACAAGACCCTTTAAGTCAAGTTAGGGTCAATTTAGGTCTAGTTGGCTTGAGGCTTTAGTCAAGTTCAATAAGTAATTTGGAATGAACTTGATCCATTGGTTTCAATCAATTTGGCTTAGATTAAGTTTTTACATATTTTGACCCTTTAGGTCAAGTTGCGTCATCTTGGGTCAAATGGCCAATTGGGCTACGTTAGGCTCAAATGTTAACTTGGTAAAGTTCAAACATAGTTCATGAATGAACTTAGATCATTGGTTTCAATCAATTTGGCCTATGGTGGATTTTGGCTATGTTGAGTTTCATTTTGGCTAAGTTTTGACTTGGTCAACCCTTAGGTTTGACTTGGTTTGACCCAATTTGATTGATTGATCATCTCATGATGATTGTTGATCATGATGAGAGGCATTGGTGAGTTTGATTCAATCCAATTTGGTTAGAATTAGAATTTGGCTCATAAGGGTACTTTAGGTCACTTTGAGTCAAGTGAGCCTAAGTGGGTCAAATGGCTTGAGCTTGATTTGAGTTTGATTGACTTGTATATGGACTTATGATTGAAATATAAATCCATGGGTTTGAAGTCAAATGGGTTTTGATTCATTTGACATATTCAAAGGAAGAACATGAATGGATTTTGGCTTGACTTTTGAATTGAGTTTTGGTTTAGTGATTAAAGTTTGTATTTATATTTGGATTCATGATTGTAAGATTGATTGGATCATGAAGGAAAATCAAGAGTTTTGGTTGATTTGAAATTAACTTGGCTAAGTTCAAGATTTTGACTTGAAAAGGTTAGGTTGGATTTTGAATGGATTTGAGTTTGATTTTTGGAATTGGTTTTGATTGTTTGAATTTATATTTCATTTATATATGTAAAAATAAATTAGAATATAAATGGATTATGAGAAAATTTGATGAATTAGGAATGATTTGATCATGATATAGCTTTTTTAAGGAAAAAAGGACTTCAAAATTTTGGAGTTTGGAGCTTGAATTTTGAATTTGATTTGATTATTTATATATTTCATTTATATATGTGAATATAAATGAGAATATAAATGAGTTATGATAAAATTCCATGAATTTGAATTGATTTGAACATGATTTAGGCTAAGTCCTTAAAAGGGAAATTAATGACTTAAGAAGAAATTTGAATCAGGAATTTAAATTTTGGATTTAGATTTGATTGATTTATATATTTCATATATAATATGTAATATTAAATAAGTTATGAGAAAATATCATGATTTTGGATTGATTTAGATTTGATTTTGGCTAAGTCCATGAAGGAAAATTTAAAGTACTTAGGAAGTTTCATGAATTGATTTTGAATTTTGAGTTTAGTTTGATTGATTTGAATTTATATTTCATTTATATATGTGAATATAAATGAGAATATAAATGAGTTATGAGAAAATATCATGAGTTTGAATTGATTTAGATTTGATTTTGGCTAAGTCCATGAAGCAAAATTTAAAGGAATTAGGAAATTTCATGAATTGATTTTTTACTCATGGATTTTAATCATGGATTTCAATCATGTGGCATTGATTTGAGTTTGGAGAAAATCAAATAAAATTGATATCTAGTTTGACTTGAAGGAAGGAAGGTGAGGAGTGGTTCAAGCTAAGGGTAGAAAAATTTTCCTAAGACTCCTAAGGCATGACCTATTCTTATGGCTAACACTTCTAAGTCTCTAGGGTTAGGTTGAATGTCCACTTAATCACTAGATGTGTCTTAAGACTAAGGAACTCTTAAAGTCTAAGAGGAGTCTTATGTATAAGATGGAGGTTGAGAGCTCATTCTAAAATGAGGTCAACAAAGGGCAATAGTGTGGTGTGTGATGACAAGGAACACCACCATGGTGTTCCAAATGATCAACACAAAGATCACAAGCACTAACAAAAATAATCTATTCTTAACCCAAGGTGTAGAAAGAATCTGGAACTTAGTGTAATGTGGCTCTACTTACTTCAAGGACATAAGAGAGAGGAAGGAATCGACTAAGGGATAGAGTGTGAACCTTCCACTAGGGAAGCAGGTTCAAGTCATCCACATGGGGATGAAAGGTTTGATTTGATTTAGGTCTCACTGAGGAGAAATTTCCACTGGGAAAGAGGGTTGAATTTGTTTCAAATTTTTTAGATTTGGATTATGTTGGTTTGCGATGGACTAGGTAGGAGACGAGGCCTATATCTAACTCATTTATCAATCCAAAGGGGTAGTCTACACATAGTAGGACTAGCCAACCAAAGGGATGCCTTCGGTATGAGTGCTTTACTAGAAGAAAGCATAGTAAACTTACATCCTCCAAAGTAAAATTGCTGGGTAATCTATTGACAATAGATTGAACCCAACCTAGGTCACTATTGAGTGAATGGGGACTTAGATCAACTCAAAGATAGTCAAGATTAATTTCATTTTTTTAGATATGTTTGTTCTGATGGATTCCATTGGTTTGTGATGGATCGCATTGAGAAGGAGCTCATATCAGTGTAGGCCTATCTTAGATTTACTGAACCAAATAGAGTAGCTTCCCAATGGGAGAATTATCTGACCAGAGGAGTGCCTTTTGGTTTGCAATGATCAATTCAAGGGAAGAAAGCTCAGGGACTCACATCTTCCACTAGAAAAGACCGCTAGGGTGATCGATTACTTTGGGCAACAAATCAAACCCGACCCAAGGCTACCCGTCAATTTGCCGTAGTCATGCTAGAAAGAATGCGTCATAGTCTTACATCTTCCAAAGCGGAATGACTACGGGAGTAACCTAATTTTAGCAAAATAGATTGAACTCGACCTAAGGACAACTACAGAGTGAGTACCGACCCAGGGATTTATCTCAACTCAGGTAGCCAGACAATTCCTATAGGCAGTTCTGTTGACACTGCCCTAAAGATAAGATGCTTGCTTGGGAAAAGGGGCCCTTTGGGGGCTTGAATTCCTAATCACAAGCAAATTTATTTGTTTATTTTGTTTAGTTTATTTTATCGTGGACCTGTTTGTTTGAGAGGGATCTAATTGAGAAGGAGCTTATATTAGCCTAGACCTATCTAAGATTTACTGAACTATGGGAGAATTTGTGCATTCGTTGAACAAAATTTTCCAACCACAGGGGTGGCTACAAGAAAAGGGGGACTGTCCAATCCAAATGTAACTTAGGTAGTGTCTAAATAGGGTCATAAAGGATGTGATCCAAATAGAGTTCCCACAGGGGATGGGGCCGTTAAGGGCTTAATCCAAAACTTTGGAGAAGATGACATGGCTAATCATTATCAAATATGTATTCAGTGTCCAACTCAAGGAGAAAGCAGGGACTCATATCTTCCAAGAGTGGTGTATCCACCGGTGAGTCTGTCGGATAGAACATCAACCAACCTAAGGTGCCCAGTTTGTAATAATAGCCTGGGAAGAAAGCTGGGACTCACATCCTCCTATAGATGAACCGAGATAGTCTCTTTTGCTCAACATTTCCAACCTAGGGGACTACTAAGTGAATGCCACTGGGGGACTTACATCAACTTAAACATAGTCAAGAGGAAAGGAGCCTCTCGGGAACTTATCCTAGACCTCAAATATACTCAACCTAGTTAGTGCATGATGGCTAGTTCAAGAAGAAAGCATGAGGACTCACATCTTCTTAAGCAAAGTCAACATGAGGTAGCTTACTGGGGCAAAGAAGTCTATACTAACAAGTGCTCATTTTGCAATGGTCAAGTTAAGAAGAAAGCGGGACTCACATCTCAAACAAATGACCAGGGGTGACAAGGTGGTAGTACATGACCACTATAGCAACTAATGAGTGATTGCCACAAGGGGCTTGCTCTCACATCAAAATAGCTTGAGATAAAAGATTTATGTTTGTAATTGTGCATGTGTCAAAAATAATAGGACACCTCCGGGGGACTCTTACACCTACCTTAAACATGCTCCACAAATGGCAATAGGATTCCCACTAAGAAAGGATGCCGCTTGGGTTCTCTCACACCTTGTGCTAACTTAAATAGGATGTCTCTCGGGTTGTCTTACACCTATTCTAATAGCATTGGGAGATCATGTTTGTGTTGTGAAAATGGGATAGGATGCCACTGGGGGACTCTTAAACCTACCCTAAACACGTCATGATGGATTCCCAAGACAAGCAAACAACACTTTGAAAGAAGAGAAGATTTGATGAATGAAATCTGATTTTTATTCTTTTTATTAATAATTATTTTTAAACATGATTCATTTATGGGTAATCTTTTTTTAGATATAGCCCATTAATTAGAAGCATCAGGTGTTCCCCTTTACAATCAATAAGCTGATAAGATCCACCTTGGTAAGCCTTATCTATAACATAGGGGCCTTCCCAAGTGGGTTCAAACTTGCCTCCCATCTTTTGACAAGCAATAATTGGTGTCCTTAGGACTAACACAAGTTCTCCTACCTGGAAAGACCTAGGCCGACTTGTTGTGAGCTTGAATCATTTTGGCCTTACAACTCAAGGTTCGACACCAGCACTCTCCTCCAAACCTTTGAGCTCTTCTAACCAACTTTGACTCTCTATAGTGATCTACCCAATGCTATCCTTAATGATGGGAGTTGAACTTCTAAGGTAGAACAGCTTGGACCCATACACTAAAGAAAATGGGCAGTTGGAGAGTTCGATATGGTGTGGTAGGCCCACAAGGCTTCAACCAACTGCACATTTCACCATCATTTGTTATCATCAAGTGTCTTCTTTAGTATCTGGATGAGAGTTTTGTTGAATGCTTCTACCAAGCCATTTGCTCTGGGGTAGTAGATGGTGGAGTATCTCTGAACTATACTGTGTATTCTAGCAAAGTTATTGATCTTGGTGCTTTTGAATGCAGTACCATTATCAGATATAATTCGTTAAGGCACCCCAAACCTATATACAATATGGTTCCTGAAAAACTAAAGCACATGCTGAGCTATGATCTCTTTGAGTGGGAGCCCACTTAGAAAAGTTATCGGTGGTAGCTAAGATGAACTGATTCCCCTTAGAAGAAGAAGGATCGATCAGACCCACAATGTCGTTACCCCAACACTCGAATGGTCATGAGGCCAATGTAGGGTGTAGAATGTTGGGTGGTTGGTGGAGGACCACACCATGTACCTGACACTGATGGCATCTCCTAGCTACATCCATGCAGTTTGTAATCATCGAAGGCTAGTAGTATCCTAGTCTCTTGATCTTCATCTTCATCTTCGGAGATTGATGTGCTCTGCATAGACCTGAATGTACCTTAATTATAATGCCAAGAGTTTCATGTTTGTCTAAATAGCATAACCACATTTGGTCAAAGGACCCGCAGGTGCCATCAATAGCATAGAGAGAGCTTTCATCGATGGGCTTGTGACTTTTCTTGAGGTAGTTTATCGGTGTTCAAATAATCTATGAATGGTTGCCTCAATCCAGCTCCTTGTCCATTTTGGCAACGATAACCTCCCTTCAAGAGAAAGTCTCTCGATGAGTTCAACATCAATAAGGGATAGGACTTGTCTATTTTGGACCTTTATTGAAATGGACTCATCTTTCGGACATGCCAATTCTTTGTCAAGTTTAGCCAAAGCATCTGCTACTGCGTTCTCTGCTTGGGGAACCTTATAGATGGTGACTTCAAGAATTTGGCCAACAGCTTCATGGTATACTTGTAGTAATGACGAAGCTTGAGTTTGAGAACCTTGTAGGACCCGACAATTTGATTGATGACCAACTGAGAATCCCCAAAAGATATTGATGCTCTTGACACTGATAGTGATGGCTTACTTACTGATAATCAAAGCCTCATACTCGCCTTGTTGCGGGTTGGAAAGATAATATGAGAATCTCATCACATTGTGGTTTGAGTTAGAGAACTATTCTACCGCGCTTTCGAGAGAATAGATGGTGCTTCCCTTTATGAAAAGCACCATCAAAATACATCTCCCATCGGTGGTTGCTAGCCTCCCCTAAGTTCATGGTTTGTTCATCAGGGAGATCGTCACTAAGTGAAGAATCTGTAGGAAGTGGGTGTGATGCTATGAAATGCTAGTGCCTATCCTTTTATCGCATGGAGGGGTGCGAATGATATAAAATTGCAAGAGAATCATGAACCATCATGCCAAATGTCCAGATAGTGTTGGCCGTGTCATGAGATACTGTAGTGGATTGGTTATGGAGATCAAGTTCACCTTGTGACAAAGCATATAATGTCATAGTTTTTGAGAGGCAAAGATCAAAGCTAGGCAATGTTTCTCAATAGGTGGATAGTTTGCTTCAGAATCGACGATGGTAAAGTAGAGAGCATTCTCCTTCCCTTCATCATTGTCTTGGTCTAACAAAATCGAGAGAGAGTCCAATGCATGTAGAGGATGAGTGGCTGCCGGATAGGGCTAGAACGGCTTCACCAAATATTGCTTGATATCTTCAAAGGCATGCTGGGACTTATCATCCCACTTGAACTTGGCATCCTTTTTGATAAGTTCTAAAAATGGCTTGGATCTTCTCGATAGGTTAGAGATAAAGCATCTTAGATATGCTAGCCATCCTTGGAAAGATCTGAGTTGAGTTAAACTCTTAGGAGATGGCATTTCTAAGATAGCTTTGATCTTTTCTAGATCTATTTCTATTCCTTGATGTCGAACAACAAACCCAATGAATTTCCTTGAAGCTACTCCAAATGCAAACTTCAGGGGATTCATTTTATGGTTATATTATCTCAACCATTCAAAACTACTCTCAAGTCAAAGAGACAATCTTTCTTTTCTCTGGTCTTGAATTCTAGATCATCAATGTAGCACTCAACCCGGTGATGGATGAGTTCATTGAATAAGAGTCATGGCGTATATATAACAAGCATTTTAAGGCGAAAAGGCATGACCCTATACCAAAAGATTGATCGGTTTGAAAGTGTGTTTTTCATCTTGAGACATCTTGATTTTGATATCCATCCATGAAAAAGAAAGCATGAGATGAGATGTCCACCATTAATTAGTATAGGAAGAGGAAACTCAACCTTAGGATATACCTTGTTTAAGTCCCTAAAATTGATGCATATACAAATTTGGCCATCATTCTTCTTAACTGGGATCACAACTGTGTAGGATATTTTTCTTCCCTAAAACCAACATCATCTTTCTTGACTAAATGACGTTGTTCAATTTCTAATCGCATGCGTCTAGCAGCTTGCTTAATAGTGGTAGTGTTGGGATCTATTGTTAGCTTGTGGATTACTACGTCAGGAGATAATATGGGCATCTCTTCATAACTCCATGTGAAGCAGTCTTTAAACTCAGTCAATAGCCTAACTAAGTCATTGGTTTCTTCTTCATTCAGCAATGAACAGATGTACGTCGTGCATGGATTTTCTTCTATCCTGAGGTTTATTTCTTTAAGCTTGTCGATTATTAAATGAATCTCCTCTTCAAATTTTGGAGGTGCCTCTTTGATTTGGAGATCATTTGAGGTTTCTAAACACACATTCTCATAAGAGTTGATGTTGTGTGAAAAGAACCTATCATACTCCAAATGATTGGTAACAACTAAGCAGAATCTTCATCATCGAGGACCCATCATCAATCCTAATCTGCTCTTGATTGTGCTTTCCGCCTATAATGTCCATAGCTTTTCAAAGTACTCGACTATGCAACCATGTATGAGAGGAACTAAACCTTGTATAAGATTATGAACACAAGGTGAGTAAAAGTCAAATGGTAATTCCATTAATTCTTTAATGTATCCTCCTCAAGTTCTACATCAACTTCAGGACTTAAGGATGATGATCCAAAAAAGAGTCTCTTCGGGTTCATGTCACTGGAAGACTTAGGGACTTCCTTAACTACCAAACCTTTAACTTTTTGAGATGTAAGTGAGGTTAGAGCCAAGGTTCCCAGCTGATGCCTAATAGTTTCACATAAACCTGATTTAAATACTTTGCTTTGTCTGGAGGCTTGGTCTTCATCCCTGATTGAAAAAGTCACCTCCAATGGAACCCAGAGAGGTTGTTATACTACATTAGACTCATCCTCAGCTGAATTCCAAGTGAATAGTAGGGTACTCCTATGAACTAGAACACCACCTCTGTATGATGGCCAACCGGGGTCTTTCACCTCTGAACTGCCTTTTTTCGCCTGGTGGAAGTTGAGCCATCCTACCCACATGCCCATATGATGGAAGGAACTATGGGTGGAATGTAATATGCAGATCTATTTCTTCTTCAATTCCCCTTTCTTGTTCACTTGGACTTTCACTTTTTTTACTTTTTCTCTTATCTTTTCTTTTTCTTCATTTTCTTTTTCTTTTGCTTTTGAATCTAAATTTTGTTCAAGTTCATGAGAAATGGTGTTTTAAGGAAGATAGTAGGTCACATCCTCATAAATCTCAACCTCTCTAACTGAAAATGGCTTTTCATCTCCATTGACACGGTATTCAATCCCATCTTTCTAAACTTGATGCACTGATGGAGGGAGGATGGAATTATCTTATTCTAATGTATCCAAGTCCTATCGAGCAAAGCAGTGAATGAAGTATTCAATAAATGATGTAAAAACTTGGCTTCAATCTCCACTCTCCAAAGGTAACTATATAACCTAAACCCTCACCTTATTCATTGAATCCTCTCAACATCATCCGATCTCCTCAGAGTATGGAGATGTCGATCATCAAAGAGGCAAGGGTCTTTAGACTTATAATGTTCACCAATGCACATGGATCCACAATAACTCTGGCAAGTCTGAACCTGTCCATGTCAACTGTGATGTAAAGGGGACGGTTATGCTCCAAGTCCCTTAAAAGAAGGTCTTCATCTGTGAAGGTGATCCTGAGCTTCTTTTATGTAATGTGCCTCCTCATCCTCACCTATAGAGATCAGCTGAGCTAAGCATATTTTAGAATCAAGGAGAGCCTTGATTAGTGATTCCTTCATCTCTTTGGATAAGATAAGGGAATCGTATATGCTTAGCTTAGATGACAACTTTCTTAGATGAGAAAGAATATTGTAGTCCACCTTGGGCTGATCCTCCACAAGCATATCCATGGGTGGAGCATCTTATGGAGGGGCTTCTTGATCCTTTGTACCAATGACTTGTTTCCCTCTATCTTGAGGTGCTGCCCTAGGAGGTAGAACCTTGCCACTACGAAGGTTGACTTTAGTGATCCCTTGTGGCAGGGTAATGGAAGGTTCTACCTGCACATCAGGATCACTTACAACTTCTTTTTTGGGACCCTTGGAATCAGATGATTCCAAGTCAATCTCAAGAGGCGAACCCGTAGTATTTAGAGTAGGAAAGTCTAACTTTGAATTAGAAAGAGGAAGATCAAAATTATTATAGTTATTTTGACTTGAAGAGTTATCATTATGAATAGAAGAAGATAACCCATCAGAAGTGACACATATACAATTCAAACTAGCTTTATTCTTCAATTTCTTGGATTTTTTTGGAGGTACAAAGTACAAATCAAGTAAAGTGAGTGGGGTAAAAGATTTGATGCCCTTATCCACCGATACAAGAGTTCTACTAGTAGAATAAGAAGAACTAGCTGAAGTGGAAGAAGTCACCATTGTGGAAGTGCAAGTAGGAGGCGACTAGGTGGTTGTGCTACCAAAGCTATCTCGACACATGTCAGGCCGCTGAGCTCCCCTTTTCCTCAAGTTGGCACTGGCAACTTGCAAACCTTCCTTGATGTTAGAGGTTTGAGTGACTGTGCACCGCAAGGAAAGCTTCTTGATCTTCTGGATGATCTTCTTAGAGGTTTAGATAAATAAATATCCCAACCTTCTTTAGTTTTGGAAGGATCACATGTATCCCCAAGGATTACCCTGATGGAATTGGATGGTTGTTCCATAAGGTAATCCTTTGGGATAACTATAACATCGATCTTGAAGCTATGTTCAAGCCAATCCTTAAATGTGAAGCAATCCTCCAAAAGGCCCAGATATAGGTAAAAGTTTGGATCATGAATTTTGCCTACTTCCTCTGGTCTCCTAGGCTTGGGTAGCTGAAAATCAGACTTCTTTAAGAGGTTCTTAAAGATCTTCCTGATTACATCCCTCTTAAATGAATAAGGTTTGTTAAGCTTATCTAAAAGAGTAGTTGGACCATAGCTATCTGGCGGTGGGGATGTGTGTCCTGATGGTATGGTAAGCGTGCTAGCTATGAAGGTGTGTGGAGGCGTAGGGTGCCTCGGTGTGGAGGAGGTGGAGACTATTGAGGTCGTGGTCTCTTGGACTGATCTCTAGCTGCCTGCTTCCCCTTATTTACCTTTGTCACTACTCCCGGCTTCTTCTCATAGACCTTATGTGGCTTTGCTTTAGGAAATTGGTCTTGAAAATGCAACTGTTTGTCTTCTTTTGACTAGTCCTTGTTGATTAGCTTCTTGAATGTCTTGATAGTGAAGCCTTTAAGCATGAAGGCGATTGGGCCATGGATATTCATTAAAATAATCTCAATGGCATGTTGTTCAGATAGCTGCAGCTCACATTTCATACTTAGGTTACACCATTGAAGAATATAATCTATAAGGGACTCACCTGGGTGTTGTTGTGCTACAACGAGATCACCTAAAGTAACCCTTTGCTGAGCTCCAGCAAACCTCTTGATAAAGAGTTGTTCCAACTCAAAATGTCTTCTTGAATCATTGATAGCAACAATAGCAATCTGAGGCTATTAACGAAGAGGCAGAATAGCAAAGTGTCACTACCATAAGCATTGCAATAAGGCCTAAGTGTGCTTATGTCGCCTTGGGTTTCCACTGCCATCAAAGCTTTTGAAGGAAGGTGACATGAAACCCTTGGGATATTGGATTGCATTGAATTCTTCTAGGTATGGTCTACCCTTTGGAACCAATGATCCTCCCCAGGCTTAAGCCAATGCTTCCTTCACTTGTCACCAACCATGGATGTCTTTTCTTGTATGGAGGTACTTTCCACTACCTTCCTATATAGTACTACTTGCTCAATGGGAGGTAGGTCTTGGGGTCCAAGACATACTCTAACGGACTAATGGTAGTAGGATGAGGCGGGATTATTTAAGTAATGAAACCACTACAAGTCCTCTATATGTGCCATATTATCTATCTGGTCATCTTTTTGGTTCAAGTGATATCATATGTGTTGGGCTGATTAGGCCATGTATTCCTAATCAACCCCATCACCTTCCATGGCCTTCCACTCCCTGAGGAGAGATCCTCTGGTATCTACCATACAGACCCTAGCTGAATCTCCCAATAAATCATCTTCATTGGGATTGAAGCTCACCTTCTCCTAATCTAACCAATCATACCATAGAATCTCCTTCTTCTCTACTAGATAATGTGCTACTATCTCTTTGAGAGAATGATCGATCTGAACGGGAATAAATGATTTTGGCTAACCGGTGTGATCATTGTCATGCACTGAGAGGCATCAGACCTCACCTGCTACTGGAGAGTCAATCCTATGAGGACTGTACTCACTAGAGGAGACACACTCCTGATTATCACTAGGTATGAAAGTGGTGACATTCATAGGAGGTTCCACTACCATTGGCGCAGTTGGGATATCATCTGCTACCTCTGTAATAGTTGCTACCATTTCCATATCCTGTTGAACTGGTGGAGTTGGTGAAGGGATGACCACTTGCTTGCCACTCCTCTGCACTACCATCAGGGAAGAAGGTGCAGAGAGCTTGACCTCACCATAGGCGAGTAGAGTAGGATCCCTCACCAAGTCGATCACCAGGGTACACTTCTCCCGGATATGGCCTTCATTTGAGAACAGATGTTGTGATGAATTGGTGATGGCAGGGGGGATGAGACACCACTCTCAACAGAGCTGTCCTCTGATGATTGGTTGGTCCAAGTAGGATGTTGTCCTATATGATGCGTGCAGCACGCCAAGCTAGAAAATCTACAAGTCCTAAGTGCCGACGGTGACTAACCTCCATCTCCCTACCAGTATGAGCATGGGCCTCTCAGCCTCTTGATGAATATGTTTCCCACACCGGGGGGGATGATAGATCTCATCAAATTGAGCTATGGACTCTACGTCCCCACTAACTCAAGTAAGCTCGATCAGCGCAATCGACCTCCTACTCTAAGTAATGGAATCACCGGTGGAGGTGATGTCTCCTCCCTCTCTTCTCACCTAGAGAAGATGAAATTGGTTTGTTGTAACCAGTGGTGAAGTCAAAATCGGAAACTCCTCAACAGCTGAATGGGAGGCTGCCTCCATCTCTTTAGCAATCCTACTGTGATACTGCCTGATCATGCAATTTTTGTTCCTTCATTGTGTTTTGGTAGGATGAGAGGAGTGAGAGCTAGACTTGTACTCAAAAGTAGGGGAGGCAATCCATGAGATCAGGGGAGCCTTACCCTTAGATATAAGAGAGGGTGCTCCTCACTAAAGACGAGAAATCACAGGCATCACTGGGTTGGTCTGGTACTATCACTAGGGTGGGATACAATGGTTTCTTCAATGAGGAGATGTCAGAATTAAAAGGTAGATCGATCTGGATGATCAGCTTCTCCCCGCCACCATGGTCCTGCTGAGAGTCATAAGGAGAGTGCCCTCACATGTGATCCTCACTCCCTCAAATCCCCTACCAAAATGGATAAGGTGTGTATGATCCAATCGGGGGTAGTTAGCCTGGTCCTAAGACAAATCCATGCAGTGAGGGAAAGTGAATACAAACTTCAAGCGAGCCATTTTAGATCAACCGCTAAGACCGAAAAATCTGTAGATGTTGAGAATGCAATATAGGAAATGAGCTTGGATCATATTTCTATCTTTGTTGATTTTTGAATTTGAATTTAGAATTTGAACCCACATCCAACATCTCGGAAGTGTTAAATTGGGTTCAAATGGGTTAGAGAAGATTTAGAATTTTGATTGGAAAGAGGAATTTTGAATATGAATCCAACTTCAACAAATTTGGGTATGTTGAAAAGATGGATTCA
Organism: Cymbidium sinense; assembly: GCA_021442155.1. Lineage (NCBI taxonomy): Eukaryota > Viridiplantae > Streptophyta > Magnoliopsida > Asparagales > Orchidaceae > Cymbidium > Cymbidium sinense. The sequence continues at coordinate 92,485,794 of CM038232.1, read as the reverse complement.
AGTATTTTAGAAGGATGCTTCCATAGGTTCATGTTTGTTTGAATTTTGATTTTGATTTGAGGACCCTTTCTTCTAACAAATTTGGGTATGTTAAAGTAAGGGTCAATTGATTTTGTTTTTGATTAAGTGTTTCCACTTACTTAGCAAATTTGATATGCTAAGTGAAGTGTTTGGAAATAAGTATTTCTTTTTATAAATTGTTGTTTGATTTTGAAAATTGGAATTCCCACTTTGCAAATTTAGGTATTCTAAGTGAAGAACCCAACTGTGTTCTGTTTGATTTTTTTTGAAAATAGATTCTTAGCAAATTTGAGTATGCTAAGAAGATCCTAAGTGTTTCATTTATTTTTGGATGTTTTGATTTCTGAAAGAGTAGGAGCCTTAGAAAATTTCAGTATGATAAGAAAATCCTAATTTTTGTTTTGATTTTTTTTTGATTGGAAGTGGAAACTTTATTTTAGCAAATATGGTATGCTAAGATGAAGTTCCACTTATTTTTGTGAAATGGAGATTTCACTTAGCAAATTTGAGTATGCTAAATGAAATTCCAAAAGATGTGTTCAAAAAATTTGGTTTTGAAAATGGAAATTTTTCTTCAGCAAATTTGGTATGCTAAAGAGTAAAGTTTCAAAGGTGCTTGAAAATTTTTTTTTGAATTTGGAGACCACACTTAGCAAATTTGATTATGCTAAATGAAGTTCCAAATATGTTTGAGAATTTTTGGTCTTGAATTTGGAGACTTTACTTAGCAAATTTGATTATGCTAAATGAAGTTCCAAATGTGTTTGAAAATTTTTGATTTTGAATTTGGAGACTTCACTTAGCAAATTTGATTATGCTAAATGAAGATGCAAATGTGTTTGAAATTTGTTGGTTTTGAACTTGGTGACTTTACTTAGCAAATTTGATTATGTTTAATGAAGTTTGAAATGTGTTTGAAAATTTTGATTTTGAATTTGGAGACTTCACTTAGCAAATTTGAGTATGCTAAATGAAGTTCCAAATGTGTTTGAATTTTTTTATTTATTTAGAATTTGGAGCCTCACTTAGCAAATTTGAGTATGCTAAATGAAGTTCCAAATGAGTTGGAAAATTTTTTATATTTTGAATTTGGAGACTTCACTTAAAATTTGAGTATGCTAAATGAAGTTCCAAATGTGTTTGAGAATTTTTAATTTTGAATTTGGAGACTTCACTTAGCAAATTTGAATATGCTAAATGAATTTCCAAAATGTGTTTGAAATTTTTGATTTTGAAATTTGGAGACTTCACTTAGCAAATTTGAGTATGCTAAATGAATTTCCAAATGTGTTTGAAAATTTTTTGTTTTAAATTTAGATACTTCAATTAGAAAATTTGAGTATGCTAAATGAAGTTCCAAATGTGTTTGAAAATTTTTGATTTTGGATTTGGAGACTCCACTTAGCAAATTTGAGTATGCTAAACGAAGTTCCAAATGTGTTTGAATTTTTTTTTTTGAAATTTGGAGACTTCACTTAACAAATTTGAGTATGCTAAATGAAGTTGCAAATGTGTTTGAAAATTTTTGATTTTGGATTTGGAGACTCCAGTTAGCAAATTTGATTATGTTAAATGAAGTTTCAAATGTGTTTGAATTTTTTTTTTGAATTTGGAGACTTCACTTAGCAAATTTGAGTATGTTAAATGAAGTTCCAAATGTGTTTGAAAATTTTTGATTTTGGATTTGGAGACTCCACTTAGCAAATTTGATTATGCTAAATGAAGTTCCAAATGTGTTTGAAAATTTTGGATTTTGGAATTTGGAGACTTCACTTAGAAAATTTGAGTATGCTAAATGAAGTTCCAAATGTGTTTGATTTATTTTTTTAATTTTGAATTTGGATACTTCACTTAGCAAATTTGAGTATGCTAAATGAAGTTTCAAATGTGTTTGAAAATTTTTAATTTTGAATTTGGATACTTCACTTAGAAAATTTTAGTATGCTAAATGAATTTCCAAAATGTGTTTGAAATTTTTTGATTTTGAAATTTGGAACTTCATTTATCAAATTTGAGTATGCTAAATGAAGTTCCAAATGTGTATGAAAACTTTTGGTTTTAAATTTGGAGACTTCAATTAGCAAATTTGATTATGCTAAATGAAGTTCCAAATGTGTTTGAAAATTTTTGATTTTAGATTTGGAGACTACACTTAACAAATTTGAGTATGCTAAATGAAGTTTCAAATGTGTTTGAAAATTTTTGATTTTGGATTTGGAGACTCCACTTAGCAAATTTAATTATGCTAAATGAAGTTCCAAATGTGTTTGATTTTTTTTTTGAATTTGGAGACTTCATTTAGCAAATTTGAGTATGCTAAATGAAGTTCCAAATGTGTTTGTAAATTTTTGATTTTGAATTTGGAGACTCCACTTAGCAAATTTGATTATGCTAAATGAAGTTCCAAATGTGTTTGGAAATTTTTGATTTTGAATTTGGAGACTTCACTTAGCAAATTTGAGTATGCTAAATGAAGTTCCAAATGTGTTTGAAATTTTTTTTTGATTTTGAATTTGGATACTTCACTTAGCAAATTTGAGTATGCTAAATGAAGTTCCAAATCTGTTTGAATTTTGAAAATATGATTGTTAAGTTTGATTTTTTTTTAAAAGAAGACTTCCATTCAAAAAATTTGGGTTGTAGGAATGGAAATCAATTTTATTTTTGAACTGTGAAAATTTTATTTTGTGTGTGATTATTATTTTTTTTTGAAAGAGGGAATTCCAACTTAATCATATATGGGATATGTTTAAGTGGGATTTCCAAATAATGTTATTTAGGAATGAAATCTTCATTCAATAAATTTGAGTATATAAATGAAGATGTTCATATGTGCTTTTTGAAACTTTTATTTTGGTTTTGATTTTGACTTTTGGAAAGATGATTGTTCATTTTATTTTGAAAATGAAGTCTTCATCAAAATGAATTGAAGGAAGATGTTCATTTGTGCTTTTTGGAAAAGATTGTTAGTTTTATCTTTTTAAAAATTCCTACACATAATAATTATGAGAATTGTTAAATGAGGGTGATTTAAGAAAATTTTGTGGAAAATATTTTATTATGCACATTTTTTGAAAGAGTTTTTTTTTTAAAAAAAGCAAGAATCTTATGAAAAATTTATTTTGTCTTTATTATTTTAGAATGAACCTTTCCTTATCACAAAAATGATAAGGAGGAAGTTTTTAAATGTTTTCTTTTTTATTTAGATCTTATTATTATTATCATTATTATTTTTACCCATTGGAGAACCGAACGGGAGTTTTAAGACTAAGATGGGGTGAGATCCTAAAACCTAAAGATGTTGGCTAACTCAACTTAAGGATGAAATAAGGTAAGTGCCAATGAAAAGAAAGATAGTCTCAGATTCATACCAAAGTACAAACCCACTATCGATACTTGAAGACAACAATCATTTACCAAAGATAGAGAGAGGAACCATCCCTAGCGGAGTTGCCAGAAAAATCTGTGGTGAAAAATTTTAAATCTTTCTTTCTTTAGAGAATAAGATATATACTTCCATATTCACTCTATGTGGGAAGAAATAAGGATGGAGATATACATCTACTTTCTCTTTTTATGTATTTGGACATCACGTAGATCCACATATGTTCTTATTAAGGGTGATCGGGTACGACATTGAGGAGAGGTGTACTATCTCAAAATATAGAAGTCACCACCCTATAATGGACCTAATCACCTCAATAAGGACTCCTAATGACAATGGGTCTGCATATGTACCAAATATTCTTCCCCTACTTTACATAGAAGAGTAAAGTAGGGTTTATTTTAAACCGGGTTCGTTAAGTTTCCGACAGGGGCAATGCCCCATAGTTAATTACATTCTAAGGAATGAGATCCTTTAGAATTACTCTTGATTAAGATAAATGATCGTCGTCTTCAAAGATTTCAATAGGTTGGACTATCAATCAATTAGTTTATTTTGGAAAGATCAAATGGGATTGATCAAAGAGGGGGAGTTATTATCGAAGCCAAAGGAAGATAAGTAGGAGATGCTCATGATACTAGGAAACCTAGTGAGCATCTCAAACTATCTTATGGTTAGGCTTTACATTTTTGAAATTGATTTATTATGTTTGAGTTTAATTTTTCATTAGAGATTTAGGACTTATGATTCCATAACACAAGATTAAGGAAATGCTTAAGAGGTGAGGATTTATGCTTATGGCTCATAAAGGGGAGAAGCCACCTCAGAACCTAAATCTAGGGAGCTTTGACAGGCCACAAGAACAACCTAAATCTAAGGCAAAATGGGTATTTGGTTTACCTCCACAAGAGAGGACAAACCACCCGACTACTTGGACTTATAATTGCCTGGGGGTGGCCGCCAACTAACTCCTCCTATGATTTTGAATTCATGTAGGCAATTCATATGCTTTATGCAAGATAGCTAGGCTGTTATTTATTTACAATGAGAATAAGTCCTTAAACTCACTCCATAAAGAGACTAGATCATGTAAGGGTATGCTTTAAGTGACTTAAATCTAATGCAATTTAGATTTCATTTTATTTTCATTTTAGGACACTTATTTTGACTCAGGCTGAGAGGATTCATATGCTAATGCATGAGAAATGAGATTATTGGCCAAAATCGCGAGAAGGGAGGAGGTGTGTTTCCACCATGGCTCTCAAAGGTCAAGCCAAGTTTCTCTAGCAAAGGTGGAAGCCCTCCAATCAAGAGTGAACACAATATGCATTTGTGCTTGATATTTTAAAAGAAGTACTCGTCCAGCTAAGGGGTTGCTAATTCTTGTATCTTGATTTTAGCCTAAACTTTAGGTGAGGTTATGAGTTCTTTATTTTTAGTTTTGAATTATTAAATTTTGTAAATGATTTATTTTTTCCTAAGAGCCTAATCCACATCCAGGCCATACATAAAGCAAAGAAAAAATTAGGAAAAGGATGCCACTTAATGCACAAGCTAAACAAATCATCAATCAATTTATAAAGCTAATCATAAAAGAATAAGAGGCCATTATGGTCGGGTGCCACCGCACAAACCTAAAAATAAATTGGGTAGATGAGCTCTACTCTTATACGTCCTGGATTACAAATGAATTAAATACAATTAAGCAAGGAATTCATTATTATGTGGGTCTTCAAGCTTCATTTCTTCATTCTTCTTTTCTTCTTTCTTCTTCTTCTCTTCTTTCTTCTTTGGTTCCTTCTTTTGGATGGTTGGAAGGTGGATGCTCCAAAGGATTCGCATGTATAAGATGAGATCTTATGACCAATGCTCATCCTAATCTCCATAACAACCATTCCAAAATCCTAATTGCAAAATTTACATGAAAAGAAAAAGTAAATCTAGCTAACACCTACAAAACAAAAGTTAGCTAAACAAACCACCAAATCCCAAGCATGTATATTGGACTTATCACCCCACACATGGGAGACTAAGTCTACCTGGCCTTTTGGATTAAGCTTAGGGATATAAGCAGCTGCACAACAAAAGCATTTATATCTTTATTTATTATATCACCCCTTAAGCACAATCCCATGCAGAAGATAATAGTTAGACTAAGATCACCCTACCATTCATTCTACGCACATACATCCTAACATCTAAACTAAAACATATATCACAAAATAAAAGTAAGCATCAAACCATGCATCACCCTAAACAAAAGCTAGAAGTGGTGACTTAGCCTAATGTGTGTGCTTTGGAGGTTCGTGTGGTATGCTTAGCTATGGCTTTAAGTTAGAATTTTCTAAGTGTGAAGTATGTTTAACTTAGAGGAGAGTTTCATTTAAGTGATTTAATCATTTTGGATTGATTTTATTTTATGTTTTGATTGGGTTCAAGTGAATCCTACAATTAATTACTAAAGAGAGGGAAAGAGAAGAGAACTTCTCTTTCCTTCCTTAACCTAAGTAATTTCTAAAGTGGATTCATTTTATGGTTTTATTTAGTGAATGTTTTAATTAAGTGTTTTAATTAATCCTAAGTTTAGATGAACTCTAAACAAACTTATTCAAAAAGAAAGGCATTTTAAGATTAAATAAAATGAACTAAATTCACAATACATACATCACTTCACTTATTTCCCAACATGTATAACATGCATATGAATGAGTCCTAAACATATCTATACATGCAAATGGGAATGTTTAACACACTTTATGATGCATGCTAAGTAATTTATTTAAGGAAATTTGAAAGTTTATGATGCATGATTTTCATTAAGTAGCAAAGGGGTTTCTTATCCAACTTTCACATGCACATATGAATGTATACAAGGCATAAGTAAGTATGACACCATTGTTAACCAGAGGTGTAAGGTACGAGACCTACTTAGGGCTACTTAAAGCCTCACAACCTCGGGGTTGTCCAGACTAATATACCACTTTTCTTAAATATAAGCATGTGTATAAAAGAAATGAATGGAAAAGAAAGAATGCAAAAATTTGTATTGGTTGATTTATTTTGTTTATGCAATTCATATGATCAAGCATAGGTATCCTTCTTAAGTAATAGCATAGGAATGAATAGGATATGGAATTAGGCAAGTGTTAGGTTCTTTTCATATGAACCATACACCTTGCCAAATCCTATTCAAAACTATGCTAAAAGAGAGGAGAAAGGAAGATCTACACTAAGCACATCCTTATATTCTACTCACATTCAAAATTATAATTAAGATATAAGTAACACACTTTCAGTTTTGATAATTGATTCATATATTTTGAAAATAATTTGAATTTAATAGTGATAATAGCCAATCATATTCTCACTTTAGCCAACACATACAATTTGACATAAAGGAAACATTTTCATTTTAAATTTAATTTTTAAAAAGCATGGATGCATGAAACCACATGACATATTTAACATGTTGGGGAATAATTAAAATAATGAAAGCATGTAAACCCATTCACTTCAATTAAATCCTGAAGACAATCTTATGAAATAAGAAAGCTTAAAGTAAATCAAAGTTATTTAATATGATTTATGTTTGGTTTTGAATTTGATTTAATTTTGAAAATGTGACTTAAGTTTGCTGTTCCTAACCCATTCCCACATGTGTTTGACATTTTTGTTTAATTTTTATATGATTAGATTGATTTTATACTTTGATTAGGTTAAGGTATGAATTAAACATGTTAATTAACCCTTACCTACACCACCTTAGCATAGTTAACCAAATAATTATGAGCTAATGAGATGACATAAAAAACTCACAAGGAATTTAAATTTGCAATTCACTTAGGAAGAAAGGGGCCTAATGCAATTTGGCTCATGATTAATGGTTAATTAAGCTAGGGGGTTTAACTTAAGTAATTTCAAAAACACCCCTCACACATATAAGTTGAGTTTTGATTTTCTTAATTGAACTTAGGCTCTTGAACACCTAAGCATCTACCCAAAGTAGTTTAATTAAGTTCTAGAAAGTTTTAGAAATTTAAAAAAATAATTAAGAGGGTAATTAGTGAATTAACCCTTAATTAAGAGAAGACTAAGAAAGAAAAGCGAGTTTAAGGAATAGCTTAGGGGAAATATCCCATAATTATTCCCTAAACCACCTGTTCATTGAAACAAACCTTAATCAACTTCAATAAGGGATTAAAACACTAATCAAACCCTTAATTGTCTTTAATTACATAAAGGGGGTAATTAGGAAATGAATTAGCAATTCTAATTAAACCACCAATAAATCCCAAAAAATTAGGGGAGTCATCCCCAAAATATACAAGAAGTTTGAGATTAATCAGTGGATTAATTAGAGTAATTAGCAAATTAAAATTTCTAATAAAAGCCAAAATCAGAGAAGGATAATACTCAAAATCCATTAAAACCAATTTTAGAATATTTGAGATTGAATTATTTTTCAGTGGAAATTTATCTCATATTTTTTTAATTTTTATTTAGAGAGATATGAATTTTTGAAATTTAGTGGATTAATTAGAATTATTTAAAAACCTAATTAATCCCTTAATCTAATCGATGAGCTACACAACAACTGACTCAGATGTGCTTTCCATGTGTCGACCCATGAGTGATAACTTAAATATCTTGTCACATTGTAGCGTGGTGATGATACAAGGTTTGGTATCCGCCATTCAATCAAGGATCGAATGACCAGGAATTAACCCACGGTTTAGAGGGATGAAATAGGATATAAAATGTGCAATTAATCTCATCTATCCATCCTAAATGCGTGGATGGATGGCCAGAGATCTATCCCTGCCAATGTTTATGATCCACGGGGACCATCCATGTTCTAGGCTTTGATCCAAGCTCGATTGAGCTTGGATTGGGATGAAACTTTGCACACACCATCTAACCCTAATGGCAATCACATCTAACGATTGAAATCTCATGCCATTAACATTTCTTTGATAAAGGACCAACACACATGGAGTTTAGTGATAAAAAAATGTCTAACCTCGCCAGAGGTGATCACCGATGCTCGATTCCCTGGAGGAGCTTCGTTTGGTTGAGACGAAGCTGTGGTGAAAGTATTAGCCTTGAGGCAGAGTGGATAGCTTTATGGACCAACCCCTCCTTAGCTCCCTTGCAGTTTTGATGGAATTAGATCTCCCCTTACCTTTAGAACTTGAGAGAGTGCTTGGGCACGCTTGACTTGGCCCTCTGATGGAGTGTGCAAAGAGAATTGACTTGGATTGGAGTTTAGAGAAAATTTACAAATTAATGGAGCTCCTCTATTTTCACTTGAGGAAAATCAAGAATGGAAAATTTGAAATCCTTCTAGGAAGCTTAGGTTCACTCTAGAATGGCTTCTAACACTCTCCCTTACTCAATCAAATTAGCCTCTGTTGGATTCAAGTGGAATTAAAGAGAGTATATCTACCCCTATGATAATCGGATGATCGAAGCTCAACTTGCCATTTTGATCCAATTGACCTTAGGCAATGGTTTTTTTGGTATGTTAGAAGCTTGCACATGGTCAGTTTGGGCTAGGGAGTGGAGTGGTAACTCCCCATGTGCTTCAAAACAAGTGGAGGGAGGTTTTCCATATGGCCAATTTGAGCCATGTGCTCAGTTTTGGCCTTGGGTCAAGTTGGGCTGACCCAAACCCATTGGGTTGGGTGCACCACCTTCCATAAGGTTTACTTGACCTATTAGGAAGGTATCAAGTAGACATGAAGAGAACTTGACCAAATTCCCCATGGATTTGACCAAAATTTATTCTATGGACTAGGGTTAGAATGGTCATTTGGCTGATTTTTAATTTAGATATGTTGGGTATGTTGAGAAAATGGGTTTGGCCAAGTTTCATTGGATTTGGAGTTCATTTGATATGGCTTGGCTCATGTTGACCCATTTAGGTCAAAATGGGTCAACTTGGGTCAAGTTGACCAATTGGTCAAATTGGGTCAAACCAAGGGTTGGGTCAAGTTCATATGACCACTTGAAATGTTTTGGTGGCTTTGATTTGATTCTATTTGGTTTAGTTTTGAATTTGGTTCATATGACTTCATTTAGGTCAAATGGGCCAAGTAGATCAATTTGACCCATTTGACCTATTTGAGCTAGGTCATGGGTAGGTTTAGGTTTGGTTAGTCATATGAAGTGGATTGGTGTCTTTTTTCCAATCAATTTTGGCTAAGTTTGAATTTGGCTCAATAGGTCAACTTGGGTTCAAGGTCAATTGGGCCAGTTAGGTCTATACAGGGCCAATTTCAAGAAGTGATTTGGAATGAACTTAACCCATTATTTTTAATCAATTTGGCTTAGATCAAGTTTTGACACATTTTGACCCTTTAGGTCAAGTTGGGTCAACGTGGGTCAAGTGGCTAATTGGGCCAGGTTAGGCTCAAATGTTGACTTGGTCAAGTTCAAACATAGTTCATGAATGAACTTAGATCATTGATTTCAATCAATTTAGCCTATGGTGGATTTTGGCTATGTTGGGTTTCATTTTGGCTAAGTGTTGACTTTATCAACCCTTAGATTTGACTTGGTTTGACCTAATTTGATTGATTGATCATCTCATGATGATTGTTGATCATGATGAGAGGCATAGATGAGTTTGATTCAATACAATTTGGTTAGGATTAGAATTTGGCTCATAAGGGTACTTTAGGTTACTTTGGGTCAAGTGAGCCTAAGTGGGTCAAATCCCTTGGTCAAAGCTTGATTTGAGTTTGATTGAACTTGTATATGGACTTATGATTGAAATATAAATCTATTTGCAAGTGGTTTGAAGTCAAATGGGTTTTGATTCATTTGACAATTTTATATTCAAAGGAAGAACATGAATGTATTTTGGCTTGACTTTTGAATTGAGTTTTGGTTTAGTGATTGAAGTTTGTATTTATATTTGGATTTATGATTATAAGATTGATTTGATCATGAAGGAAAATCAAGAGTTTGGCTTGATTTGAAATCGACTTGGCTAACTTCAAGATTTTGACTTGAAAAGCTTAGGTTGGATTTTGAATGATTTGAGTTTGATTTTTGGAATTGGTTTTGATTGTTTGAATTTATATTTCATTTATATATGTGAATATAAATGGGAATATATATGAGAATATAAATGGATTATGAGAAAATTTGATGAATTTGGAATGATTTGATCATGATCTAGTCTAAGTCTTTTAAGAGAAAATTTAAAGGACTTAGGAAATTTTAGAGTTTGGAGCTTGAATTTTGAATTTGATTTGACTGATTTATATTTATATTTCATTTATATATGTGAATATAAATGATAATATAAATGAGTTATAAGAAAATCCCATGAATTTGAATTGATTTGAACATGATTTAGGCTAAGTCCTTAAGAGGGAAATTAAAGACTTAAGAAGGATTTTGTATTAGGAATTTAAATTTTGGATTTAGATTTGATTGATTTATATTTATATTTCATTTATATATGTGAATATAAATGAGAATATAAATAAGTTATGAGAAAATATCATGAGTTTGAATTTATTTAGATTTGATTTTAGCTAAGTCCATGAAGGAAAATTTAAAGGACTTAGGAAATTTGATGAATTGATTTTGAATTTTGAGTTTAGTTTGATTGGTTTGAATTTATATTTTGTTTATATATGTTAATATAAATGAGAATATAAATGAGTTATGAGAAAATATCATGAGTTTGAATTGGTTTAGATTTGATTTTGGCTAAGTCCATGGTGGAAAATTTAAAGGACTTAGGAAATTTCATGACTTGATTTTCTACTCATGGGTTTCAATCATGGATTTCAATCATGTGGCATTGATTTGAGTTTGGAGAAAATCAAATAAAATTGATTTGGAGTTTGACTTGAAGGAAGGAAGCTGAGGAGTGGTTCAAGCTAAGTGTAGGCAAATTTTCCTAACACCTCTAAGGCATGACATATTTCTATGGCTAACTCTTCTAAGTCTCTAGGGCTAGGTTGAATGTCCACCTAATCACTAGATGTATCTTAAGACTAAGGAACTCTTAAAGTCTAAGAGGAGTCCTATGTCTAAGATGGAGGGGTTGAGAGCTCATTCTAAAAATGAGGTTAACACAAATACAAAAGAAAATAAAAGAAGAAAAAGAAAAAGAAAAAAAAAAAGAAAAAGAAAAGAAGAAAGAAAGTACAGGGGAGCGAGAAAGGGACACTGAGGAAGAGGTAGAGCCGCATGTTAGATTCCACCCACAGTTCATTCCACCATACAGATATATAGGTAGGATGACTCGATCTCAACCAGGCAGAGGTAGAGGCAGATATAGAAATTCTAGAGGTGGAAGACCCCCTGGTTGGCAGCTGTCCAATAGGGGCGATGTTCCAGTTCACAGGGGCACTCTAGCTATTCATATAGACTTGGAATTCACTCAGGGGACTAGTCTCATGTGATTAACATACTATCCAACCCCTCTCAGTGGGTTTCATTGGAGGTGACACTCGAGTCAGATAATGATGAAGACCAGGCCTCCATGCAAAGTACGAATGTATTCGAATCAGTTTATGTAAAACTATTAGGCAGCAGTTGGGAACTTTAGCTCTAACCTCACTTTTTTTCTCAAAAAGTTGAAGGTTTAGTAGTTAAGGAAGCCCCTAGGTCTTCCTTGAATGTCAAGCCGAAGAATTTCTATTGGGATCATCATCCTCAAGTCCAAAAGTAGATGTAGAACTTTAGGATAATTTATATATAGATTTAATGGAATTACATTTTGATTGGTACTCACCTTTTGTTCATAATCTTGTGAAGAAAAGTTTGATTCCTTACATGGTCCGCATAATGTGTCGAGTATTTCCGAAGTCGTGGAACAACAAAGGATGCACAATCATGACCGTGGACTAGAAGCAGTGGGTCCGATGATGATAATTACTGCTTGGTTGTCACCAATCATTTAGAGTATGATAGGTTCTTCTAAAACCACACTAACTTTTTATCAAGATATGTGCTTAGAAACTTCAACATCTATGAGGATTTTTAGCTGGTCATCAACCAGATTGCTGGGTCCTATAAGGTTCTAAAACCTATGCTTCGTCACTACCCTGAGTACACCATGAAGCTATTGGCCTAAATCCCTGAGGTCACCATCTACAAGGTTCCTCGAGGAGAGAACGCAGTAGCAGATACTTTGGCTAAACTCACCAAGGAATTGGAATGTACAGATGATGAGTCCATTCCAATAAGGGTCCAAAATAGACCAGTCTTATCCCTTATTGTTGTTGAACTCATCGAGAGATTATCTTTTGAAGGGGAGGTTGCCTTGCCAAAATGGACGAAGAGCTGGATTAGAGGCAACCATTCGTAGATTACTTAAACATAGGCAAACTACCTCAAGAGAAATCAAAAAATCATCAGATGAAGTAGAGAGCACTCTCCTATGTTCTCGTGGATGACACCTTGTACCGATGGTGTTTTTGATCAAATGTGGTTATGTTGTTTAGACAAACACAAAGCCCATAAGATCATGATCGAGGTACATTCAGGTCTATGTGGAGCGCATCAATCCGGCCCGAAGATGAAAGTAAAGATCAAGAGACTAGGATACTACTGGCCTTTATTGATCACAGACTGAATGAACGTAGCTAGGAGATTCCATCTGTGTTAGGTACACGGTGTGGTCCTACATTAACCACCCAACCTTCTACATCCTACATCGGCCTCATGGCCATTTGAGTGTTGGGGTACTGACATAGTGAGTCTTATCGATCCTCCTTCTTCTAAGGATCATCGGTTCATCTTAGCTGCCACCGACTACTTTTCCAAGTGGGCAAAGGCAATCTCACTCAGAGAGGTCACAACTCAGCATGTGCTCTAGTTTTTCAGGAACCATATCATATATACGTTCAAGGTGCCTCGATGAATTATATCGATAATGGTACTGCATTCAAGAGCACCAAGATCAATCGCTTTGCCAGGAGACACGGTATAGACTAAAGATACTCTACTATCTACTACCCAAGGGCAAATGGCCTAGTAGAAGCATTCAACAAAACTCTTATCCAGATACTAAATAAGACACTCAACGACAACAAGCGAAAGTGGCATGAGTAGCTAGTTGAAGCCTTGAGGGAATACCACACCACATATAGATATCCAAACCAATCTACCGTGTTCTCCTTAGTCCATGGGTTTGAAGCCATTCTACCATTAGAAGTTCAACTCCCATCACGAAGGATAACAATGGGTAGTAAAATCACTACAGAGCAAAATGCCAAGTTCGGTTAGAAGAGCTCAAAGGTTTGGAGGAGAGACGCTTATAGGAGTGTCAGAACCTCAAGTTATACAAAGCCAAGATGATTCAAGCTCACAACAAACTGGTCCGCCCTAGAGCTTTTCAAGTAGGAGAGCTTATTTTAGTTATAAGGAGACTAATTGTTGCTCGTCAAAAGATGGGAGGCAAGTTTGAACCCACTTGGGAAGGCCCTTTTGTCATAGAGAAGGCCTACCAAGGAGGATCTTATCAACTTATGGATTGTAACGGGGACACTCGATGCTTCTAATTAATGGGCTTTATTTGAAAAAATACTACACGTAAAATCATGTTTAAAAATAATTATCATAGAAAATTCTTTTCCAATTCATCAAATTATTCTCTTCATTCGAAGCATTGTTTACTTGTTTGCGAATCCACCATGACGTGTTTAGGGTAGGTGTAAGAGAACCCAAGAGGAATCCTATCCCTTTTTCACAACACGAACATAAATTAGACATGATTCCTCAGTGCTACTAGAATAGGTGTGAGAGAACCCAAAATATATCCTGTTGACTAACATGGCTAAGTTAAGTGTAAGAGGACTCAAGCGGCATCCTTTCTTGGTGGAATCACAACTGCCATTTGTCGCACCATTTCACAAACTCTTGAGCATGTTTTAGGATAGGTGTGAGATAACCCAAGCGGCATCCTTCCCTCCTTTAAACACAAACACAAACATAAACATATATATTTTGTCTCGAATGTGGGAAGCTGTCACTTATTAGCTTAGGTGGTGACATACTACCATGCTAGTGTGTCACCCCAGTGGTCATTATGGATGTGAGTCCCCACACTTTCTTATTGACTTTGCAAACCAATGAGAACCTTATTAGTTTAGTAGGCCTCACTACACAGCCAGGAAACTACCTCATGTTGACTTCGTTTAAGAGGATGTAAGCCTACTCGCTTTCTTCTTAAACTAGCCATCATGCACTAACTAGGTCAAATATATTTGAGGATTAGGATAAGTCCCCCAGTGGCTCCTTTCCTCTTGACTACTATTAAGTTGATATAAGTCACCCAATGACATTCACTCAAGAGTCGCCTAGGTCTGATAGCATGTCGAGCTAAAGATAGATTATATCCATAATCGGCCCACCATAGATGTGAGTCTCCAATGCTTTTTTCCTAGGGTGATTATTGTAAACTGACGGGCACTTTAGGTTGGTTGATGTTCTCTATGCTAATAGAGAATCACCCAGTGGATACACCACTCTTGGCATATGTGAATCCCCGTGCTTTCTCCTTGAGTTGGCCACCAAATACTTATAGACATTATCTTCTCCAGGGTTTTGGATAAAGCCTTTAGTGTCCCCTCCCCTGCGTCCACTCTACTTGGATCACATCTTTTGCAACCCCATTTAGACACTACCCGGGTTACTCTTAGATTGGACAGTCCCCCTTTCCTAGTAGCCACCCCTGCAAATAGAGAATTTGTTCAATGGATGCATAGATTCTCCCTTGGTTTAGTAAATCTAAGATAGATCTAGGTTGTTATGAGCTCCTTCTTAATATGATCCCTCATAAACCAATAGGGTCTATGATAAACAAACAAACAAACAAACAAAAATAACAACTCCCTTTCCCAAGCAGGATTAGGGAAGTGTCAAGCCCCCATTACACTTGAGTTGAGATAAGTCCCCGCACTCTCTCAAGAGTCATTTTGTGGGTTCAATCTATTTTGACATAAATTGATTGCCCCGATGGTCATTTCTCATTGGAAGATATAAGTCTACTACGCATTCTTTCTAGCATGATTGTCGCAAACTAATGGGTAGCCCTAGGTTGGGTCGACATGTTACCTTGCTAATATGTCTCCCTAGTGGTCTTTTGTTAAGGAAAGATGTGAGTCCTCATGCTTTCTTCCCTGAACCACTGCAAACTGAAAGGCACCCCTTTGGTTGGATAGTTCTCCCTTCGGCTGGGAAACTACTCCCTTTGGATTGGTAAATCCGAAGTAGGCCAAGGCCAACATGGATCATACTCAGTGTAGTCCATCACAAACCAATGGGATCCATCAAATAGAATTAAAAAAAATGAAATTAATTTTGACTATCTTTGAGCTGATTTAAGTCCCCCGACGATATTTACTCAGTAGTCAGCCTATGGTTGGGTTCAATCCATTGTCGCGCCAACAGACCACCCCATCGACTGATGCCTACTTTGGAGGATGTAAGTCTACTACACTTTCTTCCTAGTACAGTTGCTGCACACTGAAAGGCACCCCTTTTGTTGGTTAGTCTTACATGTCATTGGTAGATTACCCCTTTGGATTGATAAATTTGAATTATGCCAAGGCCAACATGGCCCCTACTCAGTGCGGTCCATTGCAAATCGACAGGGTCCACCTCAAAATCCAAAAATTTAAAATATGAAATAAAATCAAACAACCTCCCCCAATGGAGTCAAATTAAACAATCGAATCAATCAGCTTCTCCTCAGCAAGATGCAAAATCAACCCTCCTCCTCAGTGGAGTCAAATTAAACAATCAAATCAATCAGCTTCTCCATATTGAGATGGAAATCTTTCCAATCTCCTTAGCAAAATCAATTCAATCCAACCCGAAACTGTTCTCCCTAGTGGATTCCAAATTCTAATCCCTTAGCAGATTTCACAACCTCTCATCCCCCAGTGGATGACTTGAACCTACTTCCTTAGTGGAAGGTTCACATACTCAATCCCTAGTGGATTTTCCCTTCACTCTCTTATGTTTCTAACATGAGTAGAGTCACATTGCACTAAGCTCTTAATTCCTTCTGCACCTCGAGTCTAGGAGTAGATCATTTCTGTTAGTGCTTGTGATCATTCTAGCATTGTTGATCATCTCGGTCAACACCAAGATGTGCGATATGCCTTGTCAGTCACACCACACCTATTGGGCTCCCTTTGTTAACCTCACTTTTGGAGTGAGCTTTCAACTTCTCCATCTTAGACATAGGACTACTCTAGACATTGAGAGTTCCTTAGTCTTGAGACACTTCTAGTGATTAGGTGAACACTTAACCTAACTTTAGAGACTTAGAAGGTTAGCCATAAAAATAGGTTATGCCTTAAAGGTATCAGGAAGACTTGCCTACCCTATAGCTTTTACCCAATCCTTTCTTTCTTCTTTCAAACCAAACTTCAAATTCAAATCTCAAATCAATTCCAACTCAATTGATTTTCTCATATCATGAATCAATTCTAAATAGTTGAAACCCATGATCAATTCCAAATCCAAAATCTTTCCTAAGCCCTTTTGATTTCTTCTTATGGACTTAGCTCAAATCAAATCCAAATCACTCCAAACTCAAAAGATTTTCTCATAACTCATTTATATTCTCATTTATATTCACAAATATAAATGAAATATAAATTCAAATAACCAAAACTAAATTCAAAACTCAAGTCCATATCCAACTTGAATCCACCTTATATTGTTCAAATTAAATCCTTGAACTTAGCCAAATCATCCTCAAATCAATCCAAACCTTTGGATTTTCTCTTCAAACAATCACTTCTTCAATCACATACCCAAATATACACATAAACTTCAATCATCAAACCAAAATCAAACTAACCCAAGTCAAACCCATATTCACCTTTTTGACTTGAAATTGTCAAATGAATCAAAACTCATTTGACTCCAAATCACTTGCAATTGGATTTATATTTCAATCATAAGTCCATATGTGAGTTCAACCAAACTTGAATTAAGCCTTGATCAAGCCAATTGACCCACTTAGACTCACTTAACCCAAAGTGACCTAAAACACCTTTTTGAGCTAAATTCTAATCCAACCCAAATTGGATTGAACTAAGCCCATCTAAGCCTCACATTGTGAGCAACATTCATCTTAGGATGATCAATTACTTAAATTAGGTCAAATCAAGTCAAACCTAGCCTTTGACCAAGTCAACACTTAGTCCAAATGAAACCTAAACTAGTCAAAATCTATCATATGTAAATTGATTGAAACCATTGATCTAAACCAAATCATAATCAATGATTGAACGTGACCAAGCCATCAATTGAGCTAAACCGCCCAATTGCCACTTGACCTAGGTTAAGTTGACATAAAAGTTAAAATGGGTCAAATCTTGATCTAAGCCAAATTGACAACCAATAGGGTCATTCTAAATTAATTGTTGAACTTCAAAATTTCAAAAACTAGACCCAACCTAGCCCAATTGACCATGAACCCAACTTGACATAAAGCTCAAATAAACTTGAAATCAAACCAAACCAAAATTGATTGAAAATAAAGCTTGTAATATATTTCAAATGATCAACCAAGCCTAAACCAACCCATGACCTAACCCAATTGGGTCAATTAGGTCAAATTGGTCAACTTGACCCATTTGACCTAAATGAACCTAAATGAACCTAAATGAACCAAAACCAAATCTAAACAAAATTAAACCAGGCCAATGATACCCATAGGCTCCAAATGATCATCTGAACTTTACCTAACCCATGGTTTGACCCAATTTGATCAATTGGTCAACCTAACCCAAATTGACCCAACTTGACCTAGATGTGAAATTGAACCAATTCAAACCAAATGAAGTCCAAATCACTTGAAATTTAGCCCAACCCCTTTTTGAATCATTTCAAATATACCCAAATCAAAATCAAGGCCTAATGACCACTTTGCTCTTAGGTCAAAGGGTATACTATGGCCAAATTCACTTAGAATTTGGCCAATTCTTTCTCAAGGACACTTGACATCCTCCTAGTAGTCCACTTGGACACCATGGAGGGTGGTGAACATGACCTAATGAGCTTGGGTTAGCCATGACTCAAGCCAAGGCCAAATCATCCCATCCAATGGAAATTGGACACTTGGATCACCCAATGCACTCACCTAGCACATGGGAATCCACTCTTCTTTCCACTACCTAAAACAACTCACATGAGATGTTAAACAACCCAAATCAATCAACCAATCTCAGCAATTGAGCTAAAATGGCAACTCAGCTCTCGATTGTCTGATCCAAGGAGGGGGAGATATAGTCCCCCTCATTCCCACTCAAACCACAAGCACTCAATTTGACTGAGCTCCAGGAATCAAAAGCAAGCATCCCTAAGCTTCCCAAAGCCATTCCAAGCTCCCTTGATTTCTCCTTCTTTTTTCCTAAAGCCAAAATAGAGGAGGTCAATCCAAAGCCAAACTCATCCAATTCTCCATCAAAACCAAATTAACCTCACAAGCACCATCAAGGGACTTCATCGAGCTCAATCAAGTTATTTACTAAGTCACCAAGCCATGGGAAGGAGGACTTTGATCAAGGCCGATCACCATTGAAGGGGAGCTTGATCAACTGAGCCATCCAATTCAAATCAAGATTCAATACCTTCAATAGGGCTTCATATCTACTAGACGAAGCTACCTCCTCCGTTGGAAGTACCGGTGATAGCCTCGGTGAGGTGTTGCTCAAAATCGTTCTTAGGATAAAAATTATTTGGTCATTTTTGAAGGAAATTATAATCCCTTGAGATCTTGATCGTTAAATACATTGCTTGTGCTTCCCAAAAGGTGTGGGGTGAGTTTTAACTCTATCGAGCTTGGGTGAGCTCGGATCGAGCGATGATTGACAGATGACATCCGTCTCTCGCTGCTCGGGAGGAGACAGATCACACATCATCTGTTTATGTGATAAGAACGGATGGTTGTGATTAAATCATGATAGATCCCTCTCTAATTTAAGCCTAAACCATGGGATAAATCACAATCATCCGATCTTAGATCGACTCATGGAGAAAAGCGTCATCGCTAACTTAATGACGGGATGTGATAACTTAAATAACCCATCCCATCATGCCATGTGGAAAGCGTGCCCCGTCAGTGCGCCACATCATCTGCCACATGGCTTGATGAGATTAGGGGGTTTAACTACCTTAATTAATTCATTTTTAATGCTGAAACTTTCTAAAATCATAACTAATTGTAGAAAAATCCAAAAAGAAAATATAAACTCAAGTTCATTTTAAAGATAATTTAAAGAAGAATAATATAAAATTAAAATCAATTGATTTTGAATATGTATTTTCACTCAATTTGGGTTTTATTGGAAATGTAATTAGGCTAATTACTCTCTAATTTCTTCAGTAATTAATTCCAAACTTTCTAAGGTTGATTAGTGGGATGACCTCTGCCTCCTATGATGTTTTTTGAATTTATTGTTGGATTAATTATGGGAATTACTTGTTTCATCCTTAATCACTTTTTTAATTAATTAAATGATTAATTAACCTATTAAACAGTGATAAATTTATTAAATAAATTTCTAATCCTTATGAAATAGTGAATGGACTTAGAGAATGAGATTGGGATTTCTTTTCCAATCTTTTCCCCTAAGTTTATTTCATTTGGATAAAAACTTAATTAATTTGGAAATTGATTAATGACTTAATCACTTCATTAAATGGCTTAATTAACCAAACTCAAAACCAAATTATTCCAGGACTTAATCAACTTAATCAAGGGTAGATTCTTAGGTGTTCTATAACCTAAGAGAATTTCAAAGGAAATTATAATCAAACTACATGTGTAGGATGGTTATGAAAGTACTTAATTAAACCCTTTAGCTTAATTAATCAATAATTATGAGCCAAATGCATTAGAGCCCTTTTATTTCTTAGGTGCATTGTTGATTTAAATTCCATGTGTTTGCATATCATATATTGGCTCATAATTACTTATTTAATTATGTTAAATTGGTGTAGGTAAGGGGTAATTAATGGATTTAATTCACACCTTAAGCTAAACAAAACATAAAATCAACCTAATTATTCTAAAAATTAAACTAAACCAATTCACACATGGGGGAAATGGGTTAGGACCAACAAACTCTTTTCACA
This sequence comes from Cymbidium sinense, assembly GCA_021442155.1. Taxonomy (NCBI): domain Eukaryota; kingdom Viridiplantae; phylum Streptophyta; class Magnoliopsida; order Asparagales; family Orchidaceae; genus Cymbidium; species Cymbidium sinense. Next base: position 92,465,261 of record CM038232.1, on the reverse strand, counting down.
TTTCCTAAGTCAAATCAAATTTAAAAGTAAAAATTTCCTTAAAGAATTTTGATTCACTTTAAATGATCTTATTTTATAGGATTATCCTTAGCAATTAATTAGGGTGAATGAAGTCATATGCTTACATCACTTTATCTCTTTCCAAGCATGCCAAATGTTGTTTTCCATTTGAAATCATGCTTCATTTCTTTTGAAAAATCAATTAAATAAAATATTTTCTTTTATGTCAAATTGCATGTGTTGGTTAAAATTAAGAATATGAGCGACTATTATCACTATTAAACCAAAAATTATTTTCAAAACCTATAAATCAAATATTATAAATGAAGTGATGCTACTTATAAGTACTTATAAGCTTGCATGTGATTATAGCATAAGATGTGTTTTGTGTTGTTTTCTTCTCTTCTCTTAACATGGACTTACATAGGATTTGCAAAGTGTATAGTTCATTTGAAAAGAACATAACACTTGTTTAAATCTATTCATATGCACTCGTATATTATGACTTAAGAATGATCCTCACATTACACATGTAAATTATACAACCAAATCAAATACAAAAATATTTTGCATGATTCTTCATCTATTTATTTTCTTTTGTACATTTATATGTATTTAAGAAAAGTGATATATTTGTCTGGACATCCCGGGGCTGCGAGGCTTTAAGTAGCCCTAAGTAGGTCTTGTACCTTATGCCCCTGGTGTAGAAAATAATGGCACCGTACTCACTTATATCTTTTATACATATGGATGTGCATTATGTTAATGGATAAAGAATCCCCATTTTCTACATAATAAAGACACACATTCATGGAATAACCAAAATTTCAAATCATATCTCTTAGCATTCATCATCAAAGTGTGCTAAAATTTGCATTGCATGTATAGATATGCTTATGATGATCCATATGCATGGTATACATGGTGGAAAGAAATAAAGGGTTATGTGTTATGTGATAGTAATTCACCTTAATTAATCCTAAGATGCCTTTCTTATTGAATAGGGCTATTTAGAGCAAATCTAAACTTAGGGTTAATTAAAACACATAATAAAACATTCACTAAAAAAAAATTATTAATGAATCTATCTTAGAAATGTTTTAAGGTAGATAAAAGAGAAGTTCTCTTCTCTTTTCTTCTCTCCATAACATTTAGTAACTAAGTGTAGGTTCATTCAAACCAAATCAAATCACTAACTAAAATTGACAAATCAACTAAATCACTTAAATTAAAACCACCCTCTAAATTGAATCCTTCACACTAAGAAAGTTTCAACCCTAAAGCCTAGCTAGGAAATGCCACACAAGCCTTAAATGACACACACATTAAGCTAAGTCACCATTTCTAGCTCTATGTTAGGGTGGTGCTTGGTTTAATGCGTGATTTTGTTTTGTGATATAATATTTTCAGTTGGATGTTAGGTGTTTGTGCATAGTCTAGATGTTAGGTCGATATTAGCCTAATCATGCTTTCTACTGGAGATTGTGCTTAAGGGGCACTGTAATAAAAATATAAATACTTTTGTTGTGCAAGTTGCCCCTAAGCATGATCCAAACTAGGACAAGTGGACTTTTTTACCCATGTGTGGGGTGCTAAGTCCAAATTATTCATATAATTACTTGGGTTGTGTGGTATGTTTAGCTAATCTCTATTTTGCAAGTTTAGTTAGATTTATCTTTCCCATTTTTTGAATGAATGTTATGGTGAACATTGGTCATAAGACCATGTCTTATGTACCATGTGAAGCCTTGCAACAAACCACATCTCAAGTCAAATCTAAAGGAAGAAAGAAGTGAATAAATAAATAAATGAAGAAATGAAGAAATGAAGAAATGAAGAAATGAAGAATGAAGACCCCCATAACATGAATTCCTTTTAATTGTAATTCGGGTTATAATAGGGTAGAGCTTGGCTACCCAGATTTCTTTTCAAATTGTATTGCAGTACCTGACCTCACTGACCTTTGATCCTTTTGCACTAATTTTATAAATTGATTGATGCTTTTTTTATGATTGTGCAATTATGATGGCATGATTTTTCTAGTTTATTAATTTCTTGATGGTTGTTGAATGGCCTGGATGTGATTAGACTCTTAGAGAAAATTAAATTTTCTATCCACTTAATCAACTGAAAATTAAATTAAATAACTCATAACCTCACCTAAAGCCTAGGACATAAAGTAAGATAATAAAAGATTTAATAACCCCTTTATTGGATGTTGTATGTCTCACATCATGCATAAAAACATATTGCTTCACTCTTGCTAGTGGAGGGCTTCCACCTTTGACAGAGAAAATGGCTTGACCATTGAGAGCCATGGTGGAAACACACCTCATTCTTTCTGATTTTGGCCCATAACCAATTTCTCATGCATTAGGCATATGAAATCCCATAGCCTATGTCAAATAAAAATGTCCAAAAATTAAAATAAAACTTAACAAAATTTGCATTAGACTAAGTCATTTATTCATGCCCTTCATGATCTAGTCTCTTAGGGAGTGTGTTTAAGGACTTAGTCTCCATTCTAAAACAAACAATAGCTTAGCCATCTTGCAAAGCATAAGAATTTCCTACATGTATTTAAAATTGTAGGAGGAGTTAGTTGGTAGCCACCCCCCGCAAGTCAGTGATTTATTCTCTCGGAGATAAACTTTATACCCAATTTTGCCTTAGATTTATCATGCTGCCTCACCAAAAGCTCCCTAGATTTAGGATCTGAGGTCGCTATTTTCCTTTGCGGGCTACAAGCATAAATCCTCACCTCTTAGGCATTTCTATAATCTTGTATTATAGAATTATAATCCCTAGATTTCTAATAAAAATTCAACTCAAATATATAATCCTTTATAAAGCCCAACCATAGGATAGTTTGACATGCTCACAAGGTTTCCTAGTATCATGAGCATCCCCTACTCACCCCCCCTTTGGTTTTGATAATAACTCCCTCCTGTTGATCAATCCCACTTGATTTTCTAAAAATAACCAATTTGTTGATAGTCCTATCTTTGAAATCTTTGAAGACAATGATCATTCACCTTAATCGAGAGTATTCTTAAGGAATCTCATTCCTTAAGGTGTAATTAACTAAGGGTTTTTACCTATATAGAGAACTTAATGAACCCAATTTAAATAAACCCTATAAAGTAGGGGAAAGATCTCTGGTACATTCGAAGACCCATTATCCTTAGGAGTCCTTACTAGGTGATCATGTCCATTATAGGATAGTGACTTCTATCTCTCAAGATAATACATCATTCCTCAATATCGCACCCAATCACCCTAATGAGTATATGTGTGAATCTACATGGTGTCCCAACAATATATTTTTCAAATTCCAATTTGAAAAATAAAATACACCACAGTCTACCTCCTAAAATAGCACCTCAGGATAAAGAAAAATAGGTCATTGGTTCAAGTGAGCAGATAGCCCCTCCACAAGATGCTCCACTAATGGATATGCTTGTGGAGGACCAGACCATGGTTGATTATAATGTGCTCGTACATCTTAGAAAGTTTCCATCTAAGTTAAGCATATATGATGAAAACTTTCTAAGATTTTGGAGTGAGAATTCAATCTTCCCATCTTAGACTGAGGAGTCTTCTAGACACTAGGATCTTCTTAGTCATATGACACTTCTAGTGACTAAGTGGACACTTAACCCAAACTTAGAGACTTAGGAGGACTTGACATAGATTTAGGTTATGTCTTAAGATCTTAGGAAGCCTACCTATCCTATGGCCTAACCAAGACTTATGCCTACCTCCTTAGTCAAAACCAAACCTCAAATCAATTCAACCAATCCCAATTGAATTTTAATTCATATCCAAGCTCTAAGCCAAATGATTGAAGCCCATAACTTAAATCCATCTTAGCCCATTAAGCCAGCCCTATAGACTTAGCCAAAATTCCTTTAATCAAACTTAATTCAGTTGATTTTCTCAAACTATTCAAATCATCATTTCAAATTATACTAAAAGCTATAATCAAACCAAATCAACCAAATCAATTCAATCAACCCAAGCTAGCCCATTTGAACCCAAAGTGTCTAAATGAACCAAAATTCAATTAAACCCAAATCAATTGCAATCAAACTCATCAATCTATCCTAAATCAATTATCAAACTCAATTAACCTCAATTCAACCCAAAACTAGTTCAATTAACCCATTAGGCTCACTTGACCCAAAGTGACCTAAATGTCCCATTTGAACCAAACTTCAATCCAACTCAAATTGGATTGAGCCTATATTGATTATTAATCATCCTTGAGTGATCAATTGCAATCATTTGGGTCAAGCCAAGTCAGTTTGGTTATTTGATCAAGTTGACCCAATTAGCCTACATGAGGAAAATTAAATCAAATCTCATTCCAAATCCAATCAATTGAAACCAATGATTCTAACCAACTTCAAATTGATCATTGAACATGACTTGACCATCAATTGAACCAAGCTAAATCCAATTGGCCTCTTGACCCAAGTTGACCTAATTTGATCTAAAGAGTCAAATTAGGCCAAATAAAATTTTGATTCAAATTGATTGCAACCAATGACTTAGATCCATCTCAAATTGATTATTGGGCATGATCAAACCCTTGGTTGACCCGATTGACCCATTTTGCCCAAATTGACCTGAAGGATAAAATTGGTCTAAATCATTCCTAAATCCAAATTGATTGAAATAAAAACCTACAATTATCTTTGAATGATCAATTGAACATAATCCAATACCCAACCAAATCCAATTTAGCCAATTTGACCAAATTGGTCAACTTAGCCCACTTGACCCATATGAACCCATATGAGTCAAATTAAAATATACTCAAAATCAAATGAAACCAATTAAATCCAAACATCCTAAATGATCATTTGAACTTATCTAAACCCATGTTTTGTGCCCAATTTGACCAATTAGTCAACTTAACCCAACATAGCCCAATTTGATCTACATGGGTCAAATTGAACAAAACCCAACCAAACCAAGCCTAAACCCATTTAAACTTGACATGACCCATCCTTGGGTCACCATGGATTAGCCCAAATCTAACGCAACCCAAACCAAACCCAAATTTACCCATTATCCATTGGGTAAAGCCTTCCAAATGGGATAAAACCCATTCTTGGATGGCCAAATCCACTCTTCTACTCTTGGCAACCACCTTAAGCTCAAATTGGACATGAGAACTACTGGATCACTGACCCAAACTTGGTTGGGTTAGCCATGAGCCAAGTGGATGTGAGCAAACCCACCTCATCCCATTGGAACACTTGGAAACCAAGGATAAGCCACTTAAGCTTTGGCAGCCCACTCCCTTTCACTCCTCCACTCAAACTGAGCCACCTCATCAATTCTTCTACTCTTAGCCCATAAGTATGGGAGAAATATTAAAATTACTTAATTAGATTATTTAAGCTAATTAATCTCTAATCATGAGCCAACTCCTGTGCATATCATTTGTGGCTCATGATTAAATGGTTAATTAAACTAAAGAAGTATAGAAAAGGGTAATTAAATGGATTATTTAATGGTTCAACCTAATTAATTCATAAAAACCACTTAACTATATTTCCTTAAATAAATTAAGAATACCAACATGAAAATGGGATGAAAAATAGCAAATGATCTCTCCTGTTTAAGTTTAATTAAAGTCCAAGATCAAATTAATAAGAAGCTTTGGTTTTTCTTTAAGTGATTTTATTTAATGTGATTGTCCTTAGGAATTAGTGTAGTTGAATGAATTATGTGGAAATGTTTGGCTATTCCTTTTCATTCACATTAAATGTTGTATGTTATGTGATGTCATGCATTCATATTTTCAAAATCAAATGGAATTTACTTATATGAAATTGCATGTGTTGGCTTAATCTTATTATATGTATGGCTATTATCATTAATAAATCCAAATTTATTTTCTAAAAGGTTATAAAGTGATAATAACATATGGAATGATAGTAGTTATGAATACATATAGGATTTGCATGTGTTTATAGCTTAAGCATGTGAAAATAATACTTTCTTTCCTATGTTCATATATGAATTTACATGTTTGAATGATAATAAGTATATAGTCTGGACATCCCGAGAATACGAGGCTTTAAGTAGCCCCAAATAGGTCACTTAATTATATCACTTCTCTGGTTAACAAAGGTGCGTACTTACTTAATTTCATTCCTATGTATATTTATAATAGAATTTGGATAGAGCTTTAATTTATATGCATAAATAATTCAATCAAGTAAAATACAATCTCTTGCATGATTTTCACTCTTCTAGTTAAGTATACATACATAAGTATTTAAGATAGCAAGTATATAGTTTGGAGGCTTTTAGTAGTCCCAAGGAGGTCATTTGATTATCTCACTTCCCTGGCATAAACAACGGCACATACTTGCTTACATCTTTTATACATATGTATGTGTATTTGATTAAAGAATGAGAATCTTATTTTCTACTAAAAATACATGCATCCATAATCATTTAAGCATATCAAATGTATTGCATGTAAGGGTAGTGCTTCCTTTCCTATGTTCATAAATGGATTTACATATGTTTGAATGATGATAAATACATTGTCTAGACATCTCGGGAATTCGAGACTTTAAGTAGTCCCAAGGAGGTCATTTGATTATCTCACTTCCCTAGTTAATAAAGGCACGTACTTATTTAATTTTATTATTATGTACATTTGTATTAGAATTTGGATAAAGCTTTAATTTATATGTATAAATAATTCAATCAAGTAAAATATAATTTCCAAGTGTATGCATCCATGATCATTCAAATGTGCAAAAATAGGTTGTACATATATATACTAAGTGTTAAATCATATTCATGTTATGGGTGATGGAGAGGAATTGTTCAGCATATTCTATGTGATGGTAATTCAACTACATTAATCTTAACTTATAAAATTATGCATTTCTAGACAAAGTCATATAATTATGCTACTCATGATCTAGTCTCTTAGGGAGCGAGTTTAGGACTCTAGTCCCTTTTCTAGATTAAATAACAACTTAAACCATCTTGTAATTGCATATGATCATCCTTCATGGTTTTGAATCATAGGATGTGTTATCTGGTGGCAACTCCAGGCGGTTATAAGTCCAGAAGAGTTGGATAGCTTATTCTCACTTATAGAAATAAACCTTTTTGTCCCTTTTTTGCTTAGATTTAGGTCGTGCTTTTAACTTGTGTTAAAGCTCCGTAGATTTAGGATTCGAGTTTGCTTGTTTTCTCTGAGATATGAGCATAAATCCTCACCCCTTAGGTATTTCCACTATCTTCTATTGATGTACTATAAGTCCTAGAATTATAATAAAATTCAACTCAAATGAAATAAGTCTTCTCACTTTCAAACATATAAAGCCCCACCATTGAATATGTTGGAATGCTCGCTAGGCTTCCTAGTATCATGAGCATTTCCTGCTTACTTTTCCTTGGATTTTAAAATAAGTCTTCCAATTGAACAATCCACTTGATTTCTAAAAAATAGATAATTTTTTGATAATCTTAACCTTGAAATCTTTTAAGACAATAAATGACTATTTTAATCGAGGGTGTTCTTAAAAAATCTTATTTTTTAGGATGTAATTAACTATAAAGGCTTACCTCCATAGGGACTAAAGAACCCATCTTAAAATAAACACCATTTTACATTTTTATATAAAGTAGGAGAAAACCTCTAGTATATACGAAGACCCATCATGCCTTAGGAGTCCTTATTAGGTGATTAGGTCCATTATAGGGTGATGTTTTCTATCCTTCGAGATATACATCATACATTAATGTTGTAGTCGATCACTTCAATAAGTATCCCACAAGATCTATGTGGTGTCCACACAATCCATTCAAAAATAAACACCATAGATTTTTCTAAACACTCTTCAAGTCAAAGCAATAATAATTCAAATGATTTTGATCATTCTTAATCCGATTCAGAAATGGATTTTTCTTTTCCTGAATCATCTGGGTTTACCTCTTAAGACTAACTTGGAGTCATCTAACTCTAAGGATCCTTCAAGAGAAGTTGTAGGTATACCCGATGAGAAGGTATAACTTTCCATAAACTCATCATTCCAAAAAGTCACTAAGTCAACCTCCATAGTGGAAAACTTCTACCTCATAGGGTAGCACCTCCGGATATGAACAAATATGTCTTTAGTTCCAGTGAGCAGATACCATAAGATGCTCCACCCATGGATATGCTTGTGGAGGACTAGCACAAGGTTGATTACAACATCCTCACACATCTTAGAAAGTTGCCAGCTAAGTTAAGCATTTATGATGTCATTGTCTTATCCAAAGAGATGAGAAAATCATTAATCAAAGCTTTGCTTGATCCAAAAATATGCTTAGCTCAGCTGACGACTACTAGAGAGGAAGCATGCAACTTGAAGGAGATCCTAGGAGTTACATTCATCGATGAAGACCTACTTCTAGGAATGATCGAGCACAACTATGCCCTCTACATTACAGTGGACATTGGTAGATTAAGGCTATCTAGAGTTCTAGTTGACGCAGGTGCATTGGTTAACATTATGAGTCTAAGAACCCTTTCCTACTTGAGATTTAACATATGTAAACTCCAAACGAAGAGGATGATGTTGAAAAGATTCAATGAACAAGGCTAGAGGGCCTTATGATCTATAGTGTTGCCTTTAGAGATTCATGATTAGAAGATTAAAGCCAAGTTTCACATAATATACTCTGATTCATCTTTTAATGCTTTGCTTGGGAGGCCATGGATACAGAAGAATAAGATGGTTCCATCCTCTTTATATCAGTGGATCAAGTTCCTAAGAGGTGGAATCGAGTACGGTGTCAAAGGAGATCTCAAACCCTTTGCAGTTCATGAGGTTGGAATATATGAGGATGCGGCCTACTATCTCCCTAAGAAACAAAATGTATTCTATCATGACCATCATCAAAATGAAAATGAAAAGAAAAGAAAAAGAAAAGAAAGAAAGAAAAGAAAATAAAAAGAAAAAGAAAAAGAAAAATAAAAGAAAAGAGAATGAGAAAGAGATGTTAGGGAGGAAGTGGAGCCCGAGATTAGATTTCACCCACAGTTTGTTACTCCATTCGAACAAGTGGGGAGGATGACCCAACCTCCACCAGGACAAGGAAGAGGCAAGTCTAGAGGGAGTCCCAGGGGTGGAAGGCCTCCATGCTTACCACCCACTAAGAGATTCATTCCAGGTTCTAGGAGTACACCTGCTTTCTACTTAGACTTAGAATCTAGTTCAAAAGGATGAGTCTTATGTAGTTAACACATTGACCAGCTTTTCTCAATAGCATATCTATTGGAGGTGACACTTAACATCTGTAAACTCCAAATGAAGAGGATGATGTTGAAAAGATTCAATGAACAAGAGGGCCTTAGGATCTATAGTGTTGCCTTTAGAGATTCATGATTAGAAGATTGAAGCCAAGTTTCACATAATATACTCTGATTCATCTTTTAATACTTTGCTTGGGAGACCATGGATACATAAGAATAAGATGGTTCCATCCTCTTTATATCAGTGGATCAAGTTCCTAAGAGGTGGAATCAAGTACAGTGTCAAAGAGATCTCAAAACCCTTCGCAGTTCATGAGGTTGGAATATATGAGGATGCAGCCTATTATCTCCCTAAGAAATAAAATGTCTTCTCTCATGACCATCATCAAAATGAAAATAAAAAATAAATAGAAAAAAGAAAAGAAAGAATGAAAAGAAAAGAAAAAGAAAAATAAAATAAAAATAAAAGAAATGAGAATGATAAGAAGATATTTGGGAGGAAGGGGAGCTCGAGATTAGATTTCACCCACAGTTTGTTACTCCATTCAAACAAGTGGGGAGGATGACCCAACCTCCACCAGGACAAGGAAGAGGCAAGTCTAGATGGAGTCCCAGGGGTGGAAGGCCTCCATACTTACCACCCACTAAGAGATTCATTCAAACTTCCAGGAGTACACCTGCTATCTACTTAGACTTAAAATCTAGTTCAAAGGATGAGTCTTATGTAGTTAACACACTGACCAGCTCTTCTCAATAGATCCGATTGGAGGTGACACTCAAGCCAAACAATGATGAAGAATGGATTCCCAAGCAAAGCATAAGTGTATCCAAGTCCTTATCATGTGAAACTATTAGGCATAAAATGGGAACCCTAGCTCTAACTCCACTTTCCTCACAAAAGGTTGATGGTTTGGTAGTTAAGGATGCCCCTAAAACATGTTCAACCACAAAGATTTAGAGGTTCTATCTGGGAGCATCATCCCCAACTCAAGAAGTTGATGTAGAACTTGAGGATGATTCATATAAAGAATTAATAGAATTTCTTTTTAATTGGTACTCGCCTTGTGTTCATAACCTAGTAAAGAAATGTTTAATTCCACATACATATTCTAAGCACAGGTCAGAATACTTCGAAAGGCTATGGAATAATAAATGCAAGAATACTTGAGGATGATGATGATTATTGCTTGGTCATCACCAATCATTTGGAATCTGATAGGTTCTTTTCAAATCATAGTAACTCGTATGAGGAAGTGTGGTTAGAAACTTTAGATGATCTAGATGATTTCCAAGACAAAGATGTACCTCCAAAATTTGTAGAAGAAATTGAATCAACCATCGATGAACTCAAAGAAATTAACTTGGGGGTTGAAGATAATCCACGCCCTTTGAACAAATCAAACCAATGACTTAGTTAGGTCACATTGACTTTAAGGATGCTTGCTTGGAGTGAAGAGCTTGATTGCTCCTCAAGTAGCTCCATAAGGATATAGTATACAGCAATTTTGTCATTCCATGAAAAAATACCCCACCTAGTTGGCTAGTGTCATCCTAGTTAAGAAGAAGAATGATCAAATTCACATATATGCCAATTTTAGGGATCTTAATAAGGCATGTCCAAAAGATGAATTTTTAGTACCCATACTAGAACTAATGGTAGACATTACCTCATCTCATGCAGTCTTCTCTTTCATGGATGGTTCATCTGAATACAACCAAATATGACACCTGAAGATGAAAAAAAATACCTTTAGAACCCCAATTGAAATCTATTGTAATAAGGTCATGCCTTTCAGCCTTAAAAATGTCAGTGCCACATACCAATGGGCCATGACTCGAATCTTCAAAGAAATCAATCATCATCAAGTCCAATGCCATGTCGATGATCTCGTGATCAAAAGCAAAGAAAAGGAAGACCATTTCTTTGATTTGAGAGTAGTTTTTGAGCGATTAAGATAATATAACCTCAAAATGAAGCCTCTGAAGTGTGCATTCGGAGTAGCTTCAGGGAAATTTCTTTGGTTCATTGTCCACACCAAAATTAAAATCGACTTGGAGAAGATTAAAATGATATTAGAAATGCCACCCCCTAAGATTCTAACTCAACTCAAATTATTCTTAAGGAGGTTGGCGTATCTAAGATGCTTTATATTTAACCTATCAGGGAGATACCAACCATTCTCAGCATTAGTCAAGAAGGACGTCAAGTTCAAGTGGGATGACCAGTGTTAGTTTGGGTTCGAGAGCATCAAGTAGTATCTCATGATGCCGCTAGTCCTAGCCATCCCTATCCCGGGAAAGTCATTTATACTCTACATTGCTACATTAGATGACTCCCTTGGTGCTTTGTTGGCCCAAGCCAATGATGAAGGAAAAGAGAACGCACTTTACTATCTCAGCCATCGTCTAATTCTTGCTGAAGCAAACTATCCACCCATTGAGAAGCATTGCCTAGCTTTAATCTTTGCATCTCAAAAGCTATGACATTATATACTTTCTCATAAAGTAAACTTTATTTCTAGAATCAATCCACTATAATAGCTCATGACATGACTGACGCTATCCGGATGGTTGGCATGATCCATGATTATATCATAATTTGATATCAATTTTGTACCCCTCCGTGCTTGAAAGGACAAGGACTCACAGATTTCTTTGCAACACACCACTTCCTACGATTCTTCACTTAATGATAATTTTCATAATGAACAAATCATGAACTTAGGGGAAACTAGAATTCACCACTGGGAGATGTACTTTGATGGTGCGGCTTCCTCTCAAAGTGGAGAATAACCACAATATACTATTCTAGGAAAGGTAGGGGTAGGAATAGTTCTCCTAACGCTAGACCATGATATGATGAGATTCTCATATCATCTATCCGATCCTTGCACTAACAATGAAGCCAAATATGAGGCTCTGATTGCCAGTTTGAAGTTAGCCATTTCATTAGGCATCTAGAACATCAACATGTTTAGGGATTCTCAACTAATGGTCAACCAAATCACTGGGTCCTATAAGGTCCTAATGCCCAGACTCCATCACTACACAAGTACACCAAGGAGTTACTATCTTAAATCCCAGAAGTTACCATCTACAAGATCCCTTGAGGAAAAATACCATAGCGGATGCCTTAGCGAAGCTTGCTAAGGAGTTGACATGTCTAGAAGATGAGTCCATATTAATAGAGGTCCAAAATAGGCAAGTCCTACCTCTTATTGATGTCGAGCTCATTGAAAAACACTCTCTTGAAGGGGAGGTTGCCATTGCCAAAAAGGGAGAAGAATTGGATTGGTGGCAACCCTTCATTGATTACCTAAACAAAGGAAAACTACCTCAAGAGAAGTCCCAAGCACATCAAGTGAAGTAGAGGATACTTTCTTATGCCCTCGTGGATGGTGTCTTGTATCGATGATCATTAGATCATATGTGGTTACATTATTTAGATAAGCATGAAGCCCATAAGATCATGACCGAGGTCCATTCAAGATTATGCAGAGCTCATCAATTCAATCCCAAGATGAAAGCCAAATTCAAGAGACTAAGATACTATTGATGATGATCATCGATTGTATGGACGTAGCCAAGCGATGCCACCAATGCCAAAGTACATGGAGTGGTCCTACACTAGCCACCCAACATTGTACATCCAACACTAGCCTCATGGCCATTTGAGTGTTGGGGTACTAACATAGTGGGTCCAATTGATCCTCCTTCGTTTAAGGGTCATCGGTTCATCCTTGGTGCTACCGACTACTTTTCCAAGTGAGTGGAGGCGATTCTGCTTAGGGAGGTCAAAGTTCAGCATGTGTTCTAATCTTTCAGAAACCATATCATATATAGATTTGGGGTACCCCGCTGAATCATATCTGATAATGGTACTATATTCAAAAGCACCAAGACCAATAACTTCACCCAGAGACACAACATAGATTGGAGATACTTTACCATCTACTTCCTGCTGGAGAATGATTTAGCAAAGCCTTCAACAAAACTCTCATCCAAATACTCAAAAAGATGGTTGATGACAACAAATGATAATGGCATGAGTAGTTAGTTAAAGCTTTGTGGGCCCACCATACCACCTACAGAACTCCAATACAATCTACCCCTTTCTCCTTAGTGTTTGGGCTAAAGCCATTATATCATTAGAAGTTCAACTCCCATCACTACGGATAGTTGAAATGACAGTGGCATGAGCAGTTAGTTGAAGCTTTGTGGGCCTACCATACCACCTACAGAACTCCAACATAATTTACACCTTTCTCCTTAGTGTATGGGTCTAAAGCTGCTCTACCATTAAAAGTCCAACTCCCATCACTAAGGATAGCTGTGGGTAGAAAAATCACAACTGAATAGAATGACAGGTTGCGGTTAGAAGAGCTCGAAGGTTTGGAGGAGAAATGCTTGAGCATACTAGAAGCTCGAGTTATAAAAATGACTCATGCTCATAAAAGTTGGTCTGTCCTAAATCTTTTCAAGTAGGAGAGCTTGTTTTAGTTCTATTGCCTGTCACAAGATAGGAGGCAAGTTTAAACCCACTTGGAAAGGCCCTTTTACCATAGAGAAGGCCTATCGAGGCTGATCATACCAGCTCATCAACCATAAAGGAGAACAGTGCTTTCGATCAATGAGCTTTACCTTAAAAAATATTATCCATAAAATAATGTTCAAAACAATTTGCATCAATAAAATTCTACTTCAAATTAAAATCTCTCTTCAAATTACAACTTTTCTTTTGCTTGATTTTCATGGTGTATTTAGGGCAGGTGTAAGAGAACATGAGCGGCATCCTATCCATCATTAGCACAAAAAAAAATACAAAATTGCACTAAAAAATAAATCAAGCAAAAATTAAATTTCTTCGGGCAACTTTGAGTCGAGATAAGTCCTCTAGTGACCCTCATTCAGTAGCTAATCTAGGTAAGGTTTGATCCACTACGTAGCTAGTGTGTCTCCCTAGTGATCTATCTATTTAAGAGGATATGAGTCTTTGTTCTTTCTTCTAGCTTGATTACTACAAATCAATGAGCACCTTATTAGTGTGGTATGCTTTATTGTATGACCAATAAGCAACCTTGATGTTGGCTTTGTTTAAGAAGATGCGAGTCCTCGAGCTTTCTTCTTGAGCTAGCCTTCGTACACTGACTAGGTCCGAGTTTATATCTGAGGTTTAGGTTAAGTCCCCCAGTGGCTCCTCTTCCTTCTGACTACTTCAAGAATTAGGTCTAGTCCTTCTTTGTGACTCCCCACTTTGTAGTCACCATAGGTTGGATAGTAGCTGTCTGCATGACAGACTTTACCGATGATCAATTCTGCTTATGAAGGTGTGAGTCCCTGATGCTTTCTTCTAGATTGATCCTTGCAAACTAATGGGCACCTTACATTGGTTGGTGTTTGCCTTGATGATGGCAGCCCACCCAATGGATAACATCAATCAAGCAGATGCGAGTCCTTGCATTTTCTCCCCAGTGGGCCACTGTATACTTATAGGCTTCTTTTCAGGGATTAGGGTAAGACCCCAGAGGCACATTCCTTGTGGGAATTCTATTTGGATTATGTCTTTTATGACCCCATCAAGACACTACCTAGGTTACTATTGGATTGGACATTTCCCCTTTCCTAGTAGCCACCCTTGCGGTTAGAAGTTCTGTACTACGGATGTACGAACTCTCCCTTGGGCCAGTAAATCTAAGATAGGCCTAAACCCCTATGGATCTTTCTTAGTGTGGTTCCTCACTAACCAATAAGGTCCATGCAAATCCACACAAATAAATAAACAAACAAATAAATAAAATAAAATCTTTTATGGATTAGGATAAGACCCCCAGAGGCACCTCTTCCCAAGTAGGCATCCTATCTTTTGGGTAGTGTCGTAACTCCCTATAAGAATTGCCTTGACTACTCTTGAGTTGAGATAAGAACCCCAGTGGCACTTACTTAATAGTCACCCTAGGTCAGGTTTAACTTATTGTGATATCAATAGGTCATCCCAATAGCTTATTTTACTTTGGAAGATGTGAGTCCCTGAGCTTTCCTCCTAGTATAGCTATTGCAAACTAATAGAAAACCTTTAGGTTGGATAACCTATACTTTTGACCATTAGACTACACCTTTGGATTGGTAACTCCTCCTTAGTGCGACCCATTACAAACCGACATGATCAAAATTAATCAAAATTCAATAAATCAAATCAATCATAATCAAAACAAACTCAAAATTAAATTTACTTCCCCAATGAAGTCATCAACAAACAAAATCAAACAAACTAAACATAATCTGTATCCCTAGTGGACCCCCCTCTAAATCAATCAATAAAACTCAAACCAAATCAATCAAAATCAAATAAATCAAATTAAATCAAAATAAACTCAGTCAAACCTTAATCCCTAGTGAATTCTATCCAAATCCAATCATAACCTTAATCCCTAGTGGATTCTAATCAAACTCATATCCCCAGTGGATCCCTTTTCCATAAATTAAGTTAAAATCAATCAAATTAAACAAATTAAATCAAATGAATCCCCCTATGGATCTTCACCCTTTATGCTTTTGACATAAATCAATCTACAATCCAACCAATTCATGTGCGCATCCCCAGCGGATCTCTCTTCATGTCCTCAACACAAAATCAATTCTCAACTAATCTAAACCAAATTGATTCCTTACTCCCATGCCATTGGCATGAAGCGAATATCATCATTAGGATTTATGGTCTCACTCATCTCTTTGTTTAGGTATGGATGACCATCCTTAGTTCTTGTGATCTTTCTTGGATACTGTTGATTGCTTTGGTCAATGCCAATACGTGTGGTGTGCCTTATTAGTTACACCACATCTATTGGGTCCTTTTGTTGACCACACTTTTAGAGTGAGAATTCATTCTTCCTATCTTAAACTTAACAGTCTTCTAGACACTAGAACTTCTAAGTCATAAGACACATCTAGTGGCTAGGTGAACAATAACCCTAAGCCTAGAGACTTAAGAATGGTAAACCTTAGGTTTAGGTTACGCCTTTAAGACATAAGCAAACCCACCTATCCTATAGCCTAAAACAAACCCATGCTTATCCACTTCCAAAATCCAATCTCAAATCAATCCAAGTAAAGCCCAATTGAATCCTATTTTATATTCAAGCTCAAGCCAAAATGACTGAAACTTGATCACATATTCCAATCCTATGGACTTAACCAAAATTCCTTCAATCAAACCAAACCCAACTGATTATCATAAAAGCACTCTAACCCCTCAAATCTCCATTTTAAACTCTTTCAAAATCTATAATCAAGCCAATCAAACCAAACCAATTCAATTAACCTAACCTAGCTCATTTGAACCCAAAATATCCAAATGAGCCAAAATCTAATTAAACTCAAATCATTTGCAATCAAAGCCATGAATCAATCACAAATTAGTCATCAAACTCAACTCAACCTAATTCAACCCAAAACTAACTCAAATGATCCATTAGGTTCACTTGACCCCAGGTGACCTAAATGACCCACTTGAGCCAAACTCCAATCGAACCTAAATTAGATTAAACTAACCCATTCAAAACCTAATACAATGATTGTTGATCACCCTTGATTGTCCAATTACAATCAATTGGGTCAAACTAAGCTAATTTGATCACTTGACCAAAGTTGACCCAATTAGCCAACATGAACCAAATCTAACCAAACTTCATTCCAAACCCAATTAATTGAAACCAAGGATTTCTACCCACTCTAAATTGATCCTTGAATATGATTGAACCATCAATTGAGCTAAACTAAGTCCAATTGGCCACATGACCCAAGTTCACCCAATTTTGCCTAAAAGAACAAATTGGGCCAAATCAAATTCTAATCCAAATTAATTGAAATAAATGATTCAAATCCATCACAAATTGATTATTGAACATGATCAAACCCTTGATTGAACCCAATTGACCCATTTAGCCCAAATTAACCTGAAGGGTCAAATTGGGCTAAATTAAATCTAAATCCAAATTGATTGAAACCAAAATGTACAATCATCTTCAAATCATCAATTGAACTTAAATCAACACCTAACCCAAGCCAAATGGGCCAATTTGACCAAATTGGTCAACTTAACTCATTTGACTCATATGAACTCATATGAGTCAAATCCAAGTCTAATCCATATTAAGTCAAACCAATTGCTCCTAAACATCTCAAATAGCCATTTGAACTTGTCTTAACTCATGGTGGACCTAATTTGACCAATTGGTTAACTTAACCCAACCTAGCTCAATTTGACCTATGTGAGTCAAACCGAGCCAAATCCATTCAAACTTGGCATGACCCATCCTTGGGTTAGCCCAAATCAAACCCAACCTAAATAAAATTTGAATTAACTTCATACCCATGTAAAGGTCTCCATATGGGACAAAATCCATATTTAGGTGGTCTCATCTACCCCGTTTTCCCTTGTTAGCCAACCTTAGGTTGATTTGGACTTCTGACCCATTGGCTAACTTGACCCAAGGCTTGTTGGGTCAGCCATGAGTCAAAGAAGATGAGCTAACCCAAACCATCCCATTAGCTCACCATGGGGAGGAAGGATACTCCACATCGACCTTGCGACTCACCTACCCTTCCACTCAAATGAGGCACTCTATCATCCCCAGCACAGCTGGCGTGACTACCAAAAACCTAGAGAAGCCATCCATTGGGTCACCATCAGGGAGGAGGGTATACACCTCCCCATTCCATTCCAAGCACACAGAGACCTTGAGAGAGTAGAGGCAACTTTCCCTAGTGAGTTCCTATTGACCTCATTTTTAGGATGAGCTCTCAACCCCTCCATCTTAAGCATAGGACTTCTCTTAGACACTAAGAGTCTCCTTAGTCTTAAAACACTTCTAGTGATTAGGTGAACACTCAACCTAACCCTAGAGACTTAGAAGAGTTAGCCATAGGAATAGGTCATGCCTTAGGGGTGTTAGGAAAATTTGCCTACCCTATGGCTTGAACTAAATCCTCACTTCCTTCTTTCAAGTCAAACTCCAAGCTCAAATCAACTTCAACTCCAAAACAAATCTCAAATAAATTCCAATAGATTTTCTTAAATCATGAATCAATTCCAAATGATTGAAACCCATGATTGAATTCCATGATCAAACTCAAAATATTTCCTAAGTCCCTTTGATTCCATCTTATGGACTTAGCTCAAATCAAATCTAAATCAACTCAAATTCAAGAAATTTTCTCATACCCCATTTATATTCTCATTTATAATCACAAAATAAATGAAATATAAATCCAAATAACCAAAACTAAATTCAAAACTCAAATCCAAATTCCAAAAATCTTTCCTAAGCCCTTTGATTCCCTCTTATGGACTTAGCTCAAATCAAATCCAAATCAATTCAAATTCAAGAAATTTTCTCACAACCCATTTATATTCTCATTTATATTCACAAATATAAAGGAAATATTAATTCAAATATCCAAAAATCAATTCAAATCAACTTCAAATTCAACCAAAATTCAACCTAAGCCTTTCAAGTCAAATTCTTGAACTTAGCCAAATCAAATTCAAATCAAGCAAAACTCTTGATTTTTCTTTATGGTTCAATCAATCCTTCAATCATGAATCCAAATATAAAAATAAACTTCAATCATTAAACCAAAACTAAATTCAAAACTCAAATCCAAATTCAACCAAAATTCAACCTAAGCCTTTTAATTCAAATTCTTGAACTTAGCTAAATCAAATTCAAATCAAGCCAAACCTTAATTTTTCTTCATGATTCAATCAATCCTTCAATCACAAATCCAAATATAAACACAAACTTCAAGCATCAAATCAAAACTAAATTCAAAAATTAAGCCCAAGTCAAACTCATGTTCACCCCTTTGAACTTAAAATTGTCAAATGAATCAAAACACATTTGACTCTAAATCACTTATAAATAGATTTATACTTCAATCATAAGTTCATATGTGAGTTCAACCAAACTTGATTCAAGCTTTGATCAAGTCAATTGACCCACTTAGGCTCACTTGATCTAACTTGACCTAAAGTACCTCTTATGAGCCAAATTCTAATCCTACCCAAATTGTAATAAACTAAGCCCACCTAAGCCTCACATTATAAGAAACAATCATCATGAGATGATCAATCACTAAAATTGGGTCAAACCAAGTCAAACCTAAGGCTTGAACAAGTCAACACTTAAGCCAAAATGAAACTTAAACTAGCCAAAAATCACCATAGGCCAAATTGATTGAAACCATTGATTAAGACTCATTCTAGATTAATGTTTGAACTTGACCAAGTCATCATTTGAGCCTAACCTAGCCCAATTGGCCACTTGAATCAAGTTGACCCAACTTGACCTAAAAGTCAAAATATGTCAAAATTGATCTATGATAAATTAATTAAAACTAATGGCCAAGTTCATTACAAATCACTTGTTGAACTTGACCAAAGCCTCAATTGGCCAACTAGACCCAATCTAGCCTAGTTGACCTTGAACCCAACTTGACCTAAAAGGTCAAATTGAGCTAAAATCAAATTAAACCAAAATTTATTGGAAACAAAGATACCAATACATTTCAAGAAACCTAAACCAACCCATGACCTTACCCAAATAGGTCAAATAGGTCAAATTGGTCAAATTGGTCAACTTGACCCATTTGACCTAAATCAAATCAAATGAACCAAATCAAAATATAAATCAAATTGAACCAAACCAATGATGCCAAAAATTTCAATTGATCATATGAACTTGACCCAACCCTTGGTTTGACCCAATTTGACCAAGTGATCAACTTGACTCAAGTTGACCCATTTTGACCTAAATGGGTCAACATGAGCCAAATCATATCAAATCAACTCCAAATTCATTGAAACGTGGCCCAACCCATTTTCAATCATACCAAACATATTCAAACTGAAAACCAAGCCAAATGACCATTTTACCCCTAGGTCAAAGGGTAATCCTTGGCCAAATTCACTTAGAATTTGGTCAAATCCTCTTCATGGCCACTTGACACTCTCTTAGTGGACCAAGTGGACACTAGTGAGCATGGTGCACATGACCCAATGGGTTTGGGTTAGCCAAACCCAACCAAATGGCCAAACTAACCACTCCCGTCATTTCAAGCACATGGGATCACTCCCACACTCTAAATCAGCACATGGCACTTCTCCACTACCCCCTCTACCAAAAATGAACAATGTGCAACCCTTAACAGCCAAAACAACCCATTGAAGGAGGTGAATTTGATCAAAATGGCAAAGCCTTGGTCGGTCATCCGATCCACCTAGGGGGAGATATACTCCCCCTAATTTCACTTGAATCACACACACTCACACTCGATTGACAGAGAGAGACCTAAGGAAAACTCCCCAAGCTCCCTCAAGCAATCCTCAAGCATTTGGCATTCTCTAATTATGGATTACTTCAAACCAAAAATAGGGGAGGCTAAGGCAACTTCCAACTCATCCAATACACAATATCAATCCAATTCTCTTGCAAGCACTCTGAGGGAACCTAATAGAACTCATCCAAACCTTCTTCCAAGCTTCAATGGTAAGGGAGGTGGGAGCTAGACCAAGGCCATGAGCATTTGAAGAGGAGCTTGATCCATAGGAAAATCCACTTCATCCCAAGGCTTAAAACTTTCAACAGGGCTTCGTCTCCACTAGACGAAGCTACCTTGATGGTTGGGAGCGCCGGTGATAGCCTCTAGTGAGGTATGCCTTCAAACTGAGCCTAGAATAGGGAGTGTCTAGTCCTTTATGAAGATAATTTTCATCTCAAGTAAAATTGACCATTGGATGTCTTCCCCCTTGCATGATGATGGTGTGGGTTGAGTTTTATTTCAATGAGCTCAATCATGCTCGGATCTTGACCTAAAGAGTGGACATATGCCCTCTCCCATAGGAAAACTCAGTGATAGATCATGGACCATCCATCCTCACATTTTGGATGGATGGTCCTGATCAAGCTAGGTAGGATCCTCTGATTTATCCCTTAAGAACCGCGGGCTCAATCTCAACCATCTGACCTAGAGAGAAAGCGCGTAGCACCGTCACTGACCTGACACTAAGATGTGACAACTTAAATAATTAGTCTCATCTTGCCACATGGACAGCGCACGCCACGTAAGTAGTCCAAGTGGTATCGACGGGATTAGTTATATAACTAGCGATTTTAATTAATTCCTTAATTGAATATTTAAATATTCATAACTAAATGTAGAAAAATCAAAAAAATACAAAATAAAAAGGATTGTGAAGATAATTCAAAGGGGAATGATCTAAAATTAATTTCAATTAATTTTGAATAGTGATATTTTTTGAATTTACATTTTATTGAGAATGTGATTAAGTTAATTACTCTCTAATTATTCTAGTGATTAATTCCAAACTTCTCATGTACATTTAATGGGATGACTTTTACCTCCCATAATTTTCTTGGAATTTATTAATGGTTTAATTTGGAGAATTTCTTGAGTCATTCCTAATTACCCTCTTAATTAATTAAATAATTAATTAACCTTTTAAATTGTAATAAATTAATTAATTAAGTCTGATAATTACCTTAGAATAGTGAATGGACTTAGGGGAATGAGATTAGGAATTCTTTCCCAAATCTTTTCCCCTAAGTTTATTTCATTTGGATAAAAATCTAATTAAAATGCAAATTAATTAAATAGTTTAATCACTTAATCAAATGACTTGATTAATCAAACTTTTCAAAATTAAAATATTCTAGAACTTAATCAATTCATCTTGGGTAGGTGCTTAGGTTTTCAATAACCTAAGTAACTTAAAGAAATCAAAATCCAACCTACATGTGTGGGGAGGGTTATGAAAGTATTTAACTTAAGTCGTTTAGCTTAATTAATCATTAATTGTAAGACAATTATAGGCCCATTTCTTTCCTAGGCGCATTGCTATCTTAAATTCCTTGTGTGGTTTTATGTTATATATTGGCTGATAAATATTTGGTTAAATATGTTAAGGAGGTATAGGTATGGGATAATTAATGAACTTAATCTACACCTTAACCTAACCAAAATATAAAATTAACCTAATCACCTTAAAAATTAAACTAAAGCAATACACACATGTGAGAATGGGTTAGGACCAGCAAACCTCTTCAGATTTCTTAAACTCAAGTCAAACTTAAACAAAACTAAAAATCTCTTTAAAATAAATTTGATTTACTTTAAGTAATCCTATCTCATAAGATTGTCTTTAGGAATTAATTAAGGTGAATGAATTTACATGCTTTCATCACTTTATTTTTTTTTCTAACATGCTAAATGTGTATGCCATATGAAAATCATGCATTCATGGCTTTTAAAAATCAAATTAAAAATGAAATGTTTCCTTTATGTTAAATTGTATGTTTTGGCTAAAGTAAGAATATGAATGGCTATTATGACTATTAAATCCAGAATTATTTTCAAAACTTGTAAGATAAATATCATATCTGAAAGGTATGCTACTTATACTTATTTATAAGTTTGCATGTGAGTATAAATATAAAGATGTGTATTGTGTGGCTTTTTTCTCTTCTGTTTTAACATAAGTTTGTATAGGATTTGCAAAGTGTATAGTCCATTTGGAAAGGACATAACACTTGCTTAAATCCATTCCTATACACTCTTATGTCATGACTTAAGAAGGAATTCCACATCACACATATAAACTAAACAATCAAACCAAAAATCAAACAAACATAAACTTTTTGCATGATTCTCTTTCTATGCATTTCTTTTTGTACATGCACATGTATTTAAGAAAAGTGGTATATTAGTCTAGAAAACCCCGGAGTTGTGAGGTTTTAAGTAGCCCTAAGTAGGTCTTGTACCTTACACCCTTGGTGCTAACAATGTCGTACTCACTTATGTCTTTTATACTTGTAAATGTGCATATAAAAATGGATAAAAGAATCACTCTTTCTTTACTTAACAAAATCATGCATCATGAAGCATCCAAATTTTCTTAAAATAACCTATCTTAGCATTCATCATGAAGGTGTGCTAAACATTTCCATTTGCATGTATAGATATGCTTAGGGTTCATTCATATGCATGTTACACATGTTGGGAAAGAAATAAAGTGTTGAATGTTTTGTGATAGTATTTCACTTTACTTAATCTCAAAATACCTTCATTTATGAATATGTTTGTTTAGATAAAATCTAAACATAGGATTAATCAAAACACATAATAGAACATTCACTAAATAAAAAAAAAATCAAATATGAATCTGCCTTAGAAATTACTTAAGGTAGGGAGGAAAGGGAAGTTCTCTTCTCTTTTCCTCTCTTTACAATACATAGTAATTAATTGTAGGTTCATTCAAATCTAATCAAATCACAAAATAAAAATCAACCAAATCAACTAAATCAATTAAATGAACCACCCTCTAAGTTGAATATTTTCACACTTAGAAAATTTCAACCTTAAAGCCTAGCTAAGCATACCACACAAACCTTAAATGGCACACACATTAGGCTAAGTCACCATTTCTAGCTTTAGGTTAGGGCGGTGCATGATTTGATGTTTGCTTTTATTTTGTGATGTATTATTTTAGTCTGTATAATAGGGTGTATGTGCATAGACCGAATGGTAGGGCGATCTTAGTTTAACCATTGTATTATGCAGGGGATTGTGCTTAAGGGGCGTTGTAATAAAAATATAAATGCTTTTGCTGTGCAGATGGTTATACCCCCTAAGCATAATCCAAAATAGGCCAGATGGACTTGGTTACCCATGAGTGGGATGCTAAGCCCAATTTATATATATACATGCTTGGGATTTTATGGTTTGTTTGGCTAATCTCTATTTTGCAGGTTTTAGTTAGATTTCTTTTTTTTCTATTTTTATGTAATTTTGCAATTAGGATTTTGAAATGAATGTTATGGGAGATTAAGATGAACATTGGTTATAAGGCTATGCCTTATGTACCATATGAAGCCTTTGGAGCAACCACATTCCAACCAATCAAAAGAAGAATAAAGAAAGAAGAAGTGAAGAATGAAAACCCCCATAACAATGAATTCCTTCTTGATTGTATTTAATTCATTTGTAATCTGGGTTGTTTAAGGGTAGAGCTCGGCTACCCAATTTGTTTTCGAGTTTTGTAGTTGAGCCCGACCAGAAATGCCCTTTTATTCTTTTGCACTAGCTTTATAAATTAATTGATATTTGTTTAGCTTGTGCATTAAGATAACATCTTTTCCTTGTTTCTTCCTTGCTTTGATGTATGGCCTGGATGATGATTAGGCTCTTAAGAAAATTAATTTTCTATCCAATCAAAATAACTTAAAACTAAAAATAAAATAACTTATAACCTCGCCTAAAGCCTAGTTATTAATTAATATAAAAGAATTAGCAACCCCTTAGCTGGATGTTGTATTACTTTTCTCACATCATGCATAAAAAGCATATTATTTAACTCTTGACTTGGAAGGCTTCCACCTTTGCCAGAGAACTTAGCTTGACCTTTGAGAGCCATGGTGGAAACACACCTCTTTATCTTCCTAATTTTGTCCCATAATCTAATTTCTCATGCATAAGCATATGAATCCTAAAGCCTATGTCAAATTGATTGTCCAAAATGAAAATAAAAATGTACTAAAATTTGCATTAGATTTAAGCCATTAAATCATGCCCTACATGATCTAGTTTCTTAGGGAGTGTGTTTAAGGACTTAGTCTCTTTCTAAATAAATAACAGCTTGATTATCTTGCAAATGCATATGACTTGCCTACATGTATTTAAAATCGTAGGAGGAGTTAGTTGGTGGCCAACCCCAGGCGATTGTAAGTCCAACAGTTGAGTGGTTTATCCTCTCTTATGGAGGTAAACCAAATATCCATTTTTTTCTTAGATTTAGGTCGAGCTTTTGGCCCTTGCCAAAGCTCCCTAGATTTAGGTTCAAAAGTTGCTACTTCCCTTTGCGGGCTATGAGTATAAATCTTCACCTCTTAGGCATTTCCATGATCTTGTATCATGGAATTATAAGCCCTAGATTTTTAATAAAAGTTCAACTCAAATAAATCAATTCAATTTCAAAAATGTAAAGCCCAACCATAGGATAGTTTACGATGCTTACTAGGCTTCGCATCCCCTACTTATCTTCATTTGGCTTTGATAAGAATTCCCTCCTCTTGATCAATCCCACTTGATTTTTTAAAAAATAAACTAATCAATTGATAGTCCTACATTTCAAAATCTTTGGAGACATAATCAATTACTTTAATTGAGAGTATTCCTAAGGAATCATGTTCCTTAGGATGTAAATATCTATGGGGGCTTGCCCTGTAAGGAACTAAATGAATCCGGTTTAAAATAAACCCTATTTTACTTTTCCATATAAAGTAGAGGAAGATTCTCTGGTACATTCCGAAGACCCATAGTCCTTAGGCATCCTTGTTAAATCCATTATAAGGTGGTGACTTCTATCTTTCGAGATAGTACAACTTTCCTCAATGTCATACCCAATCACCCTAATAAGAACATCTGTGGATCTGCATGGTGTCCCGATAAGGTGTTATTTATATATTTGTTTTCATTTATCCTCTTTCTAAAAGGGGATAGATGAAGGCAGGAATATAATTCACCATAATTCCCGATCTCCCTTGAGCTCCCCATCATCTGACACCAAAAGAGAACGAAGCTAAGCTTTCACTCCATCCAACTCCTCTCAAACATCACCAAATCTAAATTAACTTCACCCACATGTTCCCAAGCTCTGACGATCAAGAATGAATCAATTCTTGATCAATTTAAGCTCCGGATACCCTTCCAAGATCAACTCCGATGAGGATTCTGATGATGCTTAGTCCATAGAGCTGTCGGCGAGAAAGAAAGGCATGAGCTTCTCAGTAAGGTTTCATCTCTTCAAGATGAAGCTACCTCAGTTAGTGGATCACTGATCCTGAGATTTAGCGAGGTAAACTTTGGCAAACCATAGAAAATCTCCTAGGTATTAGCCTTTTCTAAAGAAATTTGTAATTTCATGTGATCCCTCCATAAGAGCCTTATAGATCTCCATCTTAAACATTTTGGAGTTGATCTTGATGCCTCACAAGCTCCAGCGAGTTCAGATCAAGTAGGAGAGGGTAGACGCTATCCATCTTCCATCGTTCGGGGGATGATGGATCATCCACCGTCTGTTCCGCATGATTGGAATGGACGGCCGTGATTTAATTTGCTAGAAATTGATTTATTCCCTTTAGAATCGTGAGATTAATCCCCATCGTCCGATCTAAGATTAATCAAATTAAGCAATCATCAACCAAAATTAATCAAATTGAAATGGTAATCACTTTAGATAATTTAATTTCAATTCAGGGGTTCCTTTTTATGTGTTTAATAACATAAATACCCTTAAGGAAATTATGATTAACCCATGAGTGTGAAAAAATTATAAAAGTACTCAATTAGATTCCTTAACCTAATTGACACTTAAGCATGAGCCTATTGCATTAGGTCCTTTAGGAGCATTGTCATTTTAATTTCCCATTTGCATATCATTTAAGGTTTATGAATAAGTGTTTAATTAAATTAAGGAAACATAGGAAAGGGTAAATAAATGAATTGCTTAATGATTCCAAACTTAATTAATTCATAAAAATTTATCTAATTACCGCTCCTTACACACATTAAATCACTAACATGGGATGGGATAAAAATAACAAGTGTTTCTTCCTCTTTAATTTTAATTAAAATCCAAAATCAAATTTAATAAGAAGCTTTGGTTTTCCTTAAATAATTTTTTTTAATGTGATTGTCCTTAGAAATTAGTGTAATTGAATGAATTATTTGGAGATGTTTGGCTATTTCTTTTCAAACATCATAAATTTTGTATGTCATGTGATATCATGTATTCATATTTTTAAAATCAAAAGATCAAATGAAATCTACTTATGCAAAATTGCATGTGTTGGCTTAATCTTATTACATGTGTGGCTATTATCACTAATAAATTTCAAAATTATTTTTAAAATTATAAATTGATAATGAAAATTTGGAGTGATATTAGCTATGCATATATGTATAGGATTTGCATGTGTTTATAGCTAAGCATGTCAAAGTTTTGCTCTTATCTACATTCATGTATGAATTTACATATGTTTGAATCATAATAAGTATATAGTATGGACACCTTGGGAATTTGAGGCTTTAAGTAGCCCCAAGAAGTTTATTTGATTATCTCACTTCCCTGGTGAACAAAGGCACATACTTATTAAATTCCATTTCTATGTATATTTGTATTAGAATTTAGATAGAGCTTTAGTTTACATGTATCAATAATTCAAAATAAAAATGCAATCTTTTGCAAGATTTTCATTCTTCTAGTTGTATACACATTCATATGTTTTAAGATAGCAAGAATATAGTTTGGACATCCATTGAAGACAAGGCTTTAAGTAGACCCAAAGACGTCATTTGATTATCTCACTTCCCTGGTTTAAACAATGACACATACTTGCTTACATCTTCTATACATGTGTGTGTGTGTATTTGATTAAAGGAATGAAAGTCCCCTTTAATAAAACATATCATTAATCATCTAAGCCAAAACATATTGCAGGTTAAATCATATGCATGTCGGGCGAAAAGGAATAAACATGTTCTATGTGATAGTAATTCAACTTACATTTGATGTCTTTAAGAATAGAACATTCTAAATATATAAATTTAAAAATAAAAAGAAGAAAAATTGTATAAAAATACTAAAAATATTAAACAAATAAAAACAATCTAAAATCAAAAGTTAAAAAGACATACAATGTTAAGCTTAAAAACACAAACATTAGAATGTTAAGTCACCACTTCTAGCCTTAGGTTAGGACTGTGTATGTAATGATGATGTGCTTTGTTTTGTGATGTGATGTTTTAGACTGGATGTTAGGAATGTGGATCATAGACTAGATGTTAGGTTGATAGCTTAATGTTATTTTCTGTCGGGGATAAATAAAAATGTTTTGCTTGCAGGTTGCTTATGTCCCCAAAGCATAACCCACATTAGGACAGGTGAGCTTTGTTACCCATGTACAGGGTGCTAAGTCCAAATTACATAACTTAACTGCTTAGATTGTATGTATATTTAGCTAACCTCTATCTTGCAGGTGTAGTTAGATTTACTTTCTATAAAGTATAATTTTGTAATAGGAATTAGGATTAGTGCTATGAGGATTAGGATAAACAATGGCTAGAAGGCTCAGTCATAGGGTGCCCTGTAATGTCTGGAGTAAACCAAAGGAAAAAAAAGGAAGAAAAAGGAAGAAAGAGAAAAGAAGTAAGAAGAAATAATAAATAAAGAATGAAGGCATTATAGTATGTATTCAATTCTAAATTGTGATATTATTTTATAATCCAGATTGTATAAGGGTAGAGCTCGACAAGCCAATTTCTTTTATTTTTTGGGGTTTACAGTGGTACCCAGCCGCACCAGCCTGTTATTCTTTCACGGTAGTCTATAAATTGATTGTTATTTTATTTAGATTGCGCAATAGAATAACATGATTTTCATAGTTTCTTAAGATTGGTTTTGAATATTTGGCCTGGATGTGGTAGGCTCTTATGATAAAATTAGTTTTTTTAATCCAATTAACAACTCATAACTAAATTTTAAAACAACTTTCAACCTCACTCTAAAGCTTAGATTGTAATCAAGATAACAAAAAGATTTAACAACCCCTTAGCTGAATGTTGTATGTCTAACATCATGCATGTCATATTATACCACTCTTGTAAAAGAATGAGGGCCTCAATTCTTACATTTTAGGGACCGCTTGACCTATGAGAGCATCCCCTTATGGTAGAGATTCACCATCTTTCTCTCTTGATTTGGCCAACAACCAAAATTCAACATGTATTTAGGCATAAAATCTCCCAAGAATTTTATTCAAAATGTTGTGTCAAAATGATCAAAAATTTGTAAAATTTTACATTTTAGACTAAGTCATCTACTCATGCTAGTCATGATCTAGTCTCTTAGGGAGTGAATTTAGAACTCTAGTCCCTTTCCAAATTAAATAATAACCTAAACTATCTTGTAATTACATAAGACCTACCTACATGATTTTGAATCTTAGGAGGTGTTAGCTGGCGTCCACTCCAGACGGTTGTAAGAACAGAAGAGTTGAACGATTTATCCTCTCTTATGGAGATAAACCATCATATCCCCTTTTCGCTTAGATTTAGGTTGTGCTCTAGCAATTTCTTAAATTTAAGATCCGAGGTTGCTTATTTCTACAATCTTATGTTGATGGATTATATTCCCTAGCATTCTAATGAAATCTCAACTCGAATGAAATAAATCCTCTCTCATTCAAACATATAAAGCCTCACCATATGATAGATTGGAGTGCTCACTAGGCTTCCTAGTATTATGAGCACTTCCTACTTATCTTTCTTTGGATTCTAAAATAAATCTTCTAAATTGAACAATCTCATTTGACTCTCCAAAAATAATAATTTCTTTGATAATCTCAACCTTGAAATCTTTGGAGATAATTGATTGACTACTTTAATCAAGAGTTTTCTTAAGAAATCTCATTTTTTAGGATGTAAATAGTTATAGAGGCTTGCCTCCATAAGGAACTAAAAAACATGGCAGGCTTTCATAAAATAAACCCTACTTTACTTCATCATATAAAGTAGGGGAAATATATCTTGTATATTCGAAGACCCATCATACCTTAGGAGTTCTTATTAGGTGATTAGGTCCATTGTAGGGTGATGTTTCTATCTTTTGAGATAGTACATCATACCTTAATGTCATACCTGATCACTTCAACAAGTACCCCTTAAGATCTACGTGGTGTCCACATGACTCTAAATTAAAACACCACAAACTATTATTTTTGTAAAATTTTAGATGGTCCTCTTATTATTACAACTTAGCATGTTAAGCATTCATGAATTTATGGAGGGAGATGATGGCCATCACTGGTTCCCATGGAAAATCCTTAGAACATCTAAGTAGATTTGAGATGATGATTCATCTCATAATAGGAAAGTTATTCAGACATAATTTCTGAGAAATTTATTTATTTAATGCTAAATGTGATGCCTGTGTTATTGCACCTTACTTACCCCATCCATAATATCATTCTTATCATGAGTAGTTTAGTCTTTATTACTCTTTTGTCTTTCAACAAATAGAGGTCCTTTTCAGGGACTAGATTACACTTCTATCTTTTTTTAAGTGATCTCTCTCGCAATGACACTCATGAGGATGGGAAATTCGACATTCTTGTAGACACATGTTAAGGAAATGCTATACTTGGATCAGTCCAACATGACCTTCATCTTCCTCAGCTTCTACAATGGTAATCCAAGTTCACAATACAAGTAGTTGAAAAGGTATAAATGATTCAACACTACTCGATTGGGTGAATTGTGCATCCCTCTTGCTCACTTCTGGAATTGGTACTCGCTCCCTCTTCCCTGAAAGTAGGTTGACATCCTGGATTTCTATAGATTGGTGCCTGCCTAAGTTTTCCCCAACTCATTGGCGAGCATTACCACCTTTACTCTTTTTTTTTTCTTGCAAGAAGAGAATTTGTTATGAAGCTTGAGGTTTTTTTGGTGAGTCTTCTTGGTAAAGGGCCATCATGATGGGGTTATGCAATTTTTGATGACTTCGTTGAAGATTCACGATTTGGCAAACAAGGTATAATGATGGTGCACAAAGTTCTTGTTAGTTATAGCTCATCACGATAGTGAGTGCTGACTTTTTGTCTTTCTTTCTTGTCTAGCAAGGAGATAGAACTCGCCAAGTTGGATGCCCAAGAGAGTATGGTGCTAGAAAAAGTGATGGGAAGAACCCTAAACATTTTCCTTTTTTTCCACTTTGGCAAAGTCAGTAGTGTCCTCTATGGTGAGTACTTCAATGCTTACTCATTATTGGTTATGCATTTTTTTTGACTTTCCCGTTTTAATTATTCTACTTATTCTTTTGAGGAGAGGTGACCTCGACACCTCCTCTACTTGGTTCTTACATGGTCAAATTCCTAGAGGGGGTGACTGTGAGGTAAGCGAGTGTGAGACTATAAAAGGTGGGTTGGCTCCCTTTAAGGTCTCTAATGAGGCGGGGTTGAGTATGTTGCCACGGAGCCACCGATGAGGTTGGGTGAGTACAACTTTGAGAAAAATCTAGGAAGAGGGATATGAGGTTGACACTTCCAAGTTGCCAATAGAAGGGTGAGTGTTGACCTCACTTTTGGAGTGAGGACTCATCTTTCCTTAGACTTAGGAATCTTCTAAGTACTAGGATTCCCCAATTTATAAGACACTTCTAGTGATTAAGGGATACACTAAACCCAAGCCTAGAGACTTAGAAAGGCCTACCCTAAGTTTAAGATGTGCCTTAGGATGAATAGGTCTTACCTATCTTATAGCTTAAACCAAGACCCATGCTTGTCCACTCATTCAAAACCAACCTCAGGCCAACATAACCAACTTCAATTAAATTTGTTTTATATCCAAGCTCCAAGCTAAAATGGCTTAAGCCCTAACCTAAATCAATTCCACCACCATCCTATAGATCCAACCCAAAGCCCATTCATTTAAAACCAATCCAATTGATTTTCACATAAGCACTCCAACCATTCAATACTCTATTTTAAACCTTTCCAAGACTTACAATCAACCCAATTGAACAAAATGAATCCCATTAACCCAAGCTAGCCCATTTGACCCAAAAGGTCTAAATGAGCTTAAATCCAATCAAACCCAAAATCAATTGCAATCAAAGTCATCAATCAACCCTAAATCCATCATTGAAATCATCTCAACACCCAATTCAATCCAGTTCAACCCAATCAACCCATTAGGTCCACTTGACCCAAAGTGACTAAATGACCAAATTGATTCAAACTTTAATCCAACCCATCCAATCTCCTCTATGAAGATTGTTGATCATCATTGATTGACCAATTGCAATCAATTGGGTTAAATCAAGACAATTTTATCATTTGATCAAGTTGACCCTAATTAAGCCCATATGAACCAAAATGAACCAAATCCCATTCTAACCTCTATTAATTGAAATCAATGACTCCCATCAATCAAAAATTGATTATGGAATATGACTCAACCACCAATTGAATCAAACCAAGCCAAATTGATCCCTTAACCCAGGTTGACCCAATTTGACCTAAAGGGCCAAATTGAGTCAAATCAAATCCTAAACCCAATTGATTAAAACCAATGCCTCTAACCAATCACAAATTTATTATTGAGCATGATCCAACATCCAATTGATTCCAATTTGATCAAACCAACCCAATTGACCCATATGACACAATTTGACTTAAAGGGTAAAATTGAACTAAATCATTCCCTAATATAAATTAATTCAAACCAACTTCTACAATTATTCTTAATGATCAATTAAAGCTAAACCAACTCTCCACCCAAACCAATTTGGCCAATTTAACCAAATTGGTCAACTTAACCGATTTGACCC
This sequence comes from Cymbidium sinense, assembly GCA_021442155.1. NCBI lineage: Eukaryota > Viridiplantae > Streptophyta > Magnoliopsida > Asparagales > Orchidaceae > Cymbidium > Cymbidium sinense. The sequence goes on along the minus strand of CM038232.1, from coordinate 92,432,520 downwards.
AAATGAACCCTTATGAGCCAAAATCAAATCCACTTTAAATTAATCCAAACCAATTGCTCCAATACATTCCAAATGATCATTTGAACACACCTAAACCCTTGGTTTGTCCGAATTTGACCAATTGGTCAACCTAACCCAATTGAATCCCATTTAACCCATATGGGTCAAATTAAGCCAAACCCATTCAAACCAAGTCCTAACCCAACCAAACTTGGCATGACTTATCCTTGGTCACCATTGGCCAGCCCAAGTAGATACAATCCATGGTGAACTCAGTTTGGGTCAAAACCCTTGAACTAACCTACCCAAATAGATAAAATTCTTAGACACTAGAACTATTTACCCAATGTGGTGAGAGCCTTTCTAGAAAGGGGAGAGACCTATAGTAATTCATCTTTTTAGGATGCCATGTAGATCTGTGATGTACTTTATTGATCGAGTAATCAAGAAAATAGTATACTTTCTCAAAAGATAGAATTTACTACCCTTTAATGGACCTAATCACCTCAATAAGGACTCCTAAAGATGATGGGTCTGCATATGTACCAAAGATTCTTGCCCTACTTTACATGGAAAAGTAAAGTAGGGTTTATTTTAAATCGAGTTCATTAAGTTCCCTGTAGGGGCAAGCCCCCATAATTAATTACATCTTAAGGAATGGGGATTTGTTAGGAAAACTCTCGATTAAGATAAATGATTATTATCTTTGAAGATTTCAATAGGAATAACTATCAATCGATTGATTTATTTTTGAAAGATCAAATGGGATTGATCAAAAGAGGGAGTTATTTTCGAAGCCAAAATAGAAGATAAGTAGAGACTACCCACGATGCTAGGAAACCTAATGAGCATCTCAAACTATCCTATAGTTGGGTTTGCATTTTAGAAATTGATTTAGTTTGTTTGAGTTACATTTTCATTAGAGATTTAGGACTTATGATTCCATAACACAAGATTAAGGAAATGCCTAAGAGGTGAGGAATTATGCTTATGGCCCACAAAGGAGAGAAGCAACCTCAGAACCTAAGGCGAAAAAAGGGTAATTGGTTTGTCTCCACAAGAGAGGGCAAACCACCCGACTGTTTGGACTTAACAACCGCCTGAGGGTGGCTGCCAATAAGTCCTCCTACAGTTTTAAATATATGTAGGCAAGTCATTATGCTTATGCAAGATAACTAGGCTATTACTTATTTAGAAAGAGACTAAGTCCTTAAACTCACTCCCTAAAGAGACTACATCATGTAAAGGGACATGCTTCAAATGACCTAAATCTAATGCAATTCAAATTTCATTTTATTTTTATTTTGGACAATTATTTTGACTCAGGCTAATAGGATTCATATGACTAATGCATGAGAAAAAAGGTTATTGGCCAAAATCAGCGAGAAGGGAAGAGGTGAGTTCCACCATGGCTCTCAAAGGTCAAGCCAAGTTTCTCTGGCAAAGGTGGAAGCCCTCCAATCAAGAGTGAAATAAGATGTTGTTGTGCATGATATTATAAAATAAATGCTCATCCAGCTAAGGAGTTTCTAATTCTTTTATCTTGATTCTAAACCTAAGCTTTAGGTGAGATTATGAGTTGTTTAATTTTTATTTAAGTTATTAAGTTGGGTGAAAGATTTATTTTTCCCTAAAAGGGCCTAATCCACATCCAGGCCATAAATAAACAAGGAAGAAACTAGGAAAAGCATGCCACTTAATGCAAAATCTAAATAAATCATCAATCAATTTATAAAGCTAATTGTAAAAAGAATAAAAGGTCATTATGGTCGGGCTGCACCGCAAAACCAAAAATATCAAATTGGGTAGCCGAGCTCTACCCTTATACAACCCGGATTATAAATGAATTAAATTACAATTAAGCAAGGAATTCATTGTTATGGGGGTCTTCAAACTTCATTTATTCTTTCTTCATTTCTTCTTTCTTCTTTTCTTTTATTCTTTCTTCTTTGGTTCCTTCTTTTAGATGGTTGGGAGATGGATGCTCCAAGGCTTCACATGGTGCATAAGATAGGATCTTATGACCAATGCTCATCCTAATTCCCATAACAATCATTCCAAAATCCTAATTGCATAAATTTGCATGAAAAGGAAAAATGGAAATCTAACTAACACCTGCAAAATAAAGGTTAGCTAAAACAAACCACACAAATCCCAAGCATGTATATTGGACTTATCACCCCACACATGAGTGTCTAAGTCCACCTGGCCTATTGGATTATGCTTAGGGGTATAAAGCACCTGCAAGAAAAAGCATTTATATTTTTTTATTTATGATAGAACCCCTTAAACATAATCCCCTGTAGAAAAGAATAGTTAGAATAAGAGCATCCTACCATTCATTCTACGAACATACATCCTAATATCCAGTCTAAAACATATATCATAAAATAAAAAAATATCAAACCATGCACTGACCTAACCTAAGGCTAGAAGTGTGACTTAGGCTAATGTGTGTGCTTTGAAGGCTTGTGTGGTATGCTTAACTATGGCTTTAGGTTCAAATTTTCTAAGTGTGAAGAACATGTTCAACTTAGATGAGGGTTTCATTTAAGTTGTTTAATTATTTTGGGTTGATTTTATTTCATGTTTTAATTTGTTTTAAGTGGATTGTATAATTAATTACTAAGTTATGAAGAGAGGGAAAGAGAAGAAAACTCCTCTTTCCTTCCCTAACCTAAGTAATTTATAAAGTAGGTTCACATTTTAGTTTTGTTTAGTTGAATGTTTTGATTAAATCTTTTAATTAATCCTAAGTTTAGATGAACTTTAAACAAACCTATGCAAAAAAAGGCATTTTAAGATTAAATAAAATGAACCAAAATTCACATAACACACATTACTTCATTTCTTTCCCAACATATATAACATGCATATGGATGGACCCTAGGCATATGTATACATACAAATGAGAGTATAACACACTTTATGATGCATGCTAAGTAATATATTTAAGGAAATTTAGAAGTTGAATATGCATGATTTTTTTAAGTAGAAAGGGGTTTCCTTATCCAAATTTTCACATACACACATGAAAGTAAGAAAGACATAAGTGAGTACAGCATCATTATTAGCCAGAGGTGTAAGGTACAAGACCTACTTAGGGCTACTTAAAGCCTTGCAACCTCAGGGTTGTCCAAACTAATATACCACTTTCCTTAAATACAAATATATGTAAAAAAGAAATGAAATAGAAAATGAGAATGCAAAAGTTGTATTAATGGATTCATTTAGTTTATGCAATTTATATATGCAAGTATAGGTAGCCCTTCTTAGGTGATATTATAGGGATGAATAGAATATGGAATTAGGTAAGTGTTAGGTTCTTTTCAAATGAACCATACACCTCAAATTCTATTCAAAATTATTCCAACATAAGAAAGAAAGGGAACCTATGCTAAGCATACCTTTATATTCTTTCACATGCTAGCTTATAATTAAAGCATAAGTAGCACACTTTCAAATTTGGTATTTGATTTATATGTTCTAAAAATAATTTTGATTTAGTAGTGATAATAGTCATTCATATTTCTACTTTAGCCAACACATGCAAATTTGACATAAAGTAAACAATTTCATTTAAAATTTAAATTTGAAAAATATGAAAGCATGAAACCACATGACATACAAATTTAACATGTTGGGGAAAGGTTGAAAGTAATGAAATCATGTAAACAAGTTCACTTCACTTAAATCCTAAAGACATTCTTATAAAATAAGAAAGTTTAAAATAAATCAAAGTGAATTCAAAGTGATTTTTGTTAAGTTTGGAATTTGATTTAATTTTGAAAAAGGTGAGATGAGTTTGCTATTTGTAACCCATTTCCATATGTGTTTGATATTTTTGTTTAATTTTTAGATAATTAGATCCATTTTATGCATTAATTAGGTTAAGGTATGAATTAAGTAACATAATTAACCTTTACCTACACCACCTTAGAATAATTAACCAAATAATTATGATCCAATGAGATGACATAAAACTCACAAGGATTTTAATTTGCAATGCACCTAATAAGAAAGAGGCCTAATGCAATTTGGCTCACAATTAAAAGTTAATTAAGCTAAGGGGTTTAGCTAAAGTAATTTAAAAACACCCTTTCATACTTATGAATTGGGTTTTGATTATTTTATTGAAGTTTGGATTTATATTTAGACTCATGATTGTATGTCTGATTGAATCATTAGAGAAAATCAAGGGTTTGGCTTGATTTGAAATTGATTTGGCTAAGTTCAAGATTTTGACTTGAAAGGCTTAGATTGGATTTTGAGTTGATTTGAGTTTGATTTTTGGAATTGGTTTTGATTGTTTGAATTTATATTTCATTTTTATATGTGAATATAAATGATAATATAAATTTATCATGAGAAAATTTCAAGGATTTGAAGTGGTTTAATCATGATTTGCTAAGTCCAATAAGAAAGATTTAAGGGACTTGGGAAAATTTTGGAGTTTAGAGTTTGAATTTTTGAATTTTGTTTGATTGATTTATATTTATATTTCATTTATATATGTGAGTATAAATGAGAATATATAAGAATTATGAGAAAATCCCATGACTTTGAGATGATTTGATCAAGATTTAGGCTAAGTCCATTAATGAAGAATTAATGACTTAAGAAAGATTTTAAATTTGGAATTTAATTTGATGGTTTGATTTGATTGATTTATATTTATATTTGATTTATATATGTGAATATAACTGAGAATATAAATAAATTTTTTTTGAGAAAATTCCATGAGTTTTAATAGGTTTGATCAAGATTTAGGCCAAGTCCTTTAATGGAAAATTAAGAGATTTAGGAAATTTTTATGAATTGGCTTGGAATTTTGAGTTTAATTTGATTGATTTGAATTTATATTTCATTTATATATGTGAATATGAATGAGAATATAAATAAATTATGATAAAATCTCAAATATTTGATTTGGTTTAGATCAAGATTTTGATTAAGTCCTTAAGGGAAGGTTAAGGACCTAGGCAAAATTTGGACTTAAGAATTTTTGATGGATTTTGATCATGGGTTTCAATCATAGATTTTAATCATGGATTTCAATCATATGGAGTTGATTTGAGTTTGGAGAAAATCAGATAGAATTGACTTGGAGTTTGACTTGAAAGAAGGAAAGTGAGGAATGGTTTAAGATAAGGGTAGAAAATTTCCTAACACCCCTATAGCATGACCTATTCCTATGGATAACTCTTATAAGTCTCTTAGGCTAGGTTGAGCGTCCACCTAATCACTAGATGTGTCTTAAGACTAAGAAACTCTTAAAGTCTAAGAGAAGTACTATGTTTAAGATGGAGGGGTTGAGAGCTCATCCTAAAAATGAGGTCAATACCCAACTTGACCCAAGGCTGTTCAGCCTTTGGTCATGAGAGGGAGAACTCACCCTTAGCCTTCCATTAGTTCACTTGGAGGAGGAGGTACAACCCATGCCAACCCATGCAACTACCTTAGCCTCTCAAGAACCTCCATCTCAGCAATCCACTGCCATCTCTGGCCACCTACCTCATCCGGATGACTACTAAAGGCTGTCCCAATCTTAGCCCTTGTTTCACTTGGGGAGGAGAGTATACTCCTCCCCATCCATTCAAACTTCATATAGAGTTTCCTTAGAGGATTTTGAGCAGTCCCAGAACTTCTCCCAATCCCCTAGTGCACCCCATCACTGGCAAGACTAACCTCCATTTGGAATCGAGAGCCTTGTCTATCGAACCTCACCTAAACTTCATCAAACTCAAATTAACTCTCCCCACATCTTCCCCTAGCTCCGGTGAGTCAAAATGAATCGATCCCCAATCAATTTGATCATTGGAAGGCACTCCAAGACCAACTCCATTAAGCTTAGCGGTGGCACTTGGTCTATAGAGATGTCGGTGTGGAGGCGCTTGAGTTCTTTTCAACAGGGCTTCGTCTCTTCAAGATGAAGCAACCTCAATTGATGTACCATCGATCTCAAGCTTCAACGAGGTAAAACTCTGGAAAACCATAGAAAAAAGCCTAGGTGATGGTCTTTTGTGAAGAAGATTGTGATTGCATGTGATTTTCATCGTAGGATATCTTTTGATCTCCTCCTTGAACATTTTGGAGTCGATCTCGACATCTTACAAGCTCTAGTGAGCTCAGATCAATCGATAAAAGGTGGACGATGTCCATCATCTAGCACTCGAGGGATGATGAATCATCGAACATCCATTTCATGTGATTTTAATGGATGATCATGATTAAATCTACTAGAAAATTTGATTTAATCCAATAGGAACCACATAATTATTCTCTGTCGTCCGATCCGAGATCGGATGGGGATGAAACTATGTCAACCGCCATCGAATAACTTATCACATTAGACATTTTAAATAGTTATCCCATGGTGCCACATGGGAAAGCACTGCCACATCAGCTATTGTATGGCACTGACGATTTAGGGGATTAATTAGGTGATTAAAATGCAATTAAATAGCCAAAACTTTAAAAATTCATAACTGATTGTAGAAAAATCTTAAAATATGAGTAAACCTATTTTAGAAAGGGAAAACAAATGAAAATTTAATAAAAATATAATCATTTAGGTCTGATTAATGAATAATGCTTAATTTTGGTTTAAAGTTTAGGCTAATTACCAAATTAAGGTCTAATTACTTGGCCAATTGATCTCAAATTTGGTGGGTTAGACCCATGGGATGTCCTCTACCTCATAATTTTATTGGGATTTATTGGTCATATAAATTTGATAATTTAAAAATCTAATTCTAATTACCCTCTTTAATCAATTTAAAAATAATTAAAATTCCTAAACAGTAAAATTTAAATGATTAATGATACTTAATCTCTCTCAATAGTGGGGAATGATGAAGGAAAACTATTAGGGCCTTTTTTAGTTATTTTACTGAGTATATTTCCATGGGAGGGTTAATTAATGCATAATGTTAATTAAGATTAATTAAGTAAATTACTTGAATGATAAATAAAATTAAAAGTATAATTATTTTAGATAATTCAAATTAAATTCATGGGTTTTCCTTTATGTGTTTAATAGCATAAAGAGTCTTAAAGAACTTATGGTTAACCCATGAGTGTGGGAAAATCATATAGGTACTTAATTTAGTCCTTCCTTAATCTAATTAACTCTCAAGTATGTTCTTAATTGCATTAGGTCCCTTTAGAAGCATTACAAATTTAAATTTCTCATTGGCATATTATTGAAGCCTCATGATTAAGTAGTTAATTAAATTAAAGAGGCATAGGAAAGAGAAATTAAATTAATTGCCTAATAATTTGAACTTAATCAATCCATAAAATTTACTTAATTATTTTTCATTAAACACATTAAGACACTAATGTGGGATGGGGTAAAATAGCAAATGCATTTTTCCTTTTTAAATTTTGATAATCCAAAACCAAAATTTAAACTTCATAATAACTTTGGTTAATTTTAAATGATTTTATTTAACTTGATTGTCCTTAGGAAATAATGTGATTGAATGTATCATGTGGCAATATTTAATCATTCCTTTTTCAACCATTATAAATTTGTATGCCATTTGTATCATTTATTCATGTTTTCAAATGAAATAATCAAATAAATATGGTTATATATGTATAAGTTGTATGTGGTGAATTAATCTTATTATATGGTGTGGCTATTATCACTAATTATTTTTAAAATTATTTTCAAAAATATAAATTAAGGATGAATATTTAAAGTGATGTTGGTTATGAATAGCCTATGTGACTTGCATTTGCATATAGTTTAAACATATTAAAGTACTATTTTATTTTGATGATTAATGTGTATGTTACATGTGTTTAGATGTTAGTAAATATAAAGTCTAGACATCCCAGGAACACGAGGCTTTAAGTAGCCCCAAAGAGATTACCTCCCTTCCCTGGTTTAACAACTGCACGTACTTGCTTAATTTCATTCATATGTATACATGCATTAGAATTTCAATAGAGCTTTACTTTACATGAGTAAATAAATTTGCCAGTATATAATCTTTTGCATGATTTTCATTCTCATGGTTGTGAATACATTTATATGTATTTAAGATAACAAGTATATAATCTGGACATCCTGAGAACACGAGGCTTTAAGTAGCCCTAAGGAGGTCTTATATTACCTCACTTCCCTGGTTTAACAACAGCATATACTTGCTCAATTCTTTAATACATGTGTATGTATACTTAGCTAAAGAATGGAATCCCTCTTTTCTACCAAAAATATATGCATTAGCAATCATTCAAGTGTGCCAAAAATACATTACATGTATAGGTATGTTAAGTTCAAAATCATATGTATGCTATTGATGTTGAAAAGGAATGATGGAATGTTATCCATGTGATAGTGATTCAATCTCATTAATCTTAAGATGCCTTTCATGCTTGAATAATACTATTTAAGATTAACTTCAACTTAGGATTAATAAAATATTTAATAAATCACTCACTAAAAGAAACCAAAATCATAATAACATGTCTTTAAAAAATAACTTAGGATAGGGATGAATCGTCAAACCCCTTTCCTCTCTTTACAATAATTAAATATTAAGTATCAAATGAAAAAAATACAAATTAAAATTCACCAATCCTTTTAATAACTTGAAGTGAAACCTCCCCTAATATTTGACTTAAACAATTCTAAACCTTAGATGATCACAATCCTAAAGCCTAGCTAAGAATACCCCACTAAGCCTAAGCACACACATTAGAATACTAAGTCACCACTTCTAACCATAAGTTAGGTTGGTGTGTGTTGTGATCTTATGTCTTATTTTGTGATGTAATGTTTTAGCTAGATGTTAAGATTATGCTTGTGTAGAATAGATGTTAGGCCACTATTAGCCTAATAATGTTTTATGCAGGAGATTATGCTAAAGGGGCTGCTAAAATGATAAATAAATATAAATGATTTTGCTTGCAGGTTGCTTATGCCAATTTGCGTAATCCATATTAGGACAAGTGGGCTTGGTTACCCATGTGTAGGGTGCTAAGTCTAGATTTATAAAATATAAATATTTGGTTTGAATGGTTGTTTAGCTAATATCTATTTTGCAGGTGAGTTAGATTTTATTTTCTCATAAATATGTAATTTTGTAATAGGAATTATGATTAGTGCTATGGGGTTTAGAATGAGTAGTGACTAGAAGGAAAAGACTTGGGAGGCCCTATGAAGCCTTGAGGCAAAACTAAATCAAAAGGA